>CM046380.1:22167237-22447106 GCA_025413485.1 Ficus microcarpa | reverse complement strand
AAGAAATTACAGAGGAATTGAGTAGCAACCATGTTGAGCTGAACAGGGAATCATCACAGGTGCCCTTCGGAATAGAGACTCACCACCGGAATCGTGACACCGGGCCTCGTGAACCCAGATCTATAATTGTCGCCACTCCTAGTAGCTTCGTCTTCTTCTTTTCTTTCTTTCTTGACCTTTTCTTCTTTTGTTTGATAGAGAACTAGAGATATCTCTTGTCCCTCTACAATGCCCAATTTGTAAGCTCAGTTTGTTGTTGTTTTTGTGTTCTTTTTCTTTTGGTGATTCTTTTATGGTTTCATAACTGGGTGTTGGAATTTTTGTGATTTTAGGACAATTAGGATTTGATCAAACCCATGGGTGCTTCAAATAGAGAGAAGTACCCGCGAGAGCAATGGTAGATGAAGCGGAAGCGAGAATGTCGACTTGAGTAACGCAAACATTGGTGAGAATCCAATGCCCCGAAAACCTAAGGGTTCCTCTGCAAGGTTCGTCCACGGAGGGTGAGTCAGGGCCTAAGATCAGGCCGAAAGGCGTAGTCGATGGACAACAGGTGAATATTCCTGTACTTCCCCTTGTTGGTCTCGAGGGACGGAGGAGGCTAGGTTAGTTGAAAGATGGTTATTGATTCAACGACGCAAGGTGCGCCTACTTTTTCAGGGTAAGAAGGGGTAAAGAAAATGCCTCGAACCAATGTTCGAGTACCAAGACACTACGGCGCTGAAGTAACCGATGCCAGGCTCCCAGGAAAATCTCAAACGACCTTCAACAAAAGGGTACCTGTACTTGAAATTGACACAGGAAGGTAAGTAGAGAATACCTAGGGGCACGAGACAACTCTCTCTAAGGAACTCGGCAAAATAGTCTCGTAACTTCGAGAGAAGGGATGCCTCCTCACAAAGGGGGTTGTAGTGACCAAGTTCGAGCGACTGTTTACCAAAAACAAAGGTCTTTGCAAAGTCATAAGACCATTTATGGGGGTCAATGCATGTCTAGTGCCAGAAGGTCAAGGAAGTTGGTGACCTAATGGCAAGGAAGCTGACGACTGAAGCCATAGTGAATTGCGGCCGTAATTATAACGGTCCTAAGGTAGCAAAATTCCTTGTCGGGTAAGTTCTGACCCACACGAAAGGCGTAACGATCAAAGAGAGAGAGTGAGAGAGGGGTTTTTTTTTTTTTTTTTTTTTCAAATGTTATTGATATGAATATTAGTATTTTCATCTTTTAATAGTTAATTGAGCTCATATGATGAATCACGTGATTCATTCCATTAAAAATTTAACAGATTTGGACGGATAAAACTAAGATTATCAACATTGAGATAGTTTAGGGTCTTTTCAACTAAAATTAAAAAAAAAAAAAAAAAAAACAGAGACCAAATTATTGCCTTTTATAGAGTTCAGAGACCATTATGACCAATTACTCTAATTCAAAAAACAAAACTGTTTGGAGTAAAAAAGTATAAAAACATGGAATGTGTTTAGAGAAAATACCAATATGGATTTTATATCATTCATTTCGAAATTCTATATAATTTGAAAGGAAAAAAAATAACTCATTTGAACTTGAAATAACAAAATTATTGACTTTTAAAGTTTGAATTTACTGTAGACATTTAGAGACTGCATAGTGAAAAATAATTTTGAGTTAAAAAAAAAAAAGACAAAAAAATTTTTTTTTTTTGGGAGAAATGCTTGGAGAAGTCCCCAAAAGGGTCCTTAAACATTTGTAAAAGTTAAAATAAGTAGGTCTCACATGATAGATTTAGCATATATTTAACACATTCGCTAATCAAATAATTTCAAAATTTTTTAATCTTTTTCTTCAAAAGTAACAATTTTTAAATGTCCATAATAAATTTAAATTTTAAATGTCTGTAACTTTATTTTTTCAAGTCGAAATGAGAAGCTCCCCCTCCCCCCCCCCCCCCCCCCCCCCCGAAATTATATATTGATAAATTTCACTATTTTTTCAAATCTAAAAGTAATGAAACAAAATTTATACTGATAAATTTTTTTTAGCACATTTCAAGAGTTTACATTTTTTTAATTCCAAATAATTCTTTTCCAAACCAAACATATAATTCCAAAATTCAACTCAATTCCCCCCCCCCCCCAAAAAAAGGGGAAAAAGAAAAAGAAAAAACTCCAAAACTTCAACTCAAACTAATCAATCATAGAGGGCATATATTGACAACCTTCTGTCTACTTTCCTCACCTATTTCTTAAATTATCTACCAATAGATATTTAGATGTTTATTATTACTTGTTACACCCTGTTATTATTAAAAAAAAAAAAAATCCCTACAATTTAATTCTTCTCTTCTTCTTCATCGCTTCTTCTGCTTTTATTATTTTTTTTTTTTAACTCAACTATTATTATCTTTTAAACATCCAAGTTTTAATATTTTATTTTAAAACAAAAATTAAAATCTTGATTTTTTTATGAAGGTTGAAAAAAAATTTTGATTTATCTTCGGGGGATAAATTAAAAAGTTAAAACTTTATTTGTTTTATCCTAAATATTTAATGGATTTCCAACAAAATAATTATCTTCCTTTTGATACATAGAATAACAAATTGAATTGTCAAAGGATTATATTATATTTCGTAATTTTGTCTTTTCCCATACAACTATTTTCACAAGAAACTTGCAATACATATATATAACAACAACTTTGTTATTATATAAAGATAAATAATCTAGAATTTATATAAACACATGTCAATATATATCTACGACATAAAAAAAACAATACTTCATAAAAGATAAATATAAAACTAAGAATTTATTAGTTTTATGAAATTTTATTTCAAAAAAAAAAATCATTGAATTTCTTTAAGAAAAAAAAAAGAAGTCAAAAAATAAGAAAAACAATAAATGAGAAAAAAGGATTGTCTAAAAAAATGTGGTTATTTGTTGATTGGTGGGTGGGAAAAAGATTAAAAATAAAATAAAATTACAAGAATTATTGTAGAATAATGAGAGAGGTGTAATAAGTAAAAATGGATATTGAAATTTTAATTTGTGGATCATTTGACAAAGGGGGTGAGGAAAGTAGATTGAGTATGACCTCTTACTATAGTGATACGACTTTACTAACCTATTGTCATTGACGAAGACCTATTTTGTCTTTTTTTTTTTTTTAATATGATATTACTATTTATTATTTCAAATATTTAAAAAAACTCAAATTTTAAAAATTTATAATATTATTATTTTAAATTGAAATGCAATGATTTTTTTTTTTTTTCAAATTACATATAATTTCAAGAGAAACGAAATAAAATTTATATGATTAATTTTTTTCAAACATATTTTAAGTTTTTATACTTTTTTTTTACTCAAAAGAGTTTATTTTCACTAAACGCATATTTTCAAAACTTAAACTACCTTAAACCTCGAAAACACCGTCTCCAAATGTGTCCTCAAATGGAACCTTAATAAATAATAAAAAAAGGAATATAATGATTAGGCATGGATCTGTGCAAGGGCCAAGGGGGCCGCATGCCCCGCTCCCTATTTTTTAAAAAATTTGTAATTTTCTCCAACTCAAAAGTTTTTTTTTCCTCAAATGTTGCCCTACTCAAACTTTTTCCCCCCCTCAAATGTGCCATACGAAACTCAACTTTTTCTTATATTATTTTTTTCCTCCTAATTTCTTTATCTACTTTTCTTTCTAATTTTTTTAACTTTTATTTTTAAAAATTTTTTTTACTAATTTTAAAATTACCAACAACTTGAATATTTGTGCGTATAAGTTTTTATTTATTAGTAAAAAGAATTACATTTAAAAGAAAAAATGATGGTGTAGAATAAATTAGAGTAAATTTTAATTTTTAATTAAAAAATTTCAAACAACATACAATAAATCATAAGTTAGAAACTTCTATTTATGATAACATTTGAGATAAAGTTCAAGAATAAATTTTAAAATATTTTCAAAATATAAAAACAATATGTCATAGTTATTATATGATAATAAACATGAAAATTTTTTTTCTTTAGAATAAAAAATATTAAACTTTTTTATCGTATAAAGTTATCAATTTAAAAAATTTTATTCTTCTATATGCTTTATAAAAAAGCATATATTTTTAGATCCTTAATTAATAACGATACAATTTAGCTTCTTCTCTTTTTGTTTTTTTGTTTTTTTGTTTTTTGTTTTTTTTTTGGGTAACCCTGTGGACAAAATAAAAGTAGAAATATACGTGTGGAGAAAAGAGAGAAAGCGCGTAAAACGTGGGACCAGTGTCCATAATATTGCAGTAGAGGCGGGTAGAGGTAGGGGCCAACTGCCGAGGGCAAGTGTGTAAAAACAAGATGCATTTGTGCCTCTCCAACTGTCTCGAGCCTCGCGCCATCACCTCTGAGAGTCCCCACCTTCACCTTTTTTCTTTATTTTTATTTTTTAACGTTTTTAACAAAAATCCCCAGGATTATACACAATCTCATTTAATCTCTGATTTTTAATCTTAAATGAAAATTAAATGAAAAATTTTCTATTATTATGAAAAAAGACTACTATGTTCGTATTCCATTAAAAATTAACTGAAAATTAAATATTTTTGGATGATGTGAGCTTAATTAAGATAAAAATCTTAATTTAATTTATTTTAAAGAGAGACTGTGATTAAATATTTTTTATTATTGTAATGTTTACTTCCAAAAAAAACTTTGATGGAGGTACATTTACCCCGTTAAAAATTGTTAAATTATGACTTCAATCATAAATTAAACTCATGTGATTTAAATGTATTAAGTTTGCATCTTTTTTTTTTTTTTTTTTTTTACAGGATATTCACAAAAAGACTGGTAGCGTAATAATTAAAAAAAAATTTAAGAGGTGACAAGTGAAATTAAAAATCATGATTTAACATAAGATAGAGTAAATACTTCAGGAGTCGTTTATAATAACAACTAAAAAAAAAAAAAAAAAAAAACTATTTCTGCATATCATTGATCACAAACACGCATCCATACACGCCCCCATTTCCAACAGCCTTTCCAACAGCCTCTGCCTCCTATTTTATCCGACGGTTAAAAAAGCATTTCCTATTGATATTGCAAATTAAGATATTCTATCATAAAATGGGGTAAAAGAGTGGTTGTATTAATTTTAATCTTAATTTTTGAACACATAAATAATTTATATGTGAATTGTCATTTTTTTATTAATAAATATTTAAAAATATTATCACATCAATAAATTATATTTATAACAATACTATAATTTATCATAATATGAGTTAGTATTCATAAATTGAAATTAGAATTAGGTGTGCCCTTATTATTCAGACGCAATTTGACATTAAAAGCATTCAATTATGATGTATGACTTCAGTATTCCAAGTAAACGATCAGTGGGGAGATTAAAAAAAAAAGTTTGAAATTATTATTATCATTATTATTATTATTTTTTTTTTTGAAGATCTGGAAGTAACTTTCATTATGAGCCTCATTCAATTTTAAAAATGAGAGTGGTTAGTCATGTTAATTGGTCTTTCTTTCTTTCTTTCTTTCTTTAAGCTTGGATTTAAAATATGCGTGAGTCATAATCTGGAGAAAAACTATATGTAAATTAGGTTTTTTTATTATTTTTTTCTTTTCATAAATTTAAAATAAGGAATTTGAGCTCGACAATTTATGATAAAATTAGATGTCAAATTACTGTTTAATTATATTTATAACTACACATTAAAATGTTCAATGCAATAAAAATATATACAGATATTTGCTAAATGTATATTTTGTAAGAAATGCCTCTCTGAAAATTTAAGTATTTTCCTTTGATATAATTGATATTTAATTTTTTTTTTTTGGCTATTTAAGAAAGAAACGGAATAGTGGTAACTTTTTTCTTTTGTTTTTATAAGGGAATACTCCTAAATTGGTCAGAATAAAATGAAAAGAAAAAAGAAAATTTAAAGTCCCAATTTATCATATAATGTGACCCTATTATTGTTTTTGGTATTTACATTTATTATTATTATTATTATTTTCCTCTGGACTCTTATCCATGCCAATCCTTAACCCAACTCCATGTGCCTTTACTAATTGTTGCTTCCTCTTCCCCATTTTTTCTTTTTCTTGTTTTCCCTCCGACCAACTATTTATTTAATTATTTTCTCAAATTTCCTATTATAATTATTGTTATTATATATACATATAATATTCATGATGATGTGAGGAAATATCTTACTTAGCTTGTCTTGTATTGAGTAATTCCCACATAGGACATAACCCTTTTTTTTTTTAATTAAAAAAAAAAAAAAACTAAATCCATTCTTTCAACTCATGAATTTTTCTTAAATTAAGTAAAAGAAGTATATTTAAGATCCAAATAATCTAGACGTGCATGATTGGGATTCTCATGGTCGCGTTTTTTCTTTTTTTTGGGTCTCAATCTACTTGTATACATACGCATTTTCTTCCTTCTTCTTCTTCTTCTTCTTTTCACTTGAATGTGCATATTAGAATTCATATTTGCAATGAAAGCTATGAATTGGATTGATCAAAACTCTATATTATTTTTTTTAAGAGATCAACCCTCTACATATTATTAGAATTATTGACAGACAATAATTAATTTGTCATGATTCTGTTACAAATAACGAATCATTGATTTAAGTGAATAACGATAAAATAGGTTGTCATTTTTCTTCGGGTAAAACCTTTTCAATGAAAAAAAATCCCCTTGCTACATGAATAATACACTCCAAGTTACATGTTAAAAGTATGAGCTAAAAATCTATAGAGGATGTATACGTACATGTTTTTCTTTATCATCATGCACAGTGCTTCCACTCTAATATATATCCTTATTTTTTTCCCACCCCACTCTATAGACCTCATTAAAAACCCTTTTTTTTTTTTTTTGGGTAAAACCTAATAGGAAAAACCAATAAAGAAAGAAAGAAAGAAAGAAAAAAAGTTTCGACACTTGTCTTGCAACCAGACATAAGAAACAAATACCAACAAATGAGTAATGACACGTCCCAACCTAACAAAAAAATAACTGAATCACATATTTCTTAATCAAATGAGAAATAGAATCTGGAGTCTCCATCCACCAGTATTCGTAACGTCATGAGAAGTAAGTCTATCAGTAATAACATTACATGCCCTCCCAAAAAAATACGAGAAATGCTTTTACATTCTCTCTTTAATTCAAGATTGAACATGCCTCCGTCTATTTCCGTAAGCCAAGACATTAGGAAAGTGCTTAGCCTAAATAATTTTACTATTGTTAGACATTTGTATTAATTTGTTATTTACCCACTATTTACTTTTAAATATTTTAAAAATTTGCTATTTATTTCAATTATTTTATAAAAACTTTTATTTACTTCTGTCTCCCATGTAATAATCTACCAAAACAAAAGATTCAGAAATTTGACATTCCATTTTAAATCTATTTTTCAAATTTTTTTTCTATAATATTTTCTTACATAGATAAGAAATTTGAATTTATTGTTTTAATTATGGGATTAAACCTATGATCTTAACAAATATAAAGCATGTGTTTGGTGCATGGGCTTGGATCGTAGAATTCAGGTTTGAATTAAGTTGTGCGTTTGGTGAGTTGTTTGAATTGTTGGAGTTAAAATGTGCAAAAAATTGAAATATGTTCAAAAAAAAAATATTAATATGAAATTTGTTTCGTTCATATCGAAATTCTGTGTAATTAAAAAAAAAATTCTCATTTGAACATGTATATATAAAATTATGTACTTTTGAATTTTGAATTACAAAACTGTAATAATAATTATAAATAATAAAACTGATATGAATTTAAAAAATTAAAAAAGACAAATTATAATTTTTGAATCCAAATCTTAGATCCAACCGCAAGCAAAAAATACCATGACCCTCGTAGTTAAAGCAAGGATACTGTTATCACCAAAAAGTACTATAAAATCGAAAGTATGTACCCATGTCTGGCACTACATTGATGATGTGGTTAGGTGCAGTTTGGAAAAAATATGTAAGGGTGTACTACTGCGAATTAAGTTAGAAGGGAGTAATATCTCTTTCTTATCAAAAAAGAAAAAAAAAAAAGTTAAAAGCGAGTATTCTAGTTAAAAAGAAAAAACATCTTATTTGAATATATATATATATATAATCATGTATTTTTGAATTTTAAGTTGTAAAATTATAATAATAATTATAAATAATAAAATTAAGTTAGAATTAGAAAAAAAAAAAATATAAACTGAATTATAATTTTTGAATCCAAATCTTAGATCCAACCCCAAGCAAAAAAAACCATGACCCTCGTAGTTAAAGCAAGGATATAGCTATCACCAAAAAGAACTATAAAATCAAAGGTACGTACATATACCTGGCTCTACATTGATGATGTGGTTAGGTGCAGTTTGAAAAAATATGTAAGGGTGTACTACTGCGAAATAAGTTAAAAGAGAGTAATATCTCTTTCTTATCAAAAAAAAAAAAAAAAAAAAGGGTTAAAAGGGAGTATTCTAGTAAATAAAATAAAATAAAATAAAATAAAAGGGAGCAAGTACGTGTGGTTAAGGACCAACCCACCGACCAGCCTGATCTAGCTAATCTGCCACGTCATCACTTAGTGAGTTAAGGGCTCGCCAACAACATGGCATCAACCCCGTGCAATATATATACGTACCGATTGTCATCTCTGTATAATTTTAATATCTCAAATAATATCTAATTAATTATATTTTAATACTTTATCATTATTGTTATTATTATTGAACCTCCCAATTACATTAGTACAGAATACAGATTTCACGATGGTTAAAAACCGTCGTCGTAATATTTTAACGACGGTTTTCTAACCGTCGTAGAATCCACAGTCATGGTATATATTTGGATACCACGATGGTTAAAAAACTATTGTGGTATCCGCGATATCATGACCAGCCCTAACCGTCGTGGTAGCTGAGCTACCACGGCGGTCCACTGACCGCCTTGGTAGCTCGGCTACCACGATGGTTTTAGAATCGCTGTGGTATCCGTAATACCACGACGGTTTTTAACCGTCGTGGTAAGAGTGAAAAAAAAAAATTTTTTTTTTTGCGAATTCGATTCAATCCCATAGGTGGCAAATCGGTTAATTATAAAATGATAAATATAGTCTGTAATAACCTAGATTTGTACAATTAATATGCATATAATACAAACACTAGTAAAAATCCCGGTTTACACGACAGTTTTTTATCATTGTGTAAACTTTACACGATGGTTCTGTAACCGTCGTGTAATCCATCTTCGTGGAAGATACCACGACGGTTTTAAGAACCGTCGTGGTATCTCAATATTACACGACGGTTAACAACCGTTGTGTAACGTATATAAAATACAAGGATCGTAGTGTAAAGCGGACTTTACACAATGGTTCTACCGAGAACCGTCATGTAAAGCGGACTTTACACGACGGTTCTACGAGAACCGTGGTGTAAAGCGGACTTTACACGATGGTTCTACCGAGAACCGTGGTGTAAAGCGGACTTTACACGACGGTTCGGGTGGAACCGTCGTGTAAAGTCCCACTTTACAGGACGGTTCTCCAGAAAACCGTCGTGTAATGCCTTTTGTCTTTCAAAAAAGCCAAAAAAAAAAATTTTTCGAGATTACACGACGGTTTTTAGCAAAACCGTCGTGTAATGTGCCTCGTTACACGGCGGTTTTTAGTCAAAACCGTCGTGTAATCCCACCTAAAAATTTTTTTTTTGGGTTTTTTGAAGACATTAGGCATTACACGATGGTTTTTTTGCTAAAACCATCGTGTAATGAACACATTATACGACAGTTTTTAGTGAGAACCATCCACAATATGCACCAAAACTTGCACCAAAACCGTCCACAACATTCACAAAAACTTAGAGTAACAACTAAAAAACTGAACACACTCTACATGCATCAATTTTCATATCATTATCCAACAAAAAAACTATTTTGGCATTTCATCGAGCATGTGGTGGGCGAAAAACAATCCGTGTTAAACATTGGATGTAAAGTGCCAAATCCATTCATATTACATTCCAATCCAAATAACAACAACAAAAAGACATTCAAATAACTCAAAATACTTGTATAGATCGGATTTATTAAGCGTGGGTTGTTCATATATTTGTTAGACGACAAAAAGTTTAGATATGAAAACATGCAGTTTGCTTTTTCGCCAAGTATAGTGCACGGCCACACCTAGAGAGAGAGAGATGGTCGGTGACAGCGACAACGGCGGCTTGACCGGAATTTAACTTGAAGGCGGCGGCGGCGGCGGCGGGTGGGTGAAGGAGGTGGTAAGAGAAATGATGAAAAAGCTTTTTGGTGTCTAGAAAGGGCGAGAGCAGCGTAAAAAATGAAGAGAATGAAGTTTAGAGTGTATTTAAGCATTGGGTTTTCGCGCGGATTTCAAAGCATGAAAATTTAAAATTTTCAAATTTTTCGGGGGATTACACGACGGTTTTTAAAGGGAGGATTACACGACGGTTCTTCAAGAACAGTCGTGTAATCCGGGGTAGATTACACGATGGTTCTTCAAGAACCGTCGTGTAATCCTCCACCGAGGAGGGATTACACGACGGTTTCAAGAACCGTCGTGTAATCCGAAGCATGAAAATTTAAAAGCATTGAGTTTTCGTGCGGATTTCAAAGTATGAAAATTTAAAATTTTTAAATTTTTCAGGGGATTACACGACGGTTCTTGGTTCTTCAAGAACCGTCATGTAATCTACCAGGATTACACGACGGTTCTTGAATCCCTCATCGGGTAGAGGATTACACGACGGTTCTTGAAGAACCGTCGTGTAATCCCTCCTCGGGGGTAGATTACACGACGGTTCTTGAAACCGTTGTGTAATCCTCCACCCGAGGAGGGATTACATGACGGTTCTTGAAACACGACGGTTCTTCAAGAACCGTCGTGTAATCTATCCGGATTATACAACGGTTCTTGAAACTGTCGTGTAATCCCTCCTCGGGTGGAGGATTACATGATGGTTCTTGAAACCGTCGTCGTGTAATCCTCCACCCGTGGAGGGATTACACGACGGTTCTTGAAACTGTCGTGTAATCCCTCCTCGGTGGAGGATTACACGACGGTTCTTGAAGCCGTCGTGTAATCCTCCATACAGGTAGATTACACGACGGTTTTATAAAACCGTCGTTTAATCTCCGTCGTGTAATCCCACTTTTGTTGTAGTGAAAAAAAAATATTGTTTTTAGTCAATATTGAATAAACTGTATAACAAACCTAGCTCACTCTTGCCTAACCAAAGTCATGTCAGCATCGATATAAAAATCCTTCGTTTGAAGAGCAGCTAGTCCATCAACAGTGAGGGTTATTTTTCGCATGAAAGCTAACACAAAATAACTGCACTCTACATCACCTTCTTGTATTGGACATCGAGCAGTCTCAATCAACGTTTTCCAGTTCCGTCGCTATCTTACTCCTCCTCCCACCAACACCTTCCAATCATTAAGTGCCCTAACAATTTCAAAACAATATATTACAACAAAAATTATTGTATCCATAGAACCAGATATTTGAACATCAAAAAATACTTACGTCATAATTAGGTCTTTAAAATTATCACCCCGTTCGTTTCCGAGAGGATTAAAATATAGGACCGAGTCATCCCACGGATCAATAACTGCTAAGATCCAATGTTGGCCACTATTATATGGCATGAGAAAGAGCTTTCCCTGTGGAGCATCTCTTAAGATTCGTATAATGTAATCATCCCTCTCTCGAACGTAGGCAGCGCGATCAATAACGCGTTGAACTGGTGAGACGAGGACTGGAGAAATAAACTCGAACCATTGATCCATACCTACTCTTGCACAACATTCCGCTAAGTATCTGCAAACTAATTAAGCTGACTTGTTACACAAAAATGATGTATATAAGATTAAGAAGGATAAATAATTAAATAGTTTAAGGAAAAATGTATTATCTGATGTAAACCATTTTGCTATTTGCACTGATCTCTTTAAATGTTATGAAATGGTAGACATTTTCAAACCCAATATATATGGGCATGTCATCACCAATTGCGAATTGTTGTTGATGGCAGATTATTTGGGTACCGTCACGCATGGAATTTTGTGCGTAATATGCCAACGGTTTCAAATCGAAGGGCATGTTAGTAAAGTCAAACGAAGGAATTTCTTCTTGCGCAGGTTGTTGTTGTACCTCCGGTTGTGACCGTATTTTTTTCCTCCCCGCTCTCTTTTTGGTTCGTTTGCTCCCCTTGGCTTCTCGGTCAGGAGCATGACTGGGACCTTTGCTTGCTTGGCTCAAACTTGGTTGAACGACAACTAATCTTCTCGGCCAAGCAAGAAACCCACTGACAGCTTCTTCAATACATGTGGCTTCGTGCGTCAGAATAGGTAGGAGTGCACCTCTTAGTTTTGGGACTGTAATTGTCACTCATACATTCTCCTCACCTAAAGGAATCCCATGGACTGTGTCCGTTGGAGCACATTCCATGTATGCCCTGCCGTTTGCAACAAGAACATCTCATTCGTTAATTAAATAAGGAAGAAATAGATGGCATTCCTTATTTGTGTTCGGCATGGTCTTCGGATCCGACGCCTCAGCTCTTTTTTCATTCAGAGTGCAACTAGCCTTGAAGCTGTTGGGTTGATCAACTGTCAGTGCGGTCGGCTCCTCTGCCATAGTCTCTCGGTTGATACCGTGCTTCGTACATAGTTCTTGTACGGTTTTTTCTAATGTGGCTAGCTGCCGTTTCATATCCAAGACTTCAGCATTTTTCGATGAACTTCCCACCGGGTTGAAGTATTGCGACTGCTTGACAATCCGATCCGAATGCTCGGCATTGCCTAATGCCTTGGTCAATATGTCCTCTGTCTCCATAGATTCGAAACTTCCTTGTGTCTGTTGTTCACTGATGTCATCCTGTAACAATTATACAATATGTTATGACTTCGTAGACATAAACTAGTATACGAGATTAATATATTTTAATCGGATTCGAAAACTTACTATTATATCGGCAATATGTTTACATGCTTCATTCTTGAAAGATCCATCGGGGTTGACGCGCATGTTCAGTCAATTATCATGCCACTCTGCGTATTTTTCCGTCTTCTCGAACTACATTTTAATAATTACCTTAGTAAACATATAAGAAGAAATTGGAAGTAAAACATATCATTTACAAATTTTGGCTAAGTTATTCACGTACATGTGCTTGGTCACGTTTCCTATATCAGTCTCGGCCTCCCGTTGATCCGTATTTAAGTTTCTTTCTTGTCTCACTTCCTTGTTCAGATAGTCTTTTGAATTCTGAGGTCCGACGATACGTAATGAAAGTTTCCTAATCATCCTAGCTGATGGTGGGGTAATTGTGAACCACTTTTGCCGGTCATTGCCACACAGCTTCTTCATCAATATGATCCCTTACAAAAGCTTGGTAAATATCATATCTGAAATTCTTTGCCGACTTCACACATGACTTTAAAGCTTGTTTTTTAAACGATTCATCTACAGTGAAAGAAGTTACGATTTCCATCCACACTTTTTCTTTCCTTTGGGCTAAATCGACACTTCTAAAGTCGGATATCCAAATGGGTATGTGCTCTCGAGCAAGCACTCCAATCCAACTCTGTAATGCATCTCCTCCCTTCCCTATTGGTTGCCCTTTCACGTCAAACGAAACTTTAAGTCGTTCTCCCTTTGTCCTAACTTGGTGAACTTTTCTTATAAGAGTTGCTCTTCATTTACCATCTTCATCGGGATTGAATCTAGGTGAGTTGGTTCGTTGTGGTTTTCCAATTTGAGTTTGAGTTGACTGTTCCTCCTCATGCTCTTGCGATATTTTAAATCAATCTAAAGTAACTCCGCACCGAAACACGTTACAAAACAAAAAATTGTTGTCAGTAAATCATCATAAAATCATTGTATATCCATGCAAGTAAACATAGGTTTCTACTTAATTAATTATGGAAATGACACACAACTTAATCAAAGAGGCATGTGATTTTCCATGTCATGTGCTAACATCTAAGTTACAACATCAACGACGGTTTTCGGAAAATAATAAATACGTGCATAACCCAATCAATTTAATTCAATATAAAACTAATTCGAATTCAAATAAGCATATTATCGAACATGTCAAACGCTAACATATAAGTCACAAAATCAACACTTTCCCAGGAAAATTACTGAATCCTTGCCTTACCCAAGCAAAATTGAAACTACAACTATTTCTAACTCAAAAAGGCCATTTAGAAAATATGTCACACACAAAATTTTAACTGACAAAATCAACACTTTCCCCGAAAATTGTTGAATCCGTGCTTTACCCAAGCCCTTTTATTTCAAGCTACAACTATTTCTAACTCAAAACGACAATTTAGCAAACATGTCATATACAAAATTTTAACTCACAACATCAACAATTTTTCCGGAAAATTGCCAAATCCGTGCATTACCCAAACAATTTTAAAGCAATATAACTCACGGCCACAATCAACAATCACCCAACCATTGTACAACAAACCGAAACTAAGTCTCACTCAAAAAGGAATTTGGTCGAACATATAGTGCGCATAAATTTACCATGCAATAGCAACACTTTTTTCCATTTCAAAAATGACTCAAAATCACAAACACAATCAACAATCACCGAAAATAAAAGTTTACAAATTATCTTAGCTCACTTCCATCAACCGTTTGGTGAAATAGCAAACATAAATTTACTGTTTAGTGTGGGTATGGACGGGTCAATGGGTGATGGCAACAAACCGTGGGCATAGGGCTTGGTGACGGCGTGGGTGTGGGCATGGGCAACGGTGAAAAACTGAAAAAATCAGAACTAAATAGCGACGGCGGCGAGGAAAGAGCGAGGGCGAGGAAAAAAGTTGAGATGAGAGCCAAAAGAGAAAATGGAGGATGCAAGGCAAAGAGAGAATATGGAGGATGCAAGGCAAGCAAAGAGAGAGAATGGAGGATGCAAGGCTAAAAATTAGATTGTAAATGGAAGAAGCAAGACAAGCAAAGAGGGAGAAAGAGGAGGTAGTTGTCGAAAATTAGAGAGAAAAATTTGAGGGAGTTGCCGAAAATTAGAGAGAGAAAGTGGAGAGAATGATGTTTTTCGGGTTGTTTTTATGCATAAAGAGCAAAATTTGGACCACATGCAAGCGCACACACATCCTAGGTAATTTTTTAAATTTCCTGAGATGGATACCACGACGGTTTTTTAAAAACCGTCGTGGTAGATTACTCTATTTACCACGATGGTCAAAGACCGTCGTGGTAAGTTGGATACCACGGTAGCCTTCTGGGGGCTACCACGGTATCCCCCCTAGTGGGGATACCACGACGGTCTTTTTGACTGTCGTGGTAGTTCTGGCAGCTAACACGACGGTTTATTTAAAAAACCGTCGTGCTATAAATATGCGACGACGGTTTTTTAGATAACCCGTCGTGGTATTTTGGCAGTAACGAAATAATTATTTTTTCAACTATATAATCCCACAGGCGGCCACACCTGTGTGTTATGCATAAATCAGCCCATACCAATTCTCTTTTTGATCTTGTATTCGTTTACACCATGACATATAATAAATATTATAATGTGCACATGCAATTAACATATAAGGTAATACAACTTATTATAAATTATATACAATTAATGGAAAAATAAAACACCCTTAGGTTTTTTTTTTTTTAAGACTTCTTAACACGTGTCCACTCGACATCTAAACGAAGCAAGTGTGAGGAATTATCGTCCAAATCATCAATCTCCTCCACCGGTGGCAAACTGTTCGTGATAGATGGAACGTGCGTGCAATCTTCAACATCTTCTTGGCTATCCCGGATTACTTTTGGCTTCATCGGCACAACTAATGATAACTCTAAATCGTCGGGATCCGTTGTGTAAAAGACTTGTACAGCGTGCAACGTCATAATGAAATGATCATTTTTGTATCCCATACGCCTAAAGTCCACCACTGTCACGCCGTCCTTATCAATCTTAACAAAATTATTGTCAGCCCATTTGCATTTAAAGAGTACTATTCGTAAGCCGCAATAATCAAGTTTTCAAATATCTTTAATGAACCCAAAGTAGTTCATGGAACCGTATACTGGGTTCTTGTCCTTTGCGGATGAAATATGCATAGACTCGGCACGAAGACTCACACCACTATTTTGGACTGGATGCTTCTCATCTCTTTCGCGAGTGTAAAAGGTGTAGCCATTGACAAAGTACGATGTATATTTTATGACTATCGATGACGGTCCTTTTGCTAGCTTCATTAAGTCTTGGGAAACGCTAGGTGTCATATGCAAATGTCGGCTTATCCACTCCCTAAATGTCCGGTTGTGTTCATCTTGAATTCACTTCTCACATATTGTTTTTGTTGGATTCGCGACTCTTAATTCCATCATGTGAACCTCAACGAACGACTCCACTTCCTTAGTATTGTGCAAAATATACAGACAATCTTTTTCCATTTATGTTGCTTTACTGGTGAATGAACGGCTACGGATAGTCCTTTCGACGTAAATAGCCCACTCGTTGGCAACCCTATTGGGTCCGCATTGGACAAATACGCAAAGTAAAATTCAACTGATTCCTCAGCTATGTAGTTTTCCACTATACATCCATCCGGCCTATTTCGGTTTTTCACATAACCCTTCAAAACCTTCATATACCTCTTGAAAGGATACATCCACCTCAAATGGACCGGTCCACAAAGCTTAACTTCACGAACTAAGTGCACCGTTAGGTGGATCATTATATCAAAAAAGGCTGATGGGAAAAACTTCTTAAGCATGCACAAACTCATCACCAATTCAGATTGTAGCGAATCTAGCATAAGTGGATCGATTACCTTGGAGCAAATTGAATTGAAAAATGAGCATAACTTCGTAATTGCATATCTCACATCTTTCATTAAAACTCCCCGCAATGCAAGAGGTAATAAATGTTGCATCAAGATATGACAATCGTGTGTTTTCATTCTAATGAGCCTCAAATCCTTCATTGACACCAACTTTTTGAAGTTAAAAGAGTACCCACTTGGCACTTTCACGGACACAAGCCATTCATAAAGCTTTCTCTTTTCTTATCTGGATAATATGTGCTTTGCCGGAGGTAAGTATGTGCCATTTGATCTTTTGTCGGGATCAAATTTGGTCTAATCTTCATCTCTTTAAGATCCAACCGTGTATTTTCACCATCTTTAGTTTTGTTTGGAATGTCAAGCAACGTGCCCACTATCGATTCACAAACATTTTTCTCAGTGTGCATAACATCTAGGCAATGACGAATGTAAAGTGACTTCCAATATGGAAGTTCATAGAAGATTGACTTCTTCTTCCAAGGTCCATCGACAATTGGATCCTTATGTTTTCTCGTTCCCAAAACTACTTTTACATCTTTAACCATCTCAAATACGGTTTCGCCAGACAAAATCTGAGGAGCGGATCTTTCTTCGATATTACCATCAAAAGCCTTCTTTTATTTGCGGTATCGATGATTTGTTGGCAAGAATCTCCTGTGACCAAGGTAAATGGTTTTCTTATCATTCTTCAACCGGATATAGGCTATTTCCTTCATACAAACTGGTCATCCTATAGAACTCTTCACGGGATAACCAGATAGGTTGCCAAGTGCAGGAAAGTCATTAATTGACAAAATCAACATTGCATGTAGATTGAACCTATCTTGATGGTAAGAATCTCTAACTTGTAAACCATCTTCCCACAAGCTTTTTAGGTCATCGATTAATGGTGCCAAGTACACGTCAATGTCATTCCCTGGTTGTTGAGGGCCTGGGATCAATAATGCCAACATCAAGAACTTCCGCTTCATGCACAATTCCGGAGGGAGATTGTAGTTGACAAGTATGACTGGCCAGGTACTATGCCGACTACTCATGTTACTATGTGGGTTTATTCCGTCCGTCGACAAACTGAGATGTAAATTCCTTGGTTCTGCACTAAAATCTGGATGATTGTCATCAAAGGTCTTCCATCGTGGTGCGTCGACCGGATGCCTAAGTTTGCCATTGTCAACACATTTATCATGGTGTCACGTCAAATTCTTAGCATACTCGGCATTACGGAATAAATGATGCAAACATGGAGCCGGTGGAATGTACCATAGCACCTTAACCGACACTCCTTTTCTACCATTTGATGGCATCTTACACTTCTTCCATCTTGACTCCTTACAAACCGGACATTCATGTAAATCTTCATATTATTTCCGGTAAAGGACACAATCATTTGGACAAGCATGTATTTTTTCATATTCCATTCCCAAAGTGTTCAACGTCTTCTTCGTCTCGTACATACTAGGTAGTACTTTGTTATCCTCCGGGAGAACATCTTTTAGAAATTCTAAAAGAGTTGTAACACTAGAATTCGTCCACCCTCCTGACGCTTTCATGTTCCATAATTTAACTAATGCTCCTAATTTTGTATATTTTGTATATCCGACATACAAAGGCGTTTCGGCATTATTAATCATTGCCTCAAATAACTCTGGATAATGCACAAAGTTTTCTTCCAAATCATTTATCATATTAAACATATTATCACCAACGTCTTCCTCCACAATAGGCTCTTTACCTTTAGAATTCGTCGATGTATATTTAATATCGAAAAAATCTTCGCCATGTAAATACCATGCTTGATAAGAACAAATAATCCCATAAGCACGCAAATGCCATCTAACATTATCAATGGAATGAGAGCTATGATTACCACAAAGTTGACACGGACACAGAATCTTATCATCTTGTATGTGAGCTTTGGCAAATGACAAAAATTCTTCAACACCATCTTCATATGCTTTAGACAATCTATCAAACCACATCCATTTCCTATCCATGATTTACAAATCCTATATAAAAATATTAAAATACTTATAAGTCAAACTACTAACACCGGCCCATTAATTGGTCATCAACAATAAAAAATCGATAGAACATAACAAAACCATGCAAAACCATAATGAATAATGTCTAATTAAATACCAGGGGAAAATAACATTTACTGAACACCCATTGCACAATTTAACTTTAAATTGATCCCAAACATATATATATATATATATATATATATATATAACATGCACCTTGTAAAATCTTCAGCATCAATAATATTAATATTACGTATTAAGGAAAACAACAACAAGAAGACGTTAAATAATTAGTTATCACTTACAAAGAGTAACTGGTGACGTCCAATGATGTGCTGATTATATTCGGAATGATCTAATCTTATTTTGGGATATGCAGACGGTTGTTGATGTGAAAAAATTCAGGACGACAAACACTCGGCGTTTGTATAAAATTTTGGTGAAGATTCCACGACAGTTTTTTTAACCGTTGTGGAAGCTCCGGGACATCCACGACGGTTTTTGGGTTGCTTTTCGGCTCCGTGTTTTTTTCGAATTTACCACGACAGTTTTTTTAAAAATGGTCGTCGAATTTCCGTCATGGTATCCATATTTTGTTGTAGTGTTAGCATGTGTCTTCAACTAAAGTTATGTTATCTATTTTGCATCTCAAATTTCCTTAATTGCAAAATCGCCTTAATAGGATTGGATTTGTAAATGCAACTTCCACCATTTTGGTTACTTACTTTTGTGGATTTTGTTGCTATGATTATCTTACATACTTGTTGCATGGGATTTAGATCACAATTAATACGTTTTGCAAATCTTCACACACATGCTAGATTATTATTTTACATTATCTTACATCACTGGTATGTTCATTGCTTAATTAATTAGTACCACAAATGTATCAATGTAATTTTTTAATATTCTCATTGATTGTTTTTCATTCAACTTTCACAGTGTGCTAATTGTATTCATTAAATCAAGTACAGTTTTTTGTTAAAATAAAATTAGATTAGTCTAGACCATTTTCACAGATTATAACAATAGTTTATATTATATTTGTCTCGGCTTAATACCCATTGTTATGAACTACTGAATTATTAAAAGTTCTTATACCGTATTTTGTTTAAAATATATAGGATACTTTATTAACATCACTCTTTTCTTTATTGCTAAGCAGATGAATAGCTGTATTTAATAAACATAATATGGTTATTTTCTAGTTGGATTAATTATGTTGGACCTTTTTCAAACAAAAAAATACTTAAGTTATGCTTGTTTTATCATAATGTTATACTCATGAAGATTTATGTTATGATTTTGTTCAAAAAGACAGGTGAAGGAAAAATTGGAGAAAATATTTTTATGGAGCGGAAAAACTAACATGGTGGAATTTTAAAATTTTTTACCATACCAATAAGATCGAACCCATGCTGTTATATACAATAATTAATTTACAATAAAAACACACGAGTTTGGTAATTAATTCTGGATGATCAAGCTAGCTTGCAAATTATGAGCACCAACCACCCGATCTTCCTCGCTATGACTCTTCCACGTACGAGTGTATGTGAGCACACTCGGTAAAATTTCTAGTCACGAAGCAATACTCCTTTTTTTTATCGTCTCTCCATTTTCAATCTTGAAAACCCTTGTTTCTTCAGAGAATTCCTGAAATAAAAACAAAAACGCAGACAGTTAGATAATTGTGCTTCTTAGTCCATTAGACTTAGATTATCTCTTAGTCATAGCTTTTAGTCTCATAATCAAAAATTACTCCATCAATCAAATATTTATAGCCACCGATCAATATTTAATTAATTCGTTTTTGACAACCGTTATCCTTAATTTAAATGAAAGATTATCCACATCCATAGATAATTGCCCATTTATTTAAATTAAAATCACTACTACAAAAGTTGGCTTACACGACGGTTTTTGTGAAACCGTCATCTTAAAGGATTACACGACGGTTTAGTCAAACCATCGTGTAAACAAAGGATTACACGACGGTTTAGTCAAACCGTTGTGTAATTCGATGGATTACACGACGGTATCGAATTACACAATGGTTTTGATGAACCGTTGTGTAATCCGCCGAATTGCATGATGGTTTTGTTGGAACTGTCGTGTAATCCGGTAGCATTTGCAAAAAAAAAAAAAAAAGGATTACACGACAGTTATAGAAAACCATCGTGTAATCCTCAGAAAATTTTTAAATTAAAAAAAAAAAAGGATTACACGACGGTTATAAAAATCGTCATGTATAAAAACCGAAAATTTTCAAAATTTTCAAAATTTCAAAAAAAAAAAAAGGATTACACGACGGTTTGAGCAAAACCGTTGTGTAATCCTCCAAAAATTTTCAGATTTTCAAAATTTTCAAATTTTCAAACTAAAAAAACAAAAAGGATTACACGACGGTTTTGCTCAAAACTGTCGTGTAATCCTCCGAAAATTTTTAAAATTTTCAAATTTTATGCTTTGGAATTCGTACAAAAACCCATTACTTAAATACACTTTCCTCTTCATTTATTATCATTTTTATCTTCAACCCTCTAGACAACTCAAACTTTTTTCCTCCCCACCTCCTTCGCCTACCCGCCCCCTAACTTAAAATCCGGTCACGCCGCCGCCGCCGCCACTTTAAACTTTTCCCAAACCGCCGTCATAGCCCAGGTTTTTTTCTGCCGCTGGCGCCATCGCCATCACCTCTCTCTCCCGGTGTTCCCATCATGGCAGTGACTATTTTTCTTTAAAGAAAAGGAAGGTGACTTCCATATTGCTCAATTTTTTGTTTTCTAACAAAACTACGAACACACAATGCTTTAATAACTTGCGTGGAGTATAATTTGTATTGTTGTTTGAATATTTTTTTTTATTGTTGCTTTTTGGAGATGAATGTTTTGTGCACAGTTTTAGCACTTTACACACATTTTTTAATATGGTTTTTATTCGCCTACCATATGCTTGATGAAATGCCAAAATGGATTTTTGTTTTAAGCAAAACCGTCGTGTAATTGGGCTTGAATTAAAAAAAAATTGACTTTTTTTTGGTGATGGCACACATTACACGACGGTTTTGCTTTAAAACCGTCGTGTAATGTGTGCCATTGCCAAAAAAAAGCAAAAGCCAAAATTTTTTTTAAATTTAAGCCCAATTGCATGATGATTTTGAAGGAAAACCGTTGTGTAAAGTTCTCAATTTGCGGCTTTTGTTATTGTATTTCTTGATTCGACGATGGTGTGAACCGTCATGTGATATTGAGATACCACGATGGTTATGAAATCGTTGTGGTATCTTCCATGACGTTGGATTACACGACGGTTGTCTAACCGTCGTGTAAACTTTACACGACGGTAAATAACCATCGTGTAATCTACAATTTTTACTAGTGAAGTCGCAGAGAATATCTAATCCAAGATTCAATCTTATCTGCTTTTAAATTTAAACTAAATTGTGATATTTATTCAAAGATAACAAATTTAAGTCAACAAATTATATTTCAAATATTATCATCTAATCTAAGATAATAATTATTTGGATTTCAAATAATTTCTAGAATTAAAATTTCTGTTACCAGCAAATTAATTCTTCTTGAAATTATTAGAAACAACTTGAGATTGTATCATCTGCCACATGAGCATAGTCCCTGAATGGGATTGCCCCTATGGCCTACACCTACACCCATATGAGAGGGGTGACATTTTCCTGCTTCATCTCATTCCATTCGGAACAATTTCAACATAGTGCCAGATAACTAGAAATTATTCCGTGATGTTTCTTGGAATTTGTGAGCTAGCAAGGGGACCTGATGGATATATAAAATCAAGGCTAAAATATTATTAGATAAATTAATTAACCAAAATCAATTTATCCATTTTATTAAATTCCATGACTACTCCATTATATGCATGAAGTTAAACTCTTTGATACTATAGCAAATTACGAAAGCTCATTAATAGGGCTTTTGTCCATGACATAAATTATACTGTAAGATCCCTACAGGATATTCATAATTGAGATTAAAGCTAAAATTGCATTTTACCTTATTAATTATTTTATTATTTCATTTTACCTTATTAATTATTTTATTATTAAAGTTTCTACCATTTCATCTTGATCAAACCCTATTTATGAAATCCTCCGTGAATAGAAAATAATTCAGTAAAGAAATTACATAATGATTGAGATCTCTTATTGTTTAATCAATTCCTAAATAACACTTTAAGAGAATATCCTTGACTCTCGTGAAAGGCCTATAGATTCTATAATTATGAATAACTTTGTCATCCTCTATGCAATGTAGAGATGCAACACATCTCTAACTTATCGAGTAAAGATACATCACTCATATATGTAATCATTTATCCACTCAAGATTAAGATGCCTACAAGAATATCCATCAAAGTGAATTGATTTATCTTAATTGAAATTATTACACAAATCAATATCACTTTAGGTCCGACCCAATATATATGATAAAGTCCTCATATATGTCAATGTTTCTACTAGGAAAGCCCCATTCTAATAGCCAAGACAAACTATCCCATAAAAGTGAAAGTAGATGAATATTACAATCTTACCGAAGTCAAAGTGTCCACTTTTGCTTCACGACTGTAGACTCTCAATTTAGATTATCAATTTAATATTATATCTTCCCGCATACTTTCTTATGCATAATATTAAATTGCACTAGTACAGAATGTGGATACCACGACGGTTTTTAACCGTCGTGGTAACATTTCCACGACGGTTTTCTAACCGTCGTGGAATCCAAAGTCGTGGAATCTTTTCAGATTCCACGACGGTTTTTTACCCGTCGTGAAATAGGTAAAAAATATGGCCTAAATATGGACATTTAAGAACATACCACGACGGTTCTATGCAAAAAAAAAAAAAAAACCGTCGTGGTAGGTTACGCCGAAAAAAAAAAAAAAATTTGCGAATTCATTTCATTTCCTATGGATGGCAAATCCGGAAAATTTAACTCACAAAATCAACATTTTATCTGGAAAATTCCCAAATATGTGCCTTCGCCAATCAATTTTAAAGCAATCTAAATCACAACGACAATCAACAATCACCGAACGGACGGATTTTGGACATTTTTCTACGGAAAATTCCCAAATCAACAATAAACCAAATCAACATTTTGCAAGGAACATTGTGGATTTTTGACATTTTGGACAGAAATTTCACAATCAACAACCACAATCAACAAAATCAATATTTTGGACGGAAAATTCCCAAATCCGTACCTTACCCAAGCAAGATACATTTCAACTTACCGAATTGTCGAGTATGGTTACAGGTGGAGTGGTAGAGATTGTCGGGGACAGAGGAATGGCGGCGAGAGGGAGAGGGAAAAAGGCTCGGAGTTAGAGAGAGAGGGAGGAATGGTGGCTAGAGAGAGAGAAAAGGGCTCGGAGTTAAAGAGAGAGAGGAATGGCGGCGAGAATGTAGAGAGGGAGCGGAGAGAGATAAATGGAGGGAGGATATGGGTGGCTTTGGGTTTGGAGTTAGAGTTTGTATTAGAGAGTGAAAAAGGCTCAGAATATAATGGGGTGAGAAAGAGGATATTTTTTTGGGTTTTAATATACGCTCCAAAAAGTTGAACAATTTCAAAAATTTTCAAAATTCCCGCTCATACCTACCACGACGGTTTTTGGAAAAAACCGTCGTGGTAGGGTGAAAAATTCAAAAAATTAATTTTTTTTTGAATTTTTCCAAAATTTTTTTTTTGAATTTTTTTGACTTACCACTACGGTTTTTGGAAAAAACCGTCGTGGTAGGTGCCTACCACGACCGTTTTTCGTAAAAACCGTCGTGGTATGTCAAAAAATTTTTTTTGGACCAACCACGACGGTTTTTTGAAAAAACCGTCGTGGTAGGTCAAAAAATTCAAAAAAAAAAAATGGAAAAATTCCCTCCTTCGTACCTACCACGACGGTTTCTAGAAACCGTCGTGGTAGCTAATTTTTTGATTTTTTTAAAATTCCATGACAGTTTTTTTTTTAATTTTAAAATTTTTTTTTCAAAATTTTAATTGAGATACCACGACGGTTAAAAAACTGTCGTGGTATCTCTAGCTTTCACGACGGTTTTCTGTAACTGTCGTGGAAGCTTCTGCTTCCACGACGGTTTTCGGAAACCTTGTTCCGCTCCGTGTTTTTGACGCATTTTTCACGACGGTTTTTTAAAAACGGTCGTGGAAGCTCCGTCGTGAAATCCACATTTTGTAGTAGTGTTGATTATACCATTAATCTTAATGCTATTTGCTTTTAACAAATCTATACTAATAAAAGTATCCAGGACAATTGATATGTGAAATAAATAATAATATTTATTGGTAGATAAATGTCAAAATCATGAACAAATTTTCGCTTTAGGGCACTAACCCTAACAATAGGAACATGGACATGCACTTAACCCATAACCGCGGGTTTGAAAAGGGAATATAGAAGTTAATAATATCATCAAAACTCATAAGTGGACCCTATTATAACAATTGATTATGTAATTTTCAATAATATGTCCCATTTTAATAATTTTTCATTAAATTGAGGCAGCCCCATTTCACTAACTACTAGTCATTGTCATTTTAATTATAGTACTGGGAGGGAAACAATATAATATAATGAGATTAATTCTTCAAATTTCTTCTGTGCTCGATGTGTTTTTGTCAAAGCTTGTTTGAAAATTTTCTCTTTTGCTTGCCTTTAGGGCAAAGAGTTAAAAACAAAGTTCCTTGAAAAAAGAAAAAAAAAAAAAAAAAAAAGGCCTAAGCACCACATATATAGGGTTCTGAAAAATCAATTTTGTCTCGTTCTAGCCAAATTATAATTAATGGGTGTGGGATATTGACTTTGCGTGTGTACGGTTCACACAGGATTCTTGGGATCCAAACTCAGATCACATGCAATTCTATGATTATATATATATATATATATATATATATATATATCTTTTTTAGATTCAATAAGAAAAATCTTCTTAATTAGCCCATATATTCATATTTTTAGGACTACTTTTTAGGAGATCATGTGAGATCGCCTTAATCATTAGCTCTCTGTATACTTTGACTTTAAGTGTGTGTTTGGTTGGTTAGTTTAAGTTGAAATATTTTAGTTGTAATAGTAAATTTTTTTGAACTTTCAGAAAAGACAAAAAACTTTTTGAGAAAAAGACAAAAATTTTTTGGGAAAAAGACAAAAAACAGTACGGTTAGAGTTGGAATGAACTAATGAAGCAAACAAACCATAAGAGTTGGCAAGTCCTCTTTTATTGCTTTCCTTTTTAAATTTAATCCAACCTATGCATGCATGGTATTCTATACATTATTTTGTTTCCTGATTGCCAACCAAAATCATTTCAATCATTCGGCTTTACATGACATTTTTTTCCTTCAAATTTTCATTTGCAATTTATGAGTTCAAACTTCAATAGCGTATGAATACGCTATTTAAACTTAAGCAACTCCTTTTCTTTGTATTTGTTTCTTTTTTAATTGAAACATAACCAACTCCTTTGGATTTTCATGTTTATAATCCAACTAATCTAACAATTATATTGTAAATAATATGTATATGTAGGCTAAGAGAAAGTCAACAAGGGAGAATAAATTTTTGTTAATGAATTTTGTTTGATGAAACATGTTTTACATTCTATACATATATGTGCGCGCGTGTGTGTGTTGTTCTTTTTAAGCAAAGGACGGTACTTTTGCTTCCAAATTGCTCATATGCTCCGTACCACATGAAAGGCCAGGGGGTTTTCTCATCTTATCAATCACTAAAATAAGCATTGAATTCCCTAAAAGAAAAAAAATTAAAAGCATTGAATTTGTCGGTGAGTTTATTTTATGTACGTACATATGCCAATACGCATTTAATAAATAACATTAACATATAATTTGTCGGACTTCCAAAGAATATTGTAACATGGACTTGTTCCTTAACATGAACATTTTTTGGAATCATCTGCAAACTCTCACTAATTAAGTTACTTTGATTTGTAACCAATTCCGTTCTTCATAGTTTGACTTCCAAATTTTTATTATTTTCCTCCATTGTGTTCTCTTTTCTCATGTGGGTTAGAAGGCATATATTAATCCATTAAAAAAAGAGATAAAATAATTTTCTTAGACTCCACATATTCTGCTGGCAGCGTATAATATGCATGATTATTTTTTAATATTCACACGAACAAGCAAACACACATATCACACAAGACAGATCGACTACAAGGACTTTCAGGAGGAGAAATTTTTAATTTATAAGTATCACGCATTCTCTTACAATCAACAATTGTCTGAAAGTTATACTTAATGGAATCTACTTTTGGATCCACTAAATTCCTTCTCAAGAAGACTCTTACGGTCGTTCTGCCTTGTAAAATGTGTGAGTTTATTTGCTTGTGTGAATAAAAAAATATATTATTATTATTATTATTATATGCATTATTAGTCATTTATATCTTTTCCTTAAAGTTTCAGACTCCAATAGAAAAATCTGCTCTTTTCATTGAAAACGTTTTTGAAAAGTTATCACATTATGTTGAGCGTTTATCAAATTAAAATTAAAAGATTAGTAATTGTTATGTATTTGCCTGGCTTTCTTCGTTATTTTCTTCCAATAAAACTTCCCAAACAGAATTCTACTAAGACATTAGTTGAATTTGATGGTATAAGTTTGATCACATTACTAAGAACCGTTAAAAAATGAGTTCTTAATTCATGTTTGTCTCAAAAACTAAATTCATCAAGATATCAAATTCTCAATTGAATATTCATTTTGGGCCCACATTAGATACTCCTCGTTGTTCCTCATTAAAACTATCAAGATATATAACCTAAATATATATATATATATTCACTTTCATTTTCATAGAAACCCTTATGAATACATAATAATAAACAACTACAAGAAAACCATTTCTAAAAAAAATATGCGTATTCATTCATTTATCATTTTACACAAAATCTTTCTCTTGTAGTTGTAACGATAATCTAACAGTAAATTCAAAACCTTTCGGTATAACTTTATTAGTATTCAAGAAAAATTCAATCATCTCTAATTACGCATAGTTTCTACCCTTTTATCACTTACAAAAATCCTTTAGTTTTACTTTAGTATTGAAACAAAATTAATTAGAATAGGACAGAAGAGGAGATTTTATTACTTAATCCATATTTACTTAATTAATTAGGGATATCTTGACATATATCCTTGGTTTCAACAATTGTATATATGTATATATATTTAGGGGTTCTCTCATATCTGACACTTTTATAAAACGACATTTGATTCTTTTTTTTAGTTATTATAACAATAAATTGATTCAATATACTATAAGAAATTTCACTTTTAACGACTAATATTTTGGTCATAGAAAGCTTGAAATTAGTCGTAGCAAACCTTTTGTGACTAAAAAAAGGTCGCTAAAAGGCGGTCATAGAATGTCATTTGTGATTAACAACTTATAGTTGTTGAATACGCCTGCTTTTCGTGACTAATAATTTAGTTGCAAAATAATTTTTGGTTAGTCACAAAGGAACTTAAAGGGTACTAAAAGTTTGTGTTGTAAGGAGACCAAATTACTTCCATTGTGAAAGTTAATTGACAACTAACCATTAGTCGGTGTTGAATTAATTGTTAGACATATAAATGACTAGTATTTTAGTTATAAAAAGATGCGAGTTTGTAACTAATTATTAGTCGCTAAAGTTTTTCTGTTTAATCTTTATAATGACTAATAGTTAGTCACAGAATAATTTTTTGCAAACTTTAAGTGACCAACTTTTAGTCACTATTTCACATTAAGTAAGTTTTTTGCTTTCAACGACTAAATGTAGTTAGTAGAATCAAGTGAAATTTCACTTTTTATGACTAAATTTTGGTTGCCAAAAGGGCTTTGTTTTTGTTTTTTTTTTGTTTGTTTTTGTTTTTTGTTTTTTTGAATAATTGGATTAAAAGAATTTAGAATCAACATCCAAGAATCAAATATACAAAAACAATAAACAATTGCTGCCAAATATACCTAAAGAGTATAATCAAGTCGAAATATGTCTAAATAGTGTTATCACCAAGATAAAAAAAAGATTCAATGAAGATTTAAAAATAATATCAAGCTATAAAGATGTCAAACTAAATAGATAGGTATATCAATAAAAAAAAAAAATCTAAGTAATATCATCTATCGGTACAAGAAGAGAGGGCTGTTTTGCGGCAATGGCTCTTGATATAGTGTTGAAAGATGCTCATCTGGGCCATTCATGAGAGCTGTTATCTTCCTTCACACCTCCTCAAGAAGCTCATTTGGTAGTTGTTCCAAGATTGTAACCATCTCGTTTCACTATCTCTGAAAATCCATATTTTAAAAAAATTAAAAAAATGAAACATACTTATTGTATTTTTGGCTCTTCATTGATCCAACCATGTACTGTATTCCAATGAGTCTTCCTAATGTTTCAATCCGTCCAAACTCAACAACATTTGATGACTGTTAAACATATGTCATTTTAGTCATTTTAGTAGATTTACCGTACAAATAGTTGCACACTTGAATAGATATGCACACGCTTTTAGAACTTGATCGAGCTATGCAACACTACGAACGCTGTTACACTTGACCACCATTTGGAATAAACTGTTGAATTGTACTGAACATTTTGAATTGGTGGGAAACCTGTCGAATTAGACACATAAATTCAATGAGAAAATAACACATTAGAAATTAGTAGCATGAACATGCACATCAACATTATGAATAGATAAGGTCCCTAAATCTACAATCACATCTAGGAGAAAATGCATATATACCTAGTAAGTTAACTCTCTCGTGTGGCAGAGAACGAGAGCAGCAACTCTGTGAGCAACTGGTTCTATTTGCTGAAGAGTTGACAGAACAAAAACAGAGGTTTTCCCATTTCAGATCTTGCTTAACAAACGACAACTGTTCATAAATGTAAAGGATTGTTAATTAGTTTGTTAGTTTGTTAGAAGTTTGTTGTTAGAGTCTGTGTGTAATTTCACACATGTCATTAGTGTATTGGTTGAGTGGTTAAGACAGTTAGGAATATTACTAGCTATTTATAGCATTGTAAGATCATTATTCAAGGTAATGAAAAAATATCTTTCATACCCAAATCTGTCTCTTCTTTCAATTCTTTCCTTTTTTCTTTACATGGTATCGGAGCCATAACGGCCTGTATCGGAAATTTCACCGGAGTTCTTCCTAGATTCTGCCATGGATTCTTCTTCATCCACTTCTCACTCTGTTCCAGTTTCTTTCACTTATCCGATTGTATTAAAATTGGATAATGATAACTTCCTCATTTGGCGCCAACAAGTTCTTCCTACAATTCGAGGGTTTCGTCTTTAGAATTTTCTTTTTGGATCAGCCAGTTCACCATTGCCATATAGATCTCAAGAAGATGAAGCGAATGGAGTGGTCAACCCAGAGTATCTTGATTGGGAGTAGCAGGATCAACTCATCATGTCATGGCTTCTTGCCTCGATGTCGAACACAGTTCTTTCTCAAATGGTTAATTTCGAAACTTCTTCCCAGATCTGGCCACATTGGAGGTCTGCTTTGCTTAGTAGGTTCGAGCAAATGTTAAACAGTACAAAGATCAACTCCAAAACGTTCGTAAGGGTTCTCTTTCGATCAATGATTTCTTGCTCAAAATCAAGGGAATTGTTGATATGTTAGGTTTAGTCGGTCATTCTGTTTCTACTAAGGATCACATTGATGCCATTCTAGATGGTTTGCCCTCAGAGTATGAAACATTTACAGTGTCTGTTAACACTAGAACCGATCCTTATACTGTTGATGAAATTGAGTCTCTTCTTCTTACTCAAGAAGCTCGAATCGAAAGCATTTACAAGCCTCTCGATTTAGATGCTCAAAGTATGGCTAATCTAGTGACAACACCTACAGGCACTTAGTTCAAGAAAAGATCTTTTCCTTCCTCTAATAACCACTCCTTCAATAACTCCAGTGGTTTTTACAGCAACTTCAGAGGTTTTCCAAGTCGTGGTCATGGTTCTTTCCCTCCTCAAGGTGGTGGTTTCTCTGGTTGTGCATGATGCTTTGGAAATTTCTCTCAATTCTAAGCCTAACATGGGAACCAACACTGGTAGACCAGTGTGTCAATTGTGCAACAAAATTGGGCATGAAGCTTTGTGGTGCTACTATCAGTTTGATGCTTCGTTCACAGGGCCTTCTCAGTTACAAGGACAGAGTCAAAATTCAGGGTCATCTCCATGAGTTCGACATTGATAAAGTTGAGTGTCAATCTGACTACTTTGCCCATGATTCTGAGGGAAATTGGCAGAGTACTCAATTGGCCTCTATGCTTGCTAGTCTATGACTTAAATTGATATCCAGATTCTGGTGCCACCAATCACCTCACAGCTGACTCCACCAATCTGATGCATAAAGCAAATTATTTTGAGCCAGAACAAGTGCACATGGGGAATGGTAAGGGTTTACAAATTAAAAGTGTTGGTCATTCTTTCTTCCATTCTCCTTTTACCTCAAAATTATTGTCTTTAAGTCAGCTTTTGCATGTTCCAAGTATCACAAAAAACCTTTTGTCAGTTTCAAAATTTGCTAATGATAATTCTGTCTATTTTGAATTTCATCCTAAATGTTATTTTGTCAAGGATCAGCTTTCCCACAAGACTCTACTGGAAGGGAAGCTTAAAAGAAGACTCTATGTCTTTGACAATTCTCAAATTTGTCTCTTCAAACCTGAGTTTGGTGCTTCCTGTCATTTATCCAAGTCTGAACATTCTTCTAAGTCTACTAGTAACTCCTCTTCCAATCCTGTTGTTTTCAATGCTGCCATTTCTAGCAATGCTTATACTGAAAAACACTGTAATTCATTATACACTTTGTGGCACAACAGATTAGGACACCTTTCTTGTGTTCTCAAAAATTGTAATCTTGATCATGTTAATAAAGATACCTTTTCTGTTTGTCAAGCATGTTGTATGGGAAAAATTCATAAGCTACCTTTTTATAGGTTTACCATAGTTTATAGTGAGCTTTTACAACTTGTTCATTTTGATCTGTAGGGTGCTTCTCCTGTTCTTTCTACTCATGGTTACAAATATTATATTCATTTCATTGATCAGTATTCTCATTTTACTTGAATGTATCTCTTAAGACAAAAATCTAATGCTTTTGCTGCCTTTCTTAATTTCAAAACACATGTTGAGCTGCAGTTAGGCTGCAAATTAAAGGGAATTCAAACTGATTTGGGGGGGGGGGTGAATTTAGAGTATTCACTAATTTCCTGTTTTCAAATGGCATTTCACACAGAACTTCATGTCCCTATACACATGAGCAAAATGGAATGGCTGAGATAAAGCATAGGCATATTGTTGAAAATGGTTTGACTTTACTAGCTCAGTCTTCAATGCCATTTAAATATTGGGATGAAGCCTTTATAACCTCTATGTTTCTTATTAATCGCCTTCCCACACCCTTGCTAAATCACAAAACTCCTTTAGAAGTGCTATTTCACAAAAAACCTGATTACTCTGAACTCCTGGTTTTTGGTTGTGCTTGCTATCCAAGCATTCGTCCTTACAACAAACACAAATTTCAATTCAAGTCTAAACTCCGCACTTTTCTAGGATATAGTTTGAATCACAAGGGGTATAAATGTCTTGATGATACTGGAAGAATTTTCATTTCTAGGGATGTGATATTTGATGAATTTCACTTCCCTTTTGCCAAACAAAACACAACTCCTTCCTGTCCTTCTTTCCCACCAGATATTACTTCCTCTAGCTCAGTACCATTTACAGCAGTACTCCCTACTAACTCTAATTCAACTTCCTCTCATTTGTCAAATCCTTCCTCTCCATCTTCTGAGTCCAACTCCCTTCAAAATGTCAAGCAAGATCCCACTGATCTTGCTACTCCTTTAACCACTAATGACCAATCACTTTCAATTGTAAATCTCCCTAATACCTCTACTGCCAATGTTCCAACCTCTAATGATTTTCCTAGTGTGCAGGTTCAAAATGATCACTCCATGATCACACATGCCAAAAATGGCATCAGCAAGCCAAAGGTGTTGCTTTCCATTTCTGAGCCAACTACTGTTGATTAGGCTTTGCAAGATGAACGTTGGAGAGATGCTATGACTGAAAAGTTTCAAGCTCTAATGAGGAATGGCACTTGGAGCCTTGTTCCATTTCCAAATGGAAGAAAAGCTATTGGCTGTAAGTGAGTGTTCTGAGTCAAAGAAAATGCTGATGGGACTATCAACAAGTTTAAAGCCAGGTTGGTAGCAAAAGGCTTTCATCAAATTGCAGGTTATGATTTTTCAGAAACATTCAATCCAGTAGTTAAGCCTACAATTATAAGGACTGTCCTTACCATAGCTTTGAGCAAGCAGTGGTCCATAAGGCAATTAGATGTCAATAATGCCTTTCTCAATGGTATTTTGCAAGAAGAAGTTTATATGGAGCAGCCTATTGGTTTTGTGACGCCCCCTTACTACGTAGGACCGTCACGCCTTACTTACTTACTTAACTTTACTTGAGAATTAGGAATATTTTTTTTTTGAAACATACTTATAAAAAACATTTGTCATTAGCAATATATCATTACCACTTAAGTAAAAGTTTACTTAAGGTCTTTAGTTCCAAAATACCATAAAGCATAATTTGTCTTTATCATACATACTTATATACAAAACTTCTTAACTCAAAAATAGGTTGCGGAAACTATGCGTAGTGATATCCATACCGCCATCATCCGCTGCCACATCGTCCACACACTGCCCACCATTCAGGCTGCAGGTTTCTTACCTACAGTATGAAATATAACTGGATGAGCTTTCGCCCAGTAAGCACAAACATAAACTCACAAAACATTTAAAACATCTGGAAAACATACATCATCATATGCATATGCGTGAACCATTTATGTTCCATTTATGCATTTCTTTTAACTTACTTATCTTTCTTATGGGCCCCATAGTGTACGTACCATCATTTATTTAGCGCGCCTCCAGATACAGTTAGGGGTTGCAAGGTCCCTAACTGCTCTGGGAACATTGGGTGATTACACCCTCCCGCATCAACGAGAGGGTGAATCCTTTACTTGAACATGAAAAATCCTCCACCTTATGGGAGGTCGGTACGACACTTTAGTTGTGATTTCTTACCATGTTATTTATCCTTAGTGAACATACCTTATGATGTCACTATATGATAACATACTTTTTATCTCATTCATAACATGGCATGGCATTCTTTTCATTCATGGCATTTGCAATCATGACATTTTTATAAACATGACATTTTACAAATATAGCACTTTTTTTTTACAAACATAGCATTTTGCGAAAATAGCACCTTTTTATAAACATAGCATTTTGCAAAAATAGCACTTTTTAATAAGCATGGCATTTCATAGATATAGCACACAACATATTGCAGCATATTTGAAAACCACATACTTGAACATAATTTATTAGCTTTCATACTGCAGGTGAGGTTTGTACTTACCTCTAGTGCCGTATCCGTAAGGTTGCGTTCCTTAAATTTGTCGGCAACGGTAATTCACTTTCCTGATATACCAAAAATATAGGATCAGGATCCTTTCGTAAGGTGTTGGTGACCTACCAACACTCATACCTACTTTTGGTTGTATGTCCCTTATACTTGATATCCATCTTGGCCATCTTAATCCTCAGTTTTTATCGAGTTTTGATAAATTCTTAAGAGGTTACTTTGGATAACCTTTTTGGTTAGAGCCTTGTTCTATTATTGGGCTTTGCTCATACATCCTTGTTATTGGGTTATTTCCATTAACCCTTTAAATCTTAGCCCAAATATACATGTGGGTATCCCTTAGGGTTATGTTGGGTAACCCTTAAGGTTAACCTTAATTAACCTTGGGTCAACCTTTAGTCAACCCTTGGTTATCCTTGGGTTTGTAACTCGGATATAATATCCAGTTACCGTTCGTAATCGGCTTGCTTACCAATTTTTCTTTAAAATTCCTCTTCCTTATTTTTGGAAAATCTTGTATAATTAACTTCCAAAAATCCTTCATTTTGCTTGTAAAAATTCTAACTCCTTTAATTAGAAAATACTTTGGCTTAATCTCATTATTTTCTTTAACTTGTAAACTCTTGGTTGAAACCCTCTTTTTCTTTACTTCGGAGAAAAATGTGAAATTTCAAACCTGAGCCCTTAAAATTCATGGTTTTCGAAATAAATCTTTTATAAAATCATTTGGGACAGGAAACCGCCTTTGGAACGGTTTCCGAAACTAAAATAACCATTTAAGAGCACTTCACAATTTTTCTAGAAAATATTTTCGTGAATTTGATGTGCAGGATTTCGGACTCCCTGCGCATCTCCCACAAAACGTGCCCAGTTTAAAAATCGGCTTGGAATTTGAAAAACTTGTCTTCACGAAAGTTGTAGCCCTCGAAAAATGCTAAAACTTTTGTGTTTTAAGAAAAATCCATTTCGGCCTAGATCAGTACCAGTTTTTATTTGAAAACGGGCTGACTCTGAAAAACTGGGTGAAGACCGTCCCAGGGATCAGCCACGAGTTTTGGGTAAAACGGAGGCCGTTGGAGCCTTATTTCGAGATTCTGTTTGCAATGTTCTCTAGAAAAAGTTGTTCCGAGCAAATTTCGTGTTTTGAGTTTTTCCCCGTTCGGCCTCTAAGGGCCTTGAAATTACCCTTTCCCGAAACTGGCCAGATTCGAATCCGAATTGGCAGTTTCGGTTGCTTATTTCGGTTTACGTCTTATTTCACGGAATCTATCTCGATCGATCACATCGGGAGCTTAGACAACAACAAGCAGCACTTCTAACGTCCCATTGAAACCCACAAATCCATCTCATTCAACCCATGTAACCCAAATCCGAAAATTAAAAAGACTAGGGTTGCTTGGTTCTAACTCATGCATCAACACATATAAGCATCACAAAATCGAACCCTAAATCTAGCATGCTCTCATGGCTGCCAAGGGGCAGATTTTTGGCCTCATCTTATGGGACATACAACCTAATTTCTAGCATGAAAAATCCATCATCAAGCAAGCATAAATCAAGCAAGCAAATAACAAAACAAGCCAACCAAAACCCTAACCTTAATCAAGCACACACACACACCAACAAATAGGGCTGAAAATTAAATGGACTTATGTCCTTACAACCAACTTGAATCACCATTAAAGAGCTTAAATGAAACTTAATTTCAAGATGGTTTTAAAAGATTTACCTCAAACCCAAGTTAGGGTTTTAAAATCCAAAGATTTCCTTCCTTCCTTCTAGCCTTCTAGTCCCACGGCTTCTCCAAGGAAATGGCATCCAAAATTTTTTTGTTAGCTTTTGTTGCTCCTTCTAAAACCGAATATCACAAGAAGAAAAATCCAAGTTTTTCTTACCTCTTCCTCTCTTACTTGTTCGGCCAACTCTTGGAGAAATCCCAAAGATTTTTCTCAAATCCTTCCTTGGTTGGTGGCTCACGGTTTTGGTACAAATGGTGCACCAAAAATTTTTCTTCTTGGTTCCTTGCTAGATTCACTCAAACCCGAATCTCTCTTCAAGATTTCCCCTCAAATTTCCAGATTTTCCCTCTCTTCTCTCCTTTCTCAACTTCGGCCACAAGTCTTGAAAGAAACCACAAAATCTTCTCATTTTTTCTCTTGCAAAACCGTGCCCTCAAGGATGAGCACTTCAAAAATTTTTCTTGCTCTCACTCTCTCCTCTTCTCTTCCTCTCTTGCTGCCGAAAATTCTGAAGACAAAGCAAAGGTTTTGGCTGTCTTTGACCATGAAAAGAGAAGGGAAAAAGGGAGGGGTTGCTTGAATGACTAGTGGTTGGTTGCTTGCCTTAATTCAAGGCTTTATGTCTTGTCTTTGTTGTCCAATGGTGCAGCCGAATCCAAGGGAGCTTAAGGGGTTGTGCTGTCGAGATTTCCAAGGGGAAAAAGGCATGGGTTTTGACTCATTATTTTAAGCAAAAGTGACTAGGGGATGGGAGACTTGTGATGGACAAAAGTGGTTCAACTTTTTTCTTGATTTTGAGCTTTATGTCTAGTCTTGTTCCCATTTCTTTTTTTCTTTCCTTACTGTCCTTAGCTGTTGCAGACCAAAGGGGAGGAGAAAGGGAGCTTCACAAGTTATCTTAGGCTAGTGGGAAGTGATGTCATGGGCATGGGCTTGTTCTTGACTTGGTTAGGTTTTGGTTGGTCATTTAGTTCCCAAAACTAAACCAATTCCTTTCTTTTTCCTTCTAGTTGCCGACCATTGTGAGGGGGAAAAGTCCACATGTGCAACTTTGAGTTAGTGGAAGGTGATGTCAAGGAGTTGATGTCATCTTCCACTAGCTCACACAATGTCTTGTTTGGCCATTTCGTTCTTTCACAACTCCTTTCGCGCTCTATAGTTATTTCCAATACTGTGATGAGCATTCTTATTTTATATTTTGGTCCAAAAATTCTTCCATGTAAATTTTGGACCGAAACTCTCTTTCTCCAATTTTTCGGAGACCTTTTTGCCCTTAATTCGATTTCGGTGTGCTTGATTTTTTTAGGGTGGATTTATGGCTTATAAAACGTCATTTTCGGAGATTCTTTCCATATTCCTTCATCATACTTGTGAAATCAACGTTGTGACCCGTCCCGGTCAAACTTTGACTTTTTTGGTCAACCCTTGGACTTTTTGGTCAACCCTTTGACTTTTTCGGTCAAAGTTGACTTTCGTAAAATTTCATCCTTTTTCGTTCTTTTTCCTTTAAAAACCTCATTCTTGGCTCATAAATCATTAATTGAGTCTCATAACAATTAAATGAGGACTCGAACATTGTTTAAATAAAATTATGAATTTCTCATTATTATTCATAATTTTTCATATAACACATCATAAACACATAAATTAGACTCTAATTCCTTATGAATAAGGAGATTACAAGTCTACAAAATTTCGGGTCTTATAGGTTTTCAAGATGCTACTAATCCACAATTGGTGTGTAAACTACATAAGTCTTTGTATGGACTTAAACATGCTCCACGAGCTTGGTCTAAAAAACTTCATTCAGCTCTTGTAGGTCTTGGCTTCACCTCAGCTAAAACAAATTAGTCTTTGTTCATTCAAGTTACAGATAAGTTTTCTGTTTTTATACTGGTCCATGTTGATGATATCATCATTACTGGCAGTAACATTATAGTCATTCAGCATATCATTGATAAGCTGAATCATGAGTTTACACTCAAGAATACAGGAGAGCTGAATTACTTTCTTGGCTTGCAAGTAAGGAAAACAGTCACTAGTGGTCTTCATCTTTCTCAGACCAAATATGTCACTGATTTACTTTGCAAGGCTAAAATGCAACTGGCTAAGAGTGTCTCAACTCCAATGACAACAGGGGAAAGGTTGGTTAGTCATGGGAGTGAACAGTCAGAGATGCTAAACTTTACAGGAGTATCATTGTTGCACTTCAATATGTCACCATTACAAAACCAGAGTTAGCATTTTCTATCAATAAAGTATGTCAGTTCATGCAGGAACCTCTAGAGCTTCATTGGAAGGCTGTCAAAAGGATACTCAGATATTTGTTAGGAACCCTTGACTTTGGTTTAGAGCTCAAAGCAGTACCAGTTGAAGATTTGAATCTTGTTGGGTTCAGTGATGCAGATTGGGCATCGAATCCAAATTACAGGGGATCAACATCTGGCTTTTGTGTCTATTTTGGAAATAATCTGATTTCCTGGAGCTCCAAGAAACAACATACTGTCTCTCGTTCATCAACAGAGGCTGAGTATCCAAGCTTAGCTGCTTTGGTTGCTAAGATTACATGGATCAGGTCGTTGCTGTCAGAGTTACAGGTTCTTACTCATAAAACACCAATCATTTGGTGTGACAACCTAAGTACAGTGATGATTTCAGCAAATCTAGTCTTACATGCCAGAACAAAACACATAGAGATTGATTTGTATTTTGTCCGAGAACAGGTTATGCAAAAACAGATTGAGGTTAAGCATGTATCAGCCGTGAACCAGGTTGCAGACATCTTTACTAAGGCAAACTCAAGCTCTAGATTTGCCTTTATGCGAAGCAAACTCAAAGTAGAAAGTTTTTCTACTATGAGTTTGAGGGAGGCCGTAAAGGATTGTTAATTAGTTTGTTAGTTTGTTAGAAGTTTGTTGTTAGAGTCTGTGTGTAATTTGACATATGTCATTAGTGTATTGGTTGAGTGGTTAAGATAGTTAGAAATATTCCTAGCTATTTATAGCATTGTAAGATCATTATTCAAGGTAATGAAAAAATATCTTTCATACCCAAATTTGTCTCTTCTTTCAATTCTTTCCTTTTTTCTTTACAATAAAGTACCTTGAGGATGCATCATGTTTGCACTAATGAAGATACAATAGAAACCTTGGCAAGTATAGAGGACCTTCCAAATCGTTTTAATTGATAGCTTTAGTAAAGCAAACTATTTTTCTTTCCAAAATTATGAATAAGAAAGTAGTGATCGCCTGAAAAAAAAAATGAAGGCTAAAAATAAAAAAACTGAAAACTTCAGAAGCAATAATAATATATAAAATCTTACAACAAGATATGAATAGGATCAAAAGGGTTAAGAAAAAAAAAAAACAAAAAAAAAAAAAAGGGAATTCAAAGCATAGCAGCCACGGTAAGGAATGTCAAATTGCCAATGAAAAGCAATGACAACCAGGCATAAACATGCCACCAAGTAATACATGCTTTTGACCTCCTCTGGATAACTTAAAATACAAAATAACAGAAAATTAAAACTTCTGCTCAGAAGCTGCAAGAAGTAAACTGTATTTAGAATCAAACATAATCTATAAGGGGCCAGTTATACACTTATCTACTATAACTTACCCAATATGTTTCATTAGCATGTGCAGAGATGTAAATAATTCTTTATCAAATTCTTTAAGAGAAGCTAATCAAGAGATGAAGGAAGATAATTCTTCAATAATACCTTTTTCGTTGAAAATTATTCTGAGGAGGCTTTCTCTGTTCCACTTTGGGGAATTGAATGTCAGAGATCCAGAAACTTCCAACAAGCAAAACTGACGCTAAATTAGGAAGATAAAGATGCGGGAAAAAGAGATATTAATGTGAGGAAACAAACTTTGATAGCAGTCGTTCCCAGTCAAAGCCTGAGGCCTGAAATTTTGCTTAATTCATTTACAGCTGCGAAAAAGGACGCAAATTCAACAAGTAAGAACAGGAAACAAAATTGGCGGAGGAAAAACTAAAACAAGTCAAAATCAAAATCAAAATTAGGAACTTACAGAAAGAGTGGTCCTGTAAAGCGGAACTCCGTCAACACATTAATTACCACCATCTTTCTGCTACTCATCAATTCTCATTTCCAAAAAACAAAAACCAAAAACCAAAAAAACAAAAAACAAAAACAGAACGGAACAGAACAAAGCCTAAACTACCATTCAATGGAGTCACCAACACATCGGTGAAAGACAGACAAAGAAATCAAATCAGGTGCAAAAGAGAACAATGTTCGTCTCTTCGTCTCTTCGTCTCTTTCTCGTTCATAACGAATCTTTCACACCAAACTTTTTTCGTAAAACTTCCCTGAATATCTCATTTTGGGACTGAAAACGCAAAACACAAAAGGTTTCCCAAAAACATAATTATAATAATGCTTTGTTTAAGAAGAAAAGCATGGAGATTAATATAGAAGAATACAAAATGGGGCCCGAAGATCACCAGTGGCGAGAGAGTTTCGAGTAGTAGAGATGGAGAAGGAGAATTTAACAAATAACGGAGCAGGGGGAGGAAAATTCACGTTGGCGGGAATTTAAATCCCAATCCAATTCCCACCAAAACGTTTGATTTTTTTTTTTTTTTTTTTTAAAAGCTGGGAAGTTGTTTCCTGCTGAAAACCCAGTTATACCGCCTATTTGCTTCAGTACTTAAATAAATAAATATATATATATATATGAAAATAAATTTTTTAATTTAGTTGTTTCAAAAGATTACTGTAAATAATAAATAATCAAATTAATGTGTATAACCATAGGTTTATTTCAATTATAAATATGCTTGAGAATTCTAGGTATAAAAAATTATGATTGTTGTTTGTGTTAACTTTGTATCAGCATAATATATGAAGAAATGAAATAAACTTTTAAAATTAGATGAAAACAAAGCAACACAATAAAAAGCTCAAATGATTTTTTCAAAACAATGTTAAAAGTCTGAAGGTATTGTCCCATAATTTTTGATAAGTTTATTTGAAGGAAGTTTATATATTTGTATCTGTCAATGTCATACTATAATTTTTGATAGGCGGTTGAACTTATTTTTTTTTTTTCCTCCGTGAACCTTCTTTAACAATACAAGACTGTTATGATGAAAGCGGTGAAATGTTTTTCTTTTTTCGAAGCGGATTAAGTTTGTTAGTCTAAGACTGTTACCACAAGTTAGAGAGAGATTTGTTGGTTTTGTTTTGTTCCTCGTTATGTTAATTACGTATGAATAATACACTCACATTCATAGGAATTTTTTGTTTGAAATAATTAACAGGCAAATTTTTATGAGTAAAAAATTGATAGGCATTTTATGTCGTCTTGTTTTTGCACTCGAACAAAATTTAACAACATATTTCTCTTCAATGTCGTAAACCATCTTTTTTAATGACATTCGATAATGTCATTTAAGAGCCTTTTTACAACATTTAAAAAGATGTCGTAAATTTTGTATCATTAAAAGCACCTTTATTGTAGATATAAAATATGTCTATCTTATGTGAATCAAGAGAAATAAGTAAATGACGCTGGGTGACCTTTTTTAATAAGAGAATCTAATAGATGATCCATTTTTTTTATTTAAGAAAATGATTGTTTGTTATTTTTTAAATTCGGTTAAATGATTAATCAATGATTGATTATGAATATTGGTGATTGACTAATGATCAATAATTGAATGACTATAAAATTTGATTATTTATATTATGGTTGATCAGTGATTGATCGTAAGTCAGTTACTGATTAACTATCATGTGGTCAATCACTAATTGACCAATTATGAAAATTGATTAACTATTTTAGAAGGGAAAAAAAAAAGCCTTTTAACTAATTTTTCAAAACTTTAATCATTTATTAAGCAACTTCTTAAAAAAGACTATTTAGCTATAAATCCCGAAGGATTAGGATCATTTTGACGATAGTGAATATTAGCCCGCCTGAGTAGCAAGTCCTTTGTTGACTCCTCATACACCTACTCATGTTGTGAGAACTTTGGCAGAATATGTGTCCAAAGCGCACTCTTTTTTCAGAGAAGTGATGATCACTTAGAAAAGCGTGATTTTATTTTATTTTTAAGAAAAATGGATGATTAGGAAAAAAAAAAAAAAAGGGAAATCGTTTTAATCAATGTAATTCTAAATGTTATCTTGCACTATTGATTTTATAACATGTAAACTTATCAAGAGTAATTTCTTCCCCCCTCCCCTCCCCTCCCCTCCCCTCCCCTCCCCAAATAGAAGAAAAAAGACCGTCTTTCTCTCTTTCTCTCTCAAATTTCTCATATACTATAATTTTCTTTTATGTCACAGTAGACCAAGATCGTAGGGTCCTAATTGGGATTTTCTCGACCAAATCTAATTCGACGAGCTTTCAACGGTTTGGGATCTGATGAGGTCTTGGTGATCCAATGATCACTGTGGAAATCTCTTATCTTTAATCGAGCCTGATTAATGTCCTCTGAGTTGTGGCATAATAGTTGTTCTGCATGAGGCAAGAATCTTCTGGTTGATTTAATTTTGTATCCATGATTTATTTTTGTGTTTTAGTTTTAGTTTTGTAACAAATGAGGTATTTCCCCAATCTCTAATTTATTTTTGTATGTGCATTCCGCTTGAGTTATTCCCTAGCGGTGTCTATTTATTAGTTTCGTTAATATTATGATTATACGGAGTTTGTTTGGAGCCTTTATGTTATGAGTGACTATCTCTCGATCAATTAGAATGTTCCATAGTTTTTTTAAAGAGCTTCGTACATGCTCGACTATAGGATTGCTGAGAAAATTCAAGGAATTTTCTTGCCACGTGATCTTGGTTTATGTCCTCCTCATTGAGCTTCATCATATTTTAATGATGATATTGATTTTTTGTCGAGAATTTGCCTATTGTAGCACAGGGTTATTTTATCTTTGATATTGGTGTTGAATTCCGTTTCAGTTTGAATAATAATTCCCCCTTTGCAAAATATAAACTTAAGATACACCCCATCCCATAAAGCTTTTCTTTGAGATGTCTGATGCAGATAAAATTGATACAAACGCGGAACACACTTAAAGAGGAAGATTTGAACTTTTATAATCTTTTTTTTTTTTTTTTATTTTACAATTATTTTGTCTGAAGTGAACACTTAGAGGCCATTTGGGGGACAAATGGAGACAGGATTTTTGAAATATTTTAATTAGAATTGAGTTGATCATTAAAGAAATAATGGTAAGTGTCCCTTTTCATTTTAATCTCATTTTTCAATTTAGTATCCTAAAGGTTAGACGAGATTCTTATTGTGAGGATAGGAATTATGACGGGTCCTGTTTCGAAGAGGTTGCTTGTATTCTCTGTTTTGTTGCAGTGCTGGTTAGACCTGTGCTTTATTTTTGCTGTTTGTTGGTTGTGTGCGTGTTTTTTTTCCCCCCTTTTCTGAAAGCAATTCCTTAGAACAAGCAAGCTTGCCTCTCTTTTCTGAAAGTGATTATGGATATGCAATGAGTTTGTTCTCTTTACCTCTCTTAGAATGTACAGTGTCTCTAACAATTTTATGTTGGTTTGCCTACGAGAACTGTCGTTATTAATGGAGCTTGCATCTATTAAGAAGTGTTGGTGCAAAGTTGCTTGGATTACAATCTAAACGCCAGTGGATGCAGATGAGGTAATATATAGTTTTGAGCACAAGATGTTGACTCGAGGAGTGCAGGTACCAAAATTTCGACACTTCTTGTTTTTTGGTTCCAGAGCTTGTTTCAAATTGTAGCATCACAAGGAAGTAGAGAACAGAACATAGAATTTCAAAGTCCTGCAAAAGAAGCAAGGTTTTCTACCATTCGTGTCTGCTTTTAATTTTTCAGTCATTGAGCCCTTTCAAAGAGCATGAAATTCAGGTGTCAACATATCCAGTTTATTATATTACTATAATGGGGATAGCTCCCTCTTTTCTAAAGGGGGGGAAAAAGTTTGTAAAGAGAAACACACAAAACAATCCTAATCTCAAAATGTATAAAACTTTGAGGAGAAAAAAAAAAAAGTGATCATGTCAGTAACTGAAATACAACCTTTGTCACCTGATAATGGTTCCTTTTGGATTCAGTTTAGAGTTTGAAAACAAACAACGGGTTTCCAGTTTCATGTTGTACCGTGGGAGAATGCTTCTCAATTAGCCACTGATATTCTCGTTAACCAATTGGGTTATATCTTATTTTGAACAACTACATAAGAAGTCAATTTGTAGTTGGCAGGCCAGAATTTGATGATTTGCATCCTCTGTTTTTTCAACTCTTTTTTCCATCCATTATTTTACATATATTTTCTTGTATGAGTCCTGTTCTGTTCGATAATATTTCATTATTCCCTACACGATTGTACAACATTTGTGTAATTTGTATTGGCCTAGCTATAAAATACATCTGTCTTCTGTGAATCAAGACGAGTGACCATTTTGACAACACTGGATCTTGGCCCGCCTGAGTAGCAAGCAGTTTGTTGACTCCACATGCACCTACTCATGTCGTAGGAACTTTGACAGATTATGTATTCAAAACACACTCTCTCAGATAAGTGATAATCATTCAAAAAAGCACTAATTTTATTTCTATTATTATTATTATTATTTTTTTTTTTTAAGAAAAAAGGATGATTTGGGGGGACAAAAAAAGAAATAGGAAATCTTTTTTTTTTTTTTGAAAAAGATAAGGTATGCTATATGATGTACTAAATGTTATCTCATAATATTTCTAATTCAGCAAAAATTAATGAAATTGATGGCCGCGCGCTCTGATTTCGCTGGCTCAGTTGTAGCTCTATATAGTTTTTTTCTCCGTTGATTTTCTTTTTAATCAACATGTGAAAATAAAGGTAAACAGTACAAAACTTTTACCTGATTTGATCAATGTTTTTTACCTTCTACAACTAAAATGTCAGTCATTTGATAATTTAGTCATGTAAAAAATAAACTTTTATTTGAATGCTTTTGTGACTAAAACTTAGTCGTAATAAAGTAAGTTTAATGAGAAAAAGAGTGTGGTCGCTGAATGTGTAATTTCTTACAATTTTTTGTAACTAATATTTTAGTCGCGACAGGATGTTACTCTTTAGCAACTAAGTTTTGGTTGTGAAATGATACTTTCAATAACTAAATTATTTTAGTCGTAAAAATTTGGACTTCCCTCCATTTTCAATATTTGGTGCCATAACATTTTGTGACTAAATTTGCTTTTAGTCACTAAATTAATTTTTTTAATGATTAATGGGTTAGTTGTCAATAGACTTGGTGTTGAAAGCATTATATTTGTCGACCAAATATTTTTACGACTAATTTTTAGTCTTAAAATGATAGATTTAGTGATTACAAGTATTTAGTCGCTAAAAGTGAAATTTCTCGCTAAATAATATAATGGTTCAAGATTTTAAATAGAAGATTGCATATAAATCAACTATTAATTCCAAGATTTTAAATAAAATAGGGTTAATTTCATTAATAGCATTTGTGGGAAAAATATTATTAAAAACAGCACAACTTTTTTTTCCCTTTATTACTAGCACTGTCACGTCATCAAAGCCTCTAATATGTGGGGCCCAGTAGCATTTAATGTATGCCAAATTCTGGGTTTACCCTCATCTCCCACCTGTCCAAATATCCCTCTCCCTCGCATGCCTTAAAAAAAATTTTTAAACCAGCATCTACAGTGTTTTAGAGAGAGAAACTAAAATCTAGAGAGAGAAAGAGTTGCCACAGGCGAAGGTATTCATGCTAGCAAAGGTATGGTCATTACATGAATGACCACCCAGTCATTATGTAAATGACCGACACGGGTATTGAAGCTAATAAAGGTATTGTAAATACAAAAATGACCACATGGTCATTATGTAAATGACCTACAATGGTATTCACACTAGCAAAGGTATGGTCATTACAGGAATGACCACCCGATCATTATGTAGATAACCGACACTGGTATTAAAGCTAATAAAGGTATGGAAAATACAAAAATGACCACCAGGTCATTATGTAGATGACCCACAATGGTATTCACGCTAGCAAAGGTATGATCATTATAAGAATGACCATCCAGTCATTACAAGAATGACCATCGGTCATTTTATTAATAACCGACACTGGTATTTATGACTGAGAAGTAATCATAAAATTTACCTGACAGAAAATAACAGAAATCTGAATAATTAATTAATTGATGACTAGCAAGTCAATATAAAAATGATCAATAAGTCATCATAAAAATGACCAGTCGAAAATAACATAAATCTGAGTAATTTTTATTACAACTAGAAAGTCATTATAAAAATGACCAATACAAAAATTACAAGATGATCTCAAAATAAATAACCGGCCAACCGCATTTTCCGATATCACCTACAATTAACCAAATATCAATAAAAACCCAAATACCAAACAAACAAACTTTGTGTTTATATTACAAAATCAAATAAAAATACAAACTTTATGTATTTTATGCAAATTTTCTTCAACAAATCAATTAGAAATGTAGAACCTCATCAAAAACACATAAAAGGCACATTCTTATTGAATAATAATAAAAATGCAAACTTTTTAAACATAAAAACGAAAAAGCAACATTTTTCTCTCTTTAACTTCTGATATCTTCTCTTATACGGCACTTTTCGGCTTCTTTGATTCCTTAACTTCGATTTCCCCCTGCTTTCTCTTCAACCCTTCCTTAGCCACCATTATCTCGCTCTTTGGTGTTGGTTTTTTAGAACTTTTCTCAACTGGTGGCCTTTTACATGCCAAAGCCATTACTCGGAGAGAACTCTTTTTGGGAGTAATGTTTTTCTCAACCAATTTCGTGGGTTTCAACATTGGTAGTTTTAGAAGATTCTCTGACGTTCATAGACTTCCAAACGGTTTATAGAGGGCTTTCGTGGTGGTTTTAAGCGGTTCCAGAGCAGTTATGGAGCAGTTCTGGCCGGTGGCAACTCTTTCTCTCTCTAGATTTCAGTTTTTCTCTCTAAAACACTGTAGATGCTGGTTTGAAAAATTTTTTTAAGGCATGCGAGGGAGAGGGATATTTGGGCTGGTGAGAGATGAGGGTAAACCTGGAATTTGGCATACATTAAATGCTACTGGGTCCCACATATCAGAGGCTTTGATGACGTGGCAGTATTAGTAATGAAAGGAAAAAAAAAAAAAGCGGTGCTGTTTTTAATAATATTTTTCCTACAGATACTATTAATAAAATTAACCCAATAAAATATTATAACTGTTGGATTTATCTAACCATCGGATTAGTGATGTTTCCTATATATTTATATAGTCATCATGAAGAGAATTAGAGAGATTAGTTAAGGGCAATGAATAGTTGTAGCCATAGAAAAGGACGGAAGAAAATCTTCCCCACATGAGAGTAAGAGGGAGGTCTCAAGAAAACTAGGAGCAAGTGTGCGTGGGCTGACAAGAAATAACAACACAACATGACCATGTGAGTGGAACCTTATCCAAAAGGGGACAATATACATCAATATTTCAGACCAATTTTTCTTTTAATTTGAATTTTTTCCTCTGACCCATATTCATCAACTTTTCCTTAATTCAGTACTTTTTCTTTCTTTCTTTTTTTTGCTCTCATGTGATTTCTCTCTCACTTCTCCGCATCACTTAATCTTGTCAAATTATAAGGGCATTTGGGGCCAACCACAGTGACACAATCTATCACAATTTTGGCCATGTTTGTCAATATTAATATTCAACATCTGCACTACGTATTCATCTTCTATACACTTTGTAGACGTAAGGTTAGTTGTAGCTATATATATTACTATATCCAAATCTAGTTAATGTGCTTTCGTATTAGTTTGCTTTTTTCAAAAAAAAAAAAAAAAAAAAAATCAAATAAAACTTGAGAATAAAGTCAAAGTAGTTCCATCGTGATAAAGCTAAGTGATAAGAAAAACATACATAACCTACGGGTAGATCGACCACAAGGATTTTTAGGAAAAAGTAACACTGTATGTATCCAATTAAGTGATCTTATCAGATAATTGTTAACTGCAAAGAGACTTATGAGCACTTATGTATCAAAAATGCACTTCGTTTTGTGCTAATGTGGGTCGCGTCTCATGATTACTGATGATTTTTTGAAAGATAATTGTAACTTCAATTAACCTAGCAACCCCACACAGAATTAATTAGGCACAAGAAAAGCAATTTCGTAGATTCAATGACCAGCGAACCTCCATTTCGGTTCGTTTTTCTCTCACTCTTAACTTTGATCTAAATATAATAGAGACTTTTGTGCAAGTATTTGGTAGCAACAATAATGGAAGAAATAAATGAAAACTAAATGCTAATATTCCAATTGCATAATTAAATCCTGAAAGAGATCTTTTTTTTTTTGGGGGGGGGGGGGGGGGGAAATGAGAATGCAAATGCAACAAGTTGTTGTTCTGGTCATGATATTTTCGTTGTAATTCTTTCTTAGCCTTTAAGTTGGCCTTGGCACGTGGGATGGTTTTGCCCTTGCCCCACCAATGCCAAAATATTCATCAATTTCCAATTTCATATTGAACATGTACCAATAAGGCTATGTTTGGTAAGAAAGGAAAGTAAAGAGGAAGAAGACAACCATTTCTCTTATTCTGTTTGGTTAGAATCCTTCCTCTGATTGTTTCCACTTTGTTCCGACGTTAAATTTGAAGTCTTGTAGAGGATTTTGAATTCCTCACACAAACTATTCCCTCTTAAAAAACAATCTTGAAACCCATCCGTTAATCTTTCCACTCCTATCCCTCCTTCCAAATATCCCTCATGTCAAACAAGGCCTTGAGAAATTCTAGAGGCGACTTCGTGCGGCCAAATAAAGAAGAACCTAATTGTCACAGGAAATTTAAAAAAAGAAAATTTCTTTGAAGTTCAAATCAAGGTAATCTCTTCTAAATTTCGAATAAAGAGACTAAAAATGAGCTCAAATTAAGAAAACATATAACTAAGCAAAGCGAGTTCAAAGAGGTTCAAACATGGGAATGACATGGTCTGAGAGGAGAAGCAACTATCATACATATTCGTCTAAGGAAAGCTCAAAATGTGTTTGTGTTTTGGACTAATATTGGACCACCTTTCTTGATCATTGGTCCTTTTCAGATGTGACTTATGAATGAGAATTGCGATACATGCTTTTTGGAGCATGTGTATGTGACATTTACCATCGGCTGATTGTGACTTACGGCCTATTTAGCAGAGGTTTTTTTTAGCTGTTTTTATCTGCATGAATGCAAAAGCTACTTTTGTAAGTATTTAGATGATTTATTAAAAGTGCTTCTGATCTTTAAAAGAGCTTCCTATCACAGGTTGGTTGTTCAAAATACTTTCTCTTTACCATTTGCATCTTCATCTTTTCGAAAACCCAAACCTATTCTTTTGGATCTTCATTAGTCTTATTTTAGGTGCAAAGCCTAAAGAAAAAAAATTGTATATATGACTTGCGGAAAAAGTTCAACTGACTAGACTTCAAAACTTGTATCAGAGTTTAAGTTATACATTATAGATTTTATTTTAACATTTTTGTTACTCAATAAAAAAATTTCAAGTTATTTTAACTTCAAAAACTCTTTTAAAAATGTGGTTTCCTATATTTACCGAAAAGTCGTAACTTTTGTTTCTCTTTTTCTACTAACTAAAAGCAAAAGCAAAAATTTTATCAAGCTGAGTCTTAATATAAATCAAAGCACATGCCAAGTAAGTCTAAGCTGTGGCTCTTTTTATATTAAAAAAAAAAAAAAAAAAAAAAAAAAAAAAAAAAAAAAAAAAACCAATCCCTTCGTGAGTGGACAAGTAACTCCTCTCGTGTTGCCAAAGCAAAACATAATTTATTTTCTTTTGGACTTGTAATAGTTTTTACGGGTGTCTAGTTGTGTGAGTAGCTAGAAAATCTTTTATCATGTGGAAGAGCCTCTAACCTAAACTTTCAAGAGAGAGAGAAGTTATCATTTTAGGTCATAGATTCAAACTCACAATTCAAATTGCGAGAGAAAACAATAGATTTCTTCTGCCTTCTTTCTTCTTTCTTTCTTTCTTTTCTTTTCTTTTTTTTTTTTTTTTTTTGGTTAAATGAATTTAGAAAGGGGCGCCAATCGGGGCTTTGAGATTTAATAGCACTTCTTTCATCTCAATATTTAGAGCTTGTATACAACTAGTCGACACGTGCTTCTCACCTCTTGTACCAAACTACATGTTATTGCCCGTCTTAAAAAGACTCCAAAAACATGGAAATAAGAAAAAGGTGGAGGAAAAATTCATCACGTAGGTGGATTCAACAGTCTTTTATTAGGCATATTAGCTACAGTTTAGTTAGCTATATACATAAGAAGAGGACCAACAACCACAACTACCCTGCCTAACTACACACTCATGATGTCCCAAAAGAGCCAAAAATGGTAATACTCATCAATTGGAGACAAAAAAGCAATGCGTGCAATACATTGATCAGTAAAAGCCGAATGCGAAGTCAAGTTTAGTTCATTGATAGCGATAGTATATATATGATGGCAAAAGAGAAGAGAATCCCACAGTTGCACAGGTGTTGTGCATGAGCCACCGTACTCCCACATGAACTGGCACCGTCAAAATGCTACTAGTCTATATATACCCTTTTACAGATGGAACATGCAAGGATCCTCGAGAATTATCCAAAGCTATTATTTTGCTCGTGAAGGAGAAGCTTGTCAAGTGTCTCGCAAGGAGAATGAAAGTCATTCAATGCTGTCTATGCATATTTTATTCTATTTTCTGTTGGCCCACTAGTCTGTATATAAGAAATGCGCAACACGTAAAATCCAATATTATCAGGTAGAACTTTGTATTTGTAAATTTTTTCTAGCATACAAACGGTTGTATAACTTATTTGCTCAGATGACTTACATATTATGATTAGCAATACAAGAAACTCAAATGAATTGTCTGCCCACGCGTAATGTATGTTAGATGTTGATGATGGTATGTTTGCTCCGTTGTCACATACACGGATGTCGGATACCTGAGTAGAGACATTGTTGTGGATCTTACTTGTTGGACTTAACGAAAATCCGGTTATGCTACTCGGTTTGGTCACACACAACCAAAGTCAACTGGTGCAATGAGAGATTCTGCTCAAGCTGAAATCGGTTTGTTTCAAAGTATCAGATCCGGAAGAACTAGAAAGGATATGCACTGTTCATGATGTGTAGATTATTCTGGCCCAAAACAATCAGGTAGGGCATGTCAAAACTGAGGATTCTCCCACTAGCCCAACAAACAGAAATCGTCGGTGGCAGGAGGATAACAGAAATGACTTACTTGCGGAGATCAGTACAACGTAGTTCCTTCGAACAGAGTTTCAACTGTAAGAATCTCTCTGTGTTTCTCAACCAACCACCTCCTTGAGATAGATTACATCATCACGAGGATGAGCTTCTTCTATCCGAACCTCTACCTCGTCTCCAATCTGTGCGGCAGACACCCATGCAGACGCTTGAAATCCCACCTGCAGAGGTTAAAGTAGATAAAAAAGAGCATCACAAACAGAATTATATTAAAAGTAGAATATCGTTATCAGTTGTCATATACGATACACTCTAGAATACCTTTGACTGGGATATATAAAAGAACTCTAGATATTTATATATGCTTTGTCCCATTGATTTCTTGCACTGATATCCTAGCACTAATAACAACAATAATAACAAGTAAATATAAATCGGGCATGATAAATTCACCTCAATCAACAATAAAGCTGCATTACGATCCTTAATGAACCTCAGAACCAACGCACGGTATTTTCTTTCTTTTGGTTGCCTTCTGAGAAATTCTATAATCCAATACCGAAGGCTGCTGTTACTGAGCTTCCTTGCTACTCTAGTATTCATGTTGATTGTGGCTGCTATTCCTTCCAGATGACCAGCTGAAAAGGGAGGAGATTCACCTCTAATTACTGACTTAACCTGCAAATACAAACTCAAAAACTGTCAGATTAAAAAAAAAAATTTGTTGGATGAAGCAAAAATTCTCAGAGCACAACTCTACGATTTTTGCACAACTGTGGCCAATAAGACTCCAAATACCTACGGATCGGAGATGGTGAAGGGACTGACCTGGTAATGAGCAAGGAGATCCAAATACCTACGGATGGGAGATGTAAACTGAACATAGCCAGGAATCCCTAAAAGTCCATGGCGGATAGGACTCCTGAAATCAAATTCAGCAGCTCGCATTATTCTAACTATGGCAGCACTTCTGACCGGTCCTTCTGGAAGATGTGCAAATGTAGATGTGTCAATATTTGATTGTGGCTGTCCTCTGTAAGGTAGAGGAATGTTATTCCGGGAACCATAAGTTGCTATAACTTCTCCACAGAGTATCATCATCTCAGAGACAAGTCGCATTGTGGGATCTGTCTGGTTTTCGACATAGAGATTAATCACAGGCTCAGGATCCTCTGGATTAGGCACTTTTATGCGTGTCTCTAATGAGGCTGCATCAGTAGCACCCTGAACATGCATACAGAGAATGAATTGCAAGCAAACAAAACTCACCAGCTACAACAATCAAGAACGTCCATATTTTCAATGACAACTATGTGTCGGAAGAATTAGTGGCAATTAGTGATTGTAACCTACGTTAAACCATCAATTTTTTTAATAAAACGTGTGGTACTCTGTCCAAACGCAGGTAGTAAATCTGTCAGAAGGTGGTGGGAAATGCAAAAGAATGCCTTATTTCTCTTTTTTATCATCTTTACCTTGGGGGAAAAAACAAAAGGTTTTCTACAGGAGATAACACTAACATTCCAATTCAAAGTGCAGAATATATTGGAAATTATTAACATCTGGATGACTTATCTAGTAGGCCAGACTTCATCATTTAAGAAAGGAATTAAACCTAACATTTTCTTCAACGTCCTAGCTGCCAATGCTTAGTGGCAAGAATCGGATGATGGAAATGCAAGTCTTCAAAATAGTGAATATATTACTCCTGACCCAAGACTAGTTCGTTTTTTTACTATATTTATGTTTATCTCTATGCCTATATAAATAACACTGAGATTTCAGAACAACAATGACATAAAAAACTGTATACTACATTTTTTACTCTTTTTTTTTTTTTTTTCTTTTTTCTTTTTTGAAAAGAAACAAAATGTTTATTAATGTCAAATACATTTACATGCTTTGATAACATCGTACATACAGTTAAAGAAACAAAGACTTTATTAATGTCAAATACATTGTTTTTTTAAACGATAGTCAAGTACGACGATTATTAAGACCATGAAGAGTGATTGCAGAACATGAAGCTCAACAATTGATAATGGGTTAAAATCACAAAATCACGAGCAAGAAACCAGGTTCTAAATTATAGGTTCTTGAACTTTAATTTAATCCACTAAACCAACCTGCTGGCATCGCCATTTCCATCTTAGAGTAGCAGCCTCAGACAGAAGTTTTAAGTCAGCCTCTTCCGCCAGATCCAAATTAAGTAACTCAGATGCACTCTCATGTGTCAGCATATAGGTTGGTTTAATGATTGTATTGTCCACTGAATATTCTGCAATGCTACAAAACCAGAGAGAATAAAACCGATTTTATAAAGAGAACTAGAGTAGAAAAGTATTTACCATAAGCATGGAACTTAGAGGAGCATGTATATTTGCTCAAAGGTAGTTCAACTGTTTAACTACATCTTTTTCTAAAATGCTTGAAGTTCCCTACAAAGCAATAGGTAATCTTACCACCTTGCCTGTGGGTGTATGACAATGAAGAATGTGAAAAATCTAACACATTATACACTAACAGGAAACAATCATCTGCCTCCTTTTCACTCGGAATTTTCCTTTCGAATGAAGGGTGAAAAATTAAAACAAATACAGTAGCCATGACAGAAAACTCTGACACAACTAGGTGGGGAGGACACTTTGAAGTCCTAATAAATGGTACCAAGGCTCCATATGTAAACACCAAAATTTTCTTGAAATTAAGCCATAATAAAAGGCGAATAATGGCGAAAATATAAGCTTTCTACCTTCCATCAGAACAAAGCACAACAGCTACTGTAACAGCATGGCAAATCTCTCCTTGCTCCAAACTCATTCCTTCCATTGCAAGTTTTTCCGGAAACATAGGATAAGTGGCCATTGGCAAGAAAATTGACGTTCCTCTTTTCATTGCAGCCCTACATCATGCATAGATCAGAAATGAGTGGAACTCATAAAAGGTTTTATACGTCATAGTTTTCCATGAGCTTTGTTTTTACCTATCGACGACGTTCCCTGGATGAAGAAATCTAGTAGGATCTGCAACATGAATCCAAACTCTTATTCGTCCATCCTGCAGCCTTGTTGCACTCAGAGCATCATCAAGCTGTTAAATTATATCTCAGTTAGTGTGAGAAATCGTGAATTAAGGCAGAAATTGGTTAAGGGATTAGCTGTAAATTAGCTCATTTCTGTGTGTATTTCCAGCTATAGAAACCGTGTGTATTAGCTGTGATTAGGAGAGAATCAGTTGATTGATTCTATTTTTGGTAAGTTGTAATTAATGGTAGAATTGCCCCTAGGTTGTATACGGCTATATAAAGCCCTGTAGATGACAGATTAAGACAAGAAATTTCAATATACTTTTTCTCAGAAATTCTTCACATCTATTCTATTTTTTTCTCTCTGTTGGCAGTGTATTTCTAGTTTACTTTTCCTTCTATTATCTTATATGGTATCAGAGATAAGGAGGTAATAGAAAGTTGAGAAGTTTACAATGTCAGGAGCAAGCGGTGATAGTAACTTGACGCCCCTTCATTGGCGTCTGAGTTTCTTCCCAAAATTGCTCCCGCTGCCATTTCAGATAATACGTCTCCTTCCCTCCAAATCACTCCTTTCAAACTCAATGGCCGAAACTTTTTACAGTGGTCCCGTTCCACAGCCATTGCAATTAGGGGAAAAGGGAAAATTGGCTTCCTTGATGGATCCTCTCCACGTCCAACTGCAGATGACCCCGAGTATACTGCTTGGGATACTACCAATTCCTTGGTAATGGCCTGGCTTCTAAATTCAATGGAGGATAATATTGGTGAGACCTTTCTTTTCTACACTTCTGCTAAGGAAATTTGGGATGCTGTTCAATTAGCTTATTCGGATTTGAATAACTCCTCTCAATTGTTCGAATTACGGAATAGGGCTAAGGAACTTCGGCAAGGGGAACTTGATGTGACCCAATATTTCACCTCTCTTCGGAAATTATGGCAGGAGGTGGATATGTTTTCCACGGTTCAGTGGCATAATCCTAATGATGCGGTTCTCTATCGACAAATCATAGAGAAAGATCGCATTTATGATTTCTTGGCTGGCCTCAACAAAGATCTTGATGAGGTCCGTGGCCGAATTCTTGGACTTCGTCATCTACCATCTATTGATGAAGTCTTCTCGGAAGTTCGAAGGGAGGAGTATCGACGTCGGGTTATGCTTGGCAGCTCCTCTTTTGCTCCTGATTCTTCTGCACTAGCCGTACGCAATTCCAGACCTACTATTGGCAGCCCTTCCGTTTTTTCTGCTGATTCAAGTGGACTAGCCGTGCGCAATTCCAGCCCCTCTCGACGTGGACAATCTTCACGGCCCGTGCCCAAATGCGATCACTGCCACAAGTCATGGCATACGCGTGACACATGTTGGGAGCTACATGGAAAACCCGAAAATTTTGTCTCTGCAAAACAGAGGAGAGCTGCTGCCGCTGCTGCTACCACAGTTGCTGCCCCTGTTTCTAAACCCGAAACCACTCAGAAATCAACATCAGAGGCTGTCCACTTTACACAAGCTCAACTAAATCACCTGTGTCAACTCCTTGGAACCTCTACCAAGCCGAGCACTTCACTTATGGCTCAACAAGGTACCTTGGCTGCTCCTATGCCTGAATTGCCGAATAATGGTGAGTGTTGGATTGTAGATTCAGATGCTAGTGATCATATGACTGGTTCTGCAAATGTGTTCCAGACGTATATCCCTAGTTCTGGACATAAAAGGGTTCAAGTGGCTGATGGCTCTTTTTCACCAGTTGCAGGAATAGGAACAGTGCAAATAAGCCCCTCTCTACGTTTAAAAAATGTTTTACATGTTCCACACCTTTCCTACAATCTTATTTCTGTGTGTAAATTGACAGCCGATAACCTCTGCCATGTTAACTTCTCTTCTACTTCTTGTAAATTTCAGGATATGACCACGGGGAGGACGATTGGCAGTGCTAGAGCGTTCAACGGCCTTTATTTTTTGCTTCCTCAGAATAATTCATGTGTTCTTTCTGTTTCCTCCAATAATCATCTAATGTTATTACATTACCGGCTTGGTCATCCGAGTTTTATCTATATGAAATACTTGTTTCCATCTCTGTTTCGAAATCAACAGATTCCCTTACAATGTGAAATTTGTCAAATGGCCAAACACACACGTCAATTTCTACCCCCTCAACCTTATCGTCCATCTAAACCTTTCTCCTTGATTCACAGTGACATATGGGGCCCCTCACGTATTTCGACCCTTAAATCCCAAAAATGGTTTATCACCTTCATTGACGACCATACACGTGTAAGTTGGGTGTATATCCTCAAAGACAAATCTGACACTGCGATAGTTTTTAAGAATTTCTACCAAATGATCCATACCCAGTTCGATACACAAATCAAATTACTCCGTACCGATAATGGTACTGAGTACTTCAATTTTATTCTTGGGGAATTCTTTCAAACTAAGGGGATTTTGCACCAGAGTTCATGCACCGACACACCTAAACAAAATGGGGTTGCGGAGCGGAAAAATAGACATCTCCTAGAGGTTGCACGCTCTCTTATGATCGCAGCAAACGTACCAAAAATTTTTTGGGGGGATGCCGTCCTTACTGCCTGCTACCTCATAAATCGAATGCCATCAAAAATCCTTCAATTCAAGCAACCTTTAGACACACTCATGTCCTACTACACAAATTACAGACTCTTCTCCACCCTAGAATCTCGTGTCTTCGGTTGTATAGCCTTTGTCCACATTTCTTCTCAAGGTCGGTCTAAATTAGATCCTAGGTCCCTCAAATGCATCTTCCTGGGCTACTCTTCTTCAAAGAAAGGTTACATATGCTATTCTCCAGAATTACGAAAATACCTCACCACTGTTGATGTTACATTCTTTGAAAACATCCCATACTACAAACGTCATTTGCCTCAGGGGGAGAGTATAAGCGAGCCAAACTCCGATACCACCATCCTTGGTAGTGAAGGATTTGAATTTTTATCTCCCTTACCCATCAGTGACTCACCAAACAAACAACCCATTCCTCAGAAAGAACTCCTGACTTATTCTCGAAGGAAGCAAAAGAAAAATGCCAAGAATCTCGAGCACTCCCAGTCTGCCACCTCCGAGTCGTGTCCAGAAAAATATGAGGATCCTATCGCCCTCAGGAAAGCACCTCGAGCCTGCACAAGGTACCCTATTTCAAACTTTGTGAAATACGGGCATCTCTCCGAGCACATGATGACGTTTGTTGCAAGCCTGTCTACTGAGACCATCCCAAGTAATGCTGAAGAAGCGATGAAGAGTCCTGAGTGGAAAGCTGCTCTACTCGAAGAGGTACGTGCCCTTAAGAAAAATGGGACTTGGGAAGTCGTTGAAAAACCACAAGATAAAAGAGTAATTGGCTGTAAGTGGGTCTTCACAGTTAAATATAATTCAGATGGCACAATCGAAAGATACAAAGCTAGGTTAGTAGCTAAAGGATTCACACAAACTTACGGTGTTGACTATGAAGAAACATTTGCTCCTGTTGCCAAAATCAACACTGTACGAGTTCTCTTATCCCTAGCTGCTAATCTAGACTGGCCACTGGAACAACTTGATGTAAAGAATGCCTTTCTAAATGGGGATTTAGAAGAAGAAGTGTATATGGATCTTCCTCCCGGGTTTAACTATGATGGGAATAACAAGGTGTGCAGGCTACAAAAGGCCTTGTATGGCTTGAAACAATCACCTCGTGCTTGGTTTGATCGATTCTCGAAAGCAGTAAAGGGGCAAGGATTTGTACAGGCACAAGCTGATCATACTCTCTTCTACAAACATCGAGGGGGCAAGGTATCCATACTTATAGTTTATGTGGATGATATTATTCTTACAGGAGATGATCTGCAGGAGATGTCACGTGTCAAGAAGTGCCTTTCATCTGAATTTGAGATGAAAGACTTGGGGAAGCTTCGATACTTTCTAGGGATGGAAGTTTCCAGAAGTAAAGCAGGTATCTCTGTCTCACAAAGGAAGTATGTTTTAGACCTACTTGAAGAAACAGGAATGTTGGGATGTAAGCCTACGGATACTCCCATGGATCCTAATGTCAAGTTCCGAGATCAGGGGTCAACCAGCCCAGTCGACAGGGGGAGATATCAACGACTGGTTGGAAAATTAATTTACCTAGCCCATACAAGGCCTGATATTGGCTTTGCTGTGAGCTATGTGAGTCAATTCATGCATGACCCTAAGGAAGAACATATGGGGGCTGTTACTCGGATACTAAGGTACCTGAAAGGAAGTCCTGGACGAGGTCTTTTGTTCGAAAAAACCTCAAAAAGGAACATTGAAATCTTTACTGACGCAGACTGGTCAGGCTCAGTAAGTGACAGACGATCAACATCGGGTTATTGTTCGTATGTTTGGGGCAATTTGGTTACATGGAAAAGTAAGAAGCAGACAGTTGTAGCAAGAAGCAGCGCTGAAGCGGAATTGAGGTCATTAGCCCACGGTCTTTGTGAGGCTTTATGGCTAAAGAATCTGCTAGGGGAATTACGCCAAGACACACAAGAATCTCTAAAGCTATTTTGCGACAACAAAGCAGCGATCAGCATCTGCCATAATCCCGTCTATCATGATAAGACGAAGCACGTTGAAGTAGACAGGCACTTCATCAAAGAGAAAGTGGAAGATGGAACAATCTGCATTGTGTACATTCCAACGACTGAGCAGACAGCAGATATCTTAACAAAGGGCCTTTGGAAACCAGACTTCGAGCGATTGATCAGCAAGCTCAACCTTTCCAATGTGTATAGTTGAGCTTGAGGGGGAGTGTGAGAAATCGTGAATTAAGGCAGAAATTGGTTAAGGGATTAGCTGTAAATTAGCTCATTTCTGTGTGTATTTCCAGCTATAGAAACCGTGTGTATTAGCTGTGATTAGGAGAGAATCAGTTGATTGATTCTATTTTTGGTAAGTTGTAATTAATGGTAGAATTGCCCCTAGGTTGTATACGGCTATATAAAGCCCTGTAGATGATAGATTAAGACAAGAAATTTCAATATACTTTTTCTCAGAAATTCTTCACATCTATTCTATTTTTTTCTCTCTGTTGGCAGTGTATTTCTAGTTTACTTTTCCTTCTATTATCTTATAGTTAGAAAGTTTTAAATGGCAAAGTCCAATTCTAAAATGACAAAATTTTAAAAATACTTAACAGCATGATATGATAGCTAGCAATTCTTAAAATGGAGTAAATTTACCTCATCAGCTTCATCAACATCAATGGCATAAACCTTCAAGTGAGTAAGATCCTTTCTTATAAGCTAAACAAAGAAAACACAATGAGCAATGTAAGTGAAAAATAGTTCCACGTGTAATAGCATTGAATTAACACTGCCATATGCTGTGTCTCTTCACCCCAAGAACTAGTTAAAGAAAAAGCAAGTGCATAGGCCTTGACTGCAAGTAGAAACGTTTAAACAGTTTCAAAGACACACAGAATTGTTTAAACAGTTCTAATTTGTCAACTTCATAAAGAAGTTAAAAAATCTAGGGATTTCATTTCCAAGACAAGGAGAAACTTCTGCACGTTTTAATAGTTGTCACAAAGTTTTTCTTTAATGAAGAAAATCATGACATCTAACTTTGATTTAGTGATTCTTTGACTTTCAATAAAGCGAATTTTCATTATTAAAATTTAAAAAAAAATCCTGTAAATTAAAACCTAAATTTATGTAATCTCGTATATAATTATTAAAAAATAATTCACAAGCTGACCTCATCCGGATCAGGCGACTCTGCCAGAAGACTTTCTGCAGCTGCTTTTACTTCTTCTGAATGATCAGTCTCAATATCTAACTTGAAAAGCTCCAGATTGACATGAACAGGAAAGTAGCCAATATCTATGAGGAGATTTATTGCCGATGATGCAGTTTTTGCTAAACCCATTGTTTTAAGAATCTGACAGGAATCGAAAACACGAATCAAGACATGCTATGCATATATCATTTAGAACAATTGCATCGAGAATACACAACCAAAAGGTATTCCCTTCAAAAACAAAATTCCTGCATTAATTTGACTATATACGTAGGTCTAAAGACGGTATTGGCACAAATTACACATAAAACTAAAACAAATTTCAAGTCGCTATAATTTACCAGTCCAGCAGTTCTCTTTTGATCATCGTTTTTGCAGGCATCAATAGCATAAGATTCAAGTGACTCAATTTTGTGTCTAATTTTCTCGTCAGCCATCCAAGATGATTTGGGAGGTTTACCATCTCGAGGCATTGCCTTAGCAGACTTCAGCAATTGAATAAACTCCTGCAGCTCTTTCTCAGCAGCCTCCTTCATGAGCTTCCTACGTTGAAGTTCCTCTACCTGTATTTTTAATAGAAGTATTCCACTTTAACAACATATATTTTATGCACATACACACAACACAAGGCCAAAAACTCCAGAATGAAAGAAGAACATAGTAATGCATTTCTTGCCAAAACAAAAATGGAAAAAAGTTTAGGCCACTGCAATAAATGTACCTGTACAGCAGGTCTAGGTCCATACACAGAGCAAGAACCTTTTGTCTCGAGCACAGTGAAATAAATTTCATCTTTTGAAAGCAAAAGATGGGCACAATAACTCTCTAGAGGCTGCACAGTACCGAAAATCATCTGTAGAATACGTAAGTTCACTGAAGGATAAAAACAGAAATCCATGAAATGCAACTAGAAAAATTAAGTACCTCGGCTAATTCTTCTGTTGTTACTGACTTATTTTTTTCAAGAAGCTCAACCCAAGCAAACTCTAGCAATGCAGGATCCTACGCCAAACAAGTAGCTTTTGTTTGTATCATTTATCCACCCTTGTTTGCGATATATTCAACCATACAATAGGAACACAAAAACAGATAAATATGTTTCTGTAATGTTTATGCCAAACAAACCAAATTATTCTGAGCTTTCAGGATGAAGTCCCCTATGTCTTCAGGGTTGAACCTCACAACACCAGGAACGATATATGTAATTTGTTGAGGTTTAATGGATGATGTCACACCATTCTGCCATTGAGGAAAACAAACTACAAGATGTTAAACTCAAAGAAACGTCAACTTCTACACATTTAAAGGTAGAAAAATGAGTTCCAACACCTAGCAACCTATTCAACATGCCGCATTAGTTGTTTGTAGTAGAACCTGATCAGAGACCATCCAGTTCTTCTTGCCATCAGGTTTCTGAGCAACAGCAAGCAATACTCGATCAGATTCCTTCTTGAACTCCAGCAGCAACCCTTTCTGCAATGTCCGTTTCTCAAGTCTATCTTCAAGAGCATCTCCTGTTGCTATTTCCACTCTGCAGAGTCATTTTACAAGTCATATTATACATATCGTAAATTGCAGAACGAGCACTAGGAAATAAGCAAGCAAATGCTTCAAAGACTAAACCGGAGAAGGAAATGTTGCATTACTGAATAAATATCATGCAAGGAGGAAGCATTTGAACACACTCCTGTTTTGCTTCTCCAAACAAGTAAAAGCAATTGAGCAATGCAGTGCATTGCCACTGGTGATCATCCTTCTTGTCTTTTAATCGATCACATATTCATACATTCATTATCGATTCACATTACCAAACAAGGAACCTCAAAGTTTTTTATGGGGTCGGAAAAATCTAACCAATTTCTAGGATTTGGCATTGTCACATGTCTTATGAGAAACTAAAGGCCAAATTGTATTCTATCTTCAAGTAATTTGTAGAAAAAATGACAACCCAGAGAAACTGAAACCAGTGACATTGCACTTGTTCTGTTTTCCCACTAACCGAAATCCTTTCGGTTCTGCTGATTCAATAAACTGAAAGTCAAAAATGTATACTCAATTCGTTTCAATATCCAAGCAAGCTACAAAATTTCCTAAATTCAACTTTAGCTACAACGTTTATAAATACTTTCTCAATCTTTATCAACAACAATCACAAGAAAATTCTAAAACAATACGATAGAGAATTTAAAAAGAACAAGGAAAAAAAACAAAGAAATACCTTGAGGTGGCGCGTATTCTCCTCCGTTTGCGGGAGGTTCGAAGCTCTTCCATGACGCTATCGACCAAACTGTGAACGGAGCAGGCCCAAGTACCGCCATGATAGAGAAGTTTTCTCTCGAAACGAGACAGAGGAAATGAAAGCCCTAGCTGGGAGATTGAGGAACCGCGAAAGAAGGAGGTGTTGAAGTGAAAATGGCGGCGTCGGAAGGCGAGGAGAGAAAGAGACGTGGCCGAGGAGGCGGAGAGGAGGATGGAGCAGCCGTTGACGGCTCGAACCGCCATGGAAGTTGTGATGGAAAGCTAGGGTTTCATATGGAAGGAAAGACGGAGAAGAGAGGAAAATCCGGTGACGAGAGAGAAGAATGAAGTAGGACTGAAAGTCTGGAAAGTTTTGTTCGATGATTTCTGGATTACGAGAGAGACTAGTGAATAGTGATGGAAGTTTTTTTTTTTTTTTTTTTTTTGATAGTTAGGGGCATTTTCGTCGAATCAAATTGGCAGCCCATGACGTGGCACGCTCGCACGGTCAGTTTACTTTGTCAAGAAATATCCTTGTCGTTTTATGGCATTTAAAAATAAAATAAAATAAAAAAGAAGAAGAATGACGATGTCACGTCGGGATGTCATAACTCATAAGGGACATCCAAATTCAGAATTGCTTGATAGGATGGAATGCCGTTTTTATTTGTGTCGTATTACTGGGGATGCATCATGTTGTCGATACTTTGGAAACGACAACAACTGAGATGTCTTTGCTTATCATCTGGATAGATGTTTGCTTGCACTTGCATGATAAAAGTAATTTTATTATGATAAATGTAGAGTAAAACCTACGGTCGAATTTACATTAAGGGCCAATGACTGATGGGTGATGAGTTAAGGATGAATAACAGTAAAATAAATTCGAAAAAAAATAAAGAGAGTAGAGACACAAGATTTTATTGACGTTTGCCAGTAATCTCATAGGCTAAGTGCTCTATGGGTAGTTTGAGAGTGTTCACCGTGTATTAATGAGAATTAAGAGAAAGCTCGTCAAAACTAGAATTTGAATTAAAAAAAAAAAGGAAAAAGAAAAAGGAATAGGGGAATTTAGATACAAGAGAACTTGGGGAAAGACTGGATTAACGAGTTTACAACGAGCTGATGATCGAACCTGGAAACACTAACACATTTTGCAACACACTTGAGTTAGGAAAGTTCCTAATTATATCATTTATGAGAAATTTCATGAAAAATGTGCATTCTCTCAATTCTAGTGCCTAATCGAAACATTATATATATGATGAACGATGTTCTGTTTCAAGGCTATGTGAAAAGTTATTTTTTAAATGCTCTTGTGATGATAAGTGACATCAACCATTATTGTGAGTCACTTAAATTAAGATTTTTAATTATGATGATCTTATTTTGCATGATAAATAATTAGAATTCATCAAAATAAAATTAAGACTGTATTTGATTGGAATGATGGAGAGAAGAAATGATGGAGAATATGAAGCATGTGGAGGATAATAAGAATCATTCGTGTTGTTTGATAGGAGAGAGAGAAGGACTAAAGGATGAATAATAGTAATTTATTTAATTACCTTATTGACTATTTGAATGATTTTTTAATAATCTTTTTTTAAAAATAGATTTTTGACGTAAAATGTGATGGATTTCTTAAATCCTTTCACAAATGGAATGATTCAATTTTGTGGGTTTGGAAGGAGATTCCCTTTGTCACAACTTGACCTACGTAAGGCCATGACTTCGTTCTTACTTAACTAAAGTACCAACTTTGCAATGACCCGATTTTATAGAGTCGTTACCTTACTATGCTTACTTAAACATACTTTATCTTAAAACTTACTTTTACTTTACGTAAAAATACGGAAATGTTTTTTTTTTTTTTTTAATTCAAGTTAAAACTCAAACTTCAAAACTTAACTTATACTCATACTTATTTATATGTACTCACTCGAGTACCGAGTTTAAAACCACATTTTTACAAATCATACTAGTTATCATATACTAGTATCATCGACTTCTCATAACATAATACAAACACATCTTACAAAACATATTTTTCAAAACCCGTTACGGTATCCAACCCAAATTTCACAATCTGCAGTGCCATCTCCCAATAGTCTTGTATCAAGTATTGTCGGTTGGTTGTTTACCTCCAGCATGAACTTAAATTATGAGCTTATATTCAGTAAGTACAACTTTCTATTCCGCAAAACATTTTTAGTAAAAGAATGCATGAACCGATTATGCTTTCTTATGAATCAATTATGTTTTCTTATATTAACTTGGTTCTGGCCCCCTTACATATCATGTGTGCACGTATTGTGGTGCCTAGCCATGGAGTGGTTGAGGCTGCCAGTCTAATCAAACCCAAACCATGAACCAAACCGTTTAACATGGAGTGGTTAGGGCAGCCAATCTAATCCAACTCAAACCATAGACCAAATCGTTTAAACCTACCTTTGTGGCAAGTCCGTACGACATAAGAAAACTTGTGTGTCTTGTCTTATTACATGAAAACTTGTTCTTAGTTGATCATACTTGAAAACTTAAATCTTAAATGTTTCTTACTTAAAAACTTTATCTTGTTCTTGTCATGTGATTTATTATAAATGAACATGCTTTCATAATGTCACAATAATAAAATATAAAACATAAGTACATCATATAAATCAATGCATGAATTTTTGAAAAACATCCAATGCAATAAAAACATTTTACCCATGCTGTAGGCGGAGTTGTACTTACTTATTGTCTTATGCTCCTGGTCTATCGTTCCATCAAGGCATGACAACATGTCATATTCCTGTTTCAAACATAGCATAAGATAAGAGTCGTTCTGTCTTACTATAAACCATAACATATTAGATCGGTATCCAATCCGATTACCTTTGGTAATCATAGGTATAAATCCTATCATAGTAAACCGGTATCAAATCCGATTACCATTGGTACCTTGACATAGTAAACTGATATCCTATCTAGTTACCATTGGTAATCATGGATACAGGTCCTAACATAACAAATCGGTATCCCATCCGATTATCATTAATCAAACACTTGTTACCATATTCTTATGTAACTTAATGTATTTTCTTTTCTTAAAAACATATTGTTTACTTGAAAATGTAAATTAAGTATTTCTTATCATAATACTTGAAATTACCTTTAATAAAACATAGTAGTTTAAGAATCACTTGAGAAATTCTATTGAATTTAAATCTTTTTGAAACCATTTTCATAAAATTTCAGTCTCTTTTTAAAGAGATCATAAAACCTTAAAAATTACTTTTGAAAAACAACTTTAATTGGGTTGAAAGTACGTGTCCAGGAATTTCATGTACCCTATATAGTTTTATAAATCCTATGTAGGAAGTTCCTATACCCTACACAGTTTTGAAAATCCTATTTTATCTTAAAATTGGTTTAAAATTTGAAAATTTTTTCTTCTAAAAAGTTGTAGATCTCATCGAATCCTACAACTTTCGTTTTTTGTTCAAAGCCTAAATCTGCCTTTAACTACCTCGTTTTTCCTTTTGAAAAATTATAGCCGTGTACACTATCTATTGACAAGCTTTGGATTTTGATAAAAAATGAGATCTTTGGAGTCTTATTTTCAAAAAATATTCATGTTGCCCCATAGGATTTTTAATTTTCTACAACTTTGGAGTTATAACTTTTTCCAAATTCGGCATCTAAGGACCTCAAAATTAAGTTTTTAAAAAACTGTCCAGTTAAATCCGAAAATTGACAGTTTGCCTTTTTTGTTGATTTTTGCTTAAAAATCCATGCACCCTACCTCAAATGGGCAAAACCGTGGGTGTACGTTAACATGCAACACTTAGATTCATTCTTAACATTCAAACATACACTTATTTCATGTTCTTAAAAAACACAACATTGATAACTTTTCAAGCTAACCAAATTGTGATTTAGGTTAATTCCTTAACCAATACACACTTAGTATTCACATCATCATCATCATCATCATCATCATTATTCATAAAACCTCCCTACTTAAACATGTAAAGACATTTTCACAAACACATGGTGAGCAATGAGTACAAATAATCTTAAACTCAACATAGAGTATAAAAATCAAACCTATGCTTAGAGCTAGCAACCAAGATAACCCTAGCATAGATCTACCATAACCATGTTGGAAAAACAGATCCGATATCAGAGTTACGACACAGCGGAAGTTTTAAAAATTTTATGTTGATTTAGAAAAGAAGCTCATGATGTATATAACAATAAATTAAATACATAATCAAACGTATCTTATTTCTCGGATTTTGAAATTGCTAGAGCGTCGACCAACGTGTCTTCTCTACTTTTCTTGAGTCCCCACGTCTCAGAGTATGTGTGGGCATACGTGCTATGAATCTAAGCGACTGGTAATGCTTCTGAAGTCTACATCCTACATTCTCAATCTTGATATACAGCGTTGAGAATTCGATCTAGGTTCATTCTTTAAAATTACAAAACAGGAACCAATTAACCTTATATGAAAAATATCACTCAGCTTAACCTTTTTCACAGTTTTGATTCAATGAAAATTTCTCTCTTTTTCTCACACCCAAGAAGGACGAATTTTCTTAAGCACAAAAACCTAGTTTTTTGTGTTTTCTCTCTTTCCCAAAACCATCCACTTTGAGTATAAGATGATGGATTGATCTTTTTTCAAGAACCCCAACCTTTATATAATTCTCCAATCCTTTTTCAAAATATCTCCTACTTGAAAAATAATTAATAATTATTTTTCTAGATAATCTTTTGAACAAAATGATCATTCAAATTTCAGACTAGGTTCTTTAAACCTTATGGACAGTTTTTTTTGCTAGAAGAAGGCTCAAAAATTCGTCCTCCACAAAACATGAAAGTTGATTGGTGGTTCAAAATTAAATTAAGAATTTAGACTAGTCAAAAAGTCCTAGTGTTAGGATCTATATGTGCCCTAAGGATAGAAAATCAATTTTATGGATTTTTTGTAAATATGACATTTTGATATTAATAAAAAGAGGTGATTCATGTTTAATAAGTAGTGTCATATTTACTTTCATTTGTTGATTGTATGATTATTTTGAGCAAACATAAAATACTCCTAGGCTGTTGGAAATATATCAGATTACCATATGTATATGGGCTATACATAGAAGACGTGGTAATTTGATAACAGTTTAAATAAATGGTCTACAATCAATGGAATAAGATTTGGGGATCTTATTCATGATAAGATTGTAAAGGTTGTCTACTTTCTTAGAGGGATGATTTGTCTTGACCATTAGATAGGTTCCGAGTAGAAACTTTAATGTATATCAGTATTGACGTATGACATTGAACAGGACCTAAATTGTTAATTGATTCGGTTTAATAATTCTATTTATAAGAATTATTAACGCTTTGATTATCATCCAGCATTAATCTTAATCCTGAAATGAATACTTGAGTTCGCATGCATGACTTATACATTTTGATCCACTATAGGTGAGACATTGATAATTGATAATCAATATACTTGTGTTTTGAGTGTATGACTTATGGATGGAGAAATCAAGATTCATAGATATAAAATCCATAGCTATCTTAACGATAGTACATGTTATCTACTTAAAGGCATTATTCAGGTTTTGAAAGATAATATAACAAAATCTCGGTCATCGGTTTACTTTGTGTTCTCTGATGATTTACCGATTATATAGCTTTACAATTGGTGGTTCTTTCAATGGAGAATAATAGAACTTTAAGTTAAAATTATTGAAAATGTAAAACGGTAAAAGACCTTAATTCAATCATGGATAACATATGGGGATTAAGCAAGAGATGAATAAATTATGAAAGAAGCACTGCGTTAGAGAGCTTTCGTAATACGATATATAAACGGGAGTTTAGCCTCAGAGTTTTAGTGAAGTAGTCCTGAAATTGATAATTAATGAATAATTAATTCAGAATTAATTTTTCGCAATTATAAAAGTCTCTTTACATATTTCCATCGGGTCCCTCTATTAGCTCATATAGTTCCACGAAGTATTTCGGGATTTGTTCTTGATAAGATCGGTAAATTCAATGGGAATTTAATAATGTCTATTAAGACATAGTACTCTCTAACATGCAATCCGGAAATGATTGGACATGTGAAATTAATGTAGACAAATAATGTGATTTGTCAACATATGACTAGTTGCAAACAAAATAATTATTTATTAATTATTTTGGTTAATTAAATTTTAAAAATAAGATTATGTTTGAATTATTTAGTTTTTAAAAACAAAATTTTTCTCTCTTAATCTACGGTGCACGAATTTTAGTAGTTGGGGGGAAGAAAATTTTATTTCAAAATTGTTTAAATATATTACAAACATTAAATTATTAATTGATTTAAATAATAGAGCTTATTTGATAAATTTTCTTTTCTTAAAGAATGGTGCACGTTTTTTGGTGGAAAGGAAATCTAAAATATTCCATTTATTTAAATTAATTAAATATGGATAATGTTTGTGGAAAATATTTATTTAAATTCAAATAAGAAAATCTTATTTAAATTCAAAGGTTTAAAAAGAATTTGAATCTAGATAGAATTAGGACTTTTTGACTAGTCTAGATTTTTTATTTAAATTTGAACCACCAATCAGTCTACACATAAAGGGGAGCACGGATTTTTTAAGATTCTCCAAGCAAAAAACTGTCCATAAGGTTTAAAGAACCTAGCTTAAAATTCAAATGATCCTTTGGTTCAAACGATTATCCAGAAAAATAATTATTAATTATTTTTCAAGTGGGAGATATTTTTGAAAAAGGATTGGAGTACTATATAAAGGCTAAGGGTTCTTAAAAAAAGCTTAACTATCATCATACACTCAAAGATAGGGGACGATTTTTTTGAGAGAGAGAAAAAAAAAAACTAGGTTTTTGTGCTTGAGAAAATTCATCCTTCTTGGGTGTGAGAAAAAGAGGAAAAATTTTATTGAATCAAAACTATGAGAAATGTTAAACCAAGTGATATTTTTAATAGAAGATTAACCAGTTCCTATTTTGTAGTTTTGAATAACAAACCCGGATCGAATTCTCAATGAGGTACATCGGGATTGAGAAAGTGGGATCTAGACTTCGGAAGAATTACTGGTCGCTTGAATTCATAATATGTGTGCTCACACACACTCTGAGACGTGGGGACTCGAGAATAGTAGAGAAGACACGTTGGTCGACGCTCTAACAATTCCGGAATCCGAGAAACAAGGTATGTTTGATCATGTATTTAATTTATTATTATATACATCATGAGCTTCTTTTCTGAATCGACATAAAAATTTTAAAACTTCCGCTATGCTGTAACTCTGATATCAGATGTATTTTTTCAATAATTGGTATCAGAGACAACTCATGATCATGTATATAATATAAATTATTTGATCAAATAAATTTCTCTCTATGCATTAATGAAATATTTTAGAGAGTTGACACTTTAGGTTTTGTTTTGTGTATGTTAAATATATTATGAATGGACGTATGAATGAATGCTTTATATTTTTTCTATATATGATGCTTGTTCGATTTTGTCGGTTATGATTCCATAGAGGTTAGAATTTATATCTAGGTTTTTTAAGTGTAATAGATGCGATCTATTATCACTGTTAGATCATTTTTTCAATTCCTAAAATTTTTATAAGCCGAAAACGACATAGGAATTTTTTTGTAAATTTGGGCTACGATGGATTCAAGGAGATTAAAAATGAACAAAGGTATGGAAATTTTCAAAGGATGTGCTTTTTTTTTTTTTTTTGAAATTTGAAAATTTTAATTAATTCAAATTTCATAATTGGCGTTTCTTTTTTGAAGAAAAATCACATGAAACCTTTTGAAAATTTTAATTTTCCAATAATATGTGATTTTGATAATTTGGAAATTCAAAATTCAAAATTTAAATCTAAATTTAATGGACGTATTTATTAAGAACTTTAAAATTTTGTGATTTTAATTAAATTTGGAAAATCACATTTTTTTTTGAAAATTTAAAATTTGAATTTTAAATTAAAAATGTGTTTTATTTAAATTTTTGATATTTTATAATTTTGATAAAAATTAAAAATCACATATAATCTTTTTAGAAATTTAAATTTAATTTAAATTTAGAAGGATGTGACATTGGAGAATGAAAACACATTGAAAAAGGATACAAGGCATGGATCTACAAAAGAAGGCCGATTGATATTTCAGTTAATTTTTATAAATTTTGTAATTTTCTTTTCTCTAGGACGGAATAATGATCCACGGCTATTTACATACTTTGCAAACCATGAATGATTCAATACTAGATAAATATGTTATACTATTTCACGATGTATTGATAACATGCCATTTAGACTAGAGAGTACCACTCAATAAATATTGTTTATGCATGAAAAACAAAAAACCCCAATTCAAAAGATTGAGTGGGAGAAGGTTTTACATACTAAGACTTGTGGCCTCCATCGTTGGTCTAATAGTTACACATGGTAGTGCTTACTACTCGGTTTCGACCTGGGAATTCCCTTTGTTTAGGTATCTTACTTAAAACGCATACTGATTTGGATTTCCAAAAGGATAACAATTTTGGACATATTTTATGTTTAGATCACCCTCGGTGGTGGATGTAAAATATGGATTCAAAGTTGGAAACGATGATTTTACACTCATACTGCTTTATTTATTAACCCTCCCTCGAGACTCTGATATTTAAAGTAGTGGCTAAATAAGCTATAGTTAATATATATTTAATGGAGTTATGCTCCATGGATGAATATGCATTAATAGGAGGGGATTAGTGTTTTTGGCTAGTTCTTCCATGACTACCCCTCGGTAGCTTGGAAAGCAGAAACTAGGAATTATCGTTGTAAGACATGTGTTTTTTAAGAGCTTTACACATAAACATTTAGATTGTATTTAGATCTTTTTGTGTCATTACAAAACCAAAATTTTTTAATAAAAGGATGTTTGCTCATACTTATTACATAATTTTTTATTAGAGATTAAGATGTCGAGCCTATTATCTGTGATACTTACATAAAACAAATTAACCGTTGAGAATTTTAGTGACTGGAAAAGGAACTTATTTATTGTCTTAAACTTTGAGAAGCACAGTTTCGTCCTTACCCAACCTCGACCGCCCACGCCTGCGATCGATGCTCCTAATAGGGAATTTGTAGCGCTTGAGCATTAGGACAATTCCAACCTTAGTGCTATATGCTATATTCGGACAAGCATGTCTAACGTGCTCCAAAAACAACATGAAGAGCATGAAACTACTAGGCAGATCATGGATAACCTGGAGGAGATGTTTAGTGAACAAACTATCCAGACTAAGACCAATGCTATCAAAGGTCTCATGAACTGCAAGAAAAAAGTGGGAACAACCATTAAGGAGCACATGATGAAAATCATGGCTTATTTGTCTGAGACTCAGGCAAATGGGGCTAAGATTGATGCTGTAACTCAATTGGTCATGGTTTTCCAAACCTTGTCTAAGGATTTCGATTTGTTTCAGGCATCCTACAATCTTAACCGGAAGGAGATGTCTTTAACGGAATTGATGAAAGAGTTGCAAGTCTTTAAGAATATTTTCAAGGGTTTTGGATCTAAGGCTGAGGTAAATATGGCTGAACCTGATTCACCTGTGCCTAATCCCAAAAGGAAGAAGGAAAAGGGAAAAAACAAGGGGAACAAGCTTGCGGCGAAGGCACCTGCTCCTAAGAAGTCTATAAAGACTAAGAAGTGGAAGGCGGATCCTAAGAAAGCTAAATGTTTTTTCTATGGGAAGAAGGGACATTTCAAGAAGGATTGCAGATACTACCTGACTATGCTGAAGCAAAAAGGTAATTTCGATATCCTGTATCTTGAGGCTTGTTTAGTGGAAGAATCTAAGGATACTTGGGTTATAGTGTAAGACCCGAAATTTTTGTAGACTTGTAATCTCCCTATTCATAAGGAATTAAAGTCTAATTTATGTATTTATGATTTGTTATATGAAAAATTATAAATAATAATGAGAAATTCATAATTTTATTTATCAATGTTTGAGTCCTCATTAAATTGATTTTGAGACTCCACGAATGATTTATGAGCCAAGTATGAGGTTTTTAAAGGAAAAAGAATGAAAAATGATGAAATTTTACAAAAGTCAAAGGTTTGATCAAAAAGTCAAAGGTTTGACCGAGAAAGTCAAAGTTTGACCAAGACGGGTCACAACGTTGACTTCACAAGTACGATGAAGGAGTATGTAAAGAATTCTGAAAATGAAGTTTTGTGATCAAGATAGCACAAATAAGCCATAAATCCACCCTAGAAAAATCAAGCATACCAAGTTTACGTTAAGGGCAAAATGGGGTTCGGAAAAATTAAGGAAAAATATTTTTTGGCCCTAGATTTACACAGATAAATTTTGTACTCCAGTATGATATAAAATATTATGTTTTTGGAGAACCACAATATTTGAATTATCTGTGCAACACAAAGGAAAAGAAAAATGAGTTTTGGAGAGCAAAATAGCCAAACAAGACATTGTGGGAGTTAGTGGAAAATGACATCAATCCCTTGACATCACTCTCCACTAACTCAAGTTGCACAAGTGGAGTTCTCTCCTTCATTAATTTCGGCAACTAAGGGGACAAGAAAAAGCACATGAAAGGCATGGCAAAAAGCCACTTTTTAAAGAAAAAAAAGTGTGAGCTAACTTGGTGGAGTGTGAAAGCTTTCCCATCAGCCAAAGGAGTGCCACTTGGCCCCATGATTTTCAGCCACAACAGCCCTTAAATGGCTGACCACACCTTCCCCCATTCCTCCATCAAATTCGGCAGCAAAGGGGACAAACAAGGAATAGGTAAAAGCCATATTTTAAGGGCCAAAAGGTGAGCTAAGTATGAGAGATTTTCTAGAGACTTCTAGGACCAACCAAGGGCTGCCACATGTCCCTCCTTTCCCCCTCCATTTTCGGCAGCACAACCCCCATTCTCCTCCCTTGATTTCGGCTGCAACACCACATGGGAAACAAGGCAAAAAAGCCATTTTTTTTGAGAAAAAGTTGAACCACCCAAGACTCCCCCTTTGCCTATAAATACCCCCTCAAAAACCCACTCTTTTTATTCTCAAAACACAGCCAACCTCTGCCAAAATTTCTTCAGAAAATTCCAAGCAAAAACCGTGGGAGAGAGAAAGAGAAAAGGAGAAGAGAAATCAGAAATTGTTCTTGGAGTTTTGTTCCTTTGGAGCTCGGTTTGCAAGGGAGAGAGTTTGAGAGAGTTTGAGAAATTTTTAGTGAGTTTTTCCAAGAGTTGGCCGAACAAAGAGGAGGAGGAAAATGTAAGTAAAACTTGGATTCTTTTTCTTGTTAAGTTCGGTTTTGGTAGAGCAAGAAAAAGCTAACAAATTTTTGGGTTCCATTCTTTGGTGAAGCCGTGGACTAGAAGGAAGAAAGGAAGTTTTGGGATTTCAAAACCCTAACTTGGGTTTGAGGTAAAACTCTTAAACCATCTTGAAATTAAGTTCCATTTAGGCATTTTGATGGTGATTCAAGTTGGTTTGTAAGGACATAAGTCCATTCTTTTTTTTCAGCCCTCATTTGTTGGTGTGTGTGCTTGATTAGGATTAGAGTTTGGTTGGCTTGATTTTGATGCTTGTTTGCTTAAATTTTGTGCTTGAAAATTTGTTAGGAAGCATGCTAGATGTGGTTGATATGTCCCTTAAGATTTGGTCAAAAATCTGCCCTAAGGCAGTGGATGTATGGCTGCTAGCTTAGGGGGAGATGATGGATGCTTGATGGTGTGGAATGCTAGGTAGAACCAAGCAACCAAGGATTAGGGTTTTCGGTTTGAGGTTGCATGGACCGATGGGATTTGTATGCTTGTATGAACGGGATGTTAGAAACGCTGTATGTTTAATGTATAAGCTCCCGATGTGATCGGTCGAGGTAGATTTCGCGAAATAGGACGTAAAACGGAATTAACAACCGAAACTGCCATTTCGGTAACGAAACTGGCCAGTTTCGGGAAAGTGAAAATATAAGACATTTAAAGGCTGAACGGGGTAAAACTTAAAACATGAAAGTTGCTCGGAATAACTTTTACTAGAGAGCAGCGCGGGCAGAATCTCGAAATAAGGCTCCAACAGCCTCCGTTTTCCCCAAAACCCATGGCTGATCCCTGGACCCAGTTTCACTCCGTTTTTCAGGGTCAGCCAGTTTCAAACTAAAACTGGTACTAATACAAGCCGAACTGGATTTTTCACAAAACACAAAAGTTTTAGCATTTTTCAAGAGCTACAACTTTTGTGAAGACAAGTTTTTCAAATTCAAAGCCGATTTTTAAACTGGGCACATTTTATGGAAGGTGCGCAGGGAATCCGAAATCCTGCACATGAGTTTTACAAAAATGCTTTCTAAAAAAAATTGTGAAGTGCTTTTAAACGGTTATTTTAGCTACGGAAACTGTTCCAAAGGCAGTCTCTAGCCTCAAATGATTTTATAAAAGATCGGTTTCAAAAACCATGAATTGTAAGGGTTCGGGTTTGAAATTCCACACTTTTCCAAGAAGTGAAGAAAAAGGGGTTTCAAACCAAATGTTTTCAAGTTCATGAAAAATGATGATTTTACGTCAAGTACCTTCAAGTTAAGAAGAGAAATTGATTTTTAAGCTAAAGTACTTTCAAGTTAAAGAAGCAAGAATTTTTACAAGCAAACTAAGGGATTTTTGAAGATAATTACACAAGGTTTTCCAAAAGTTAAAGAAATAGAGTTTTATGGAGAAATTGGTAAACAAGCCGACTACGGACGGCAACCGGAATTATATCCGAGTTACGGGGCTAAGCCTTAAGCCCAACGTTAGACTCAAAGGGGTTGACCCTAGTTAATCACATGTTGCATTGGGTTGACCAAAAGTTTGACCTTAAGGGTTACCCAACGTAACCCTAAGGGACACCTATATGTATAATTGGGCTAAGATTTAGGGGATTAATAGAAATAACCCAATAACAAGGAGGTATGAGCAAAACCCAAAGGTATAATGGAACCTTAAACCCTAATGTTAAGATCAAGGGTTTAGTAATAAGAAGAAAAGAGGTTATCTAAAGTAACCTCTTATGAATTAATCAAAGTTGCTTACCCTTAAAGTTGAAGGATGATTGAGGTGATCGAGACGGATATCAAAGTATAGGGGACATACAACCAAGTTTAAGCATGAGTGTTGGTTTGGTCACCAACACCTTACGATAGGATTCTGATCCTATATTTTTGGTATAGCAGAAAAGCGACCTGCTGTTGCCGATTAATTTAAGGACGCAATTTTCAGGAACGGCACAATAGGTAAGTACAAACCTCACCTGCGGTATGAAAACTAGTAAAATAATTTCAAGTATGCGGTTTTCAAATGTGCTGTGACATGTTTCGTGCTATGTTATGAAATGCCATGTTTAAAATGTCATGCTCTACATAATGCTACGTTTGCATGAATGTTATACTACAAGATGCTATATATGCATAAATATTATTTTACGAAAATGCCATATATGCTAGATTTGCAAAATGTCATGTTTTCAAAAGTGCTATACTAGCAAGAAAAAGGTTATGTTGCACGAATGCCATGTTTTAAGAAACACCATGTTATGAATGAGATGAAAGTTATGTTATCATATAGTGACATCATAAGGTATGTTCACTAAGGATAAACAACATGGTAAAGAATCACAAGTAAAGTGTCGTACCGACCTCCCATCAGGTGGAGGGTTTTTCATGTTAAAGTTATGGATTATCGCCCTCTCGTTGATGCGGGAGGGTGTAATCAATTATGTTTCCCAAAGCAGTTAGGGACCTTGCAATCCCTAACTGTATCTGGAGGCGCGCTAAATAAATGATGGTACGTACACTACGGGACCCATAAGAAAGATAAGTTTAAGTTAAAAGGAATGTATAAATGGAACATAAATGGTTCACGCATATGCATATGATGATGTATGTTTTCAAGATGTTTTAAATGTTTTGTGAGATTATATTTGTGCTTACGGGGCGAAAACTCATTCAGTTATATTTCATACTGTAGGTAAGAAACCTGCAGCCTGAATGGTGGGCATTGTGTGGACGGTGTGGCAGCGGATGGAGGGCGGTATGGATACCACTACGCATTATTTCCGCAATCTTTTGATAAGTTAAGAAGTTTTGTATATAAGTATATATATATGATGAAGACAAGTTTTGCACTATGGTATTTTGGAACTAAAGACTTAAAGTAAGTTGTTACTTCAGTATTAATAATTTATTGCTAATGACAAATGTGTTTTATAAGTATGTTTCAAAAAATATATATATATATATTCCTAAATTTTAAGTAAAGTTAAGTGAAGTAAGTAAGGTGACGGCCCTATGTAGTAAGGGGCGTCACATATAGATTCTTGAGCCACTAACCATGTTTATATTTCTCTACAGGGGTTCAAGGTAACGAGAAGTCTGCGTGAGGAGAACTTCACGTTAAAAACCGGTGATGGGACGTTGGTGCGAGCTAAAGTAGTGGGAGATGTGCATCTTTACTTTGATGAACTTAGATTTATTGTTTTGAGACATTGTTTTTATATTCCTAGTTTTAAGAGGAACCTAATTTCGGTAGCTTGTTTGATTAAAGACTCCTATTCAGTTTATTTTAATAATAAAGTTGTTATTAGAAAAAACAATTCTCTTATATGTAATGGATGGATGCATGGAAATTTTTATTTTATCAAACCTAAGATGCACTCACTACTTGATATAGAATTGGAGAGGAACTCTAAAAGACATAAGTCTTTTCACTCTAACAAATCATATATTTGGCATTTACGACTAGGTCACATAGGCCTTAACAGAATTCAAATAATGGTAAAGGAAGAATGCCTTGACTTGTACGAGGTTGAACCTTAGCCACAATGTGAATCTTGTTTGGAGGGTAAGATGACCAAACGACAGTTTGCGGCCAAGAATAGTCGTGTCGAGGAACTTTTAGAACTTGTGCATACGGATGTTTGTGGTCCCATGAACATAGAAGCACGTAGTTGGTATGAGTATTATGTCACCTTTATTGACGACTACTCGAGGTATGGATATGTCTATTTGATAACCCACAAAAGTGAAACCTTTGACAAGTTCAAAGGATTTCGGGCTGAAACGGAGAAACAATTAGGCAAGTCCATTAAGTCACTTCAATCGGATCGAGGTGGGGAATACTGATCGGATAAGTTCTTACGACATTTGATAGAGAACGGGATACAATTCTAGTTGACTGCACCTGGTACTCCTCAACAAAATGGTGTAGTTGAGAGAAGAAATAGGACCTTATTGGATATGGTCCGATTATGTTGAGTTACTCCATATTACCTTTGTCGTTTTGGGGGCATGCTATACAAACTGCATGATATCTTCTGAATAACGTTCCCTCTAAATCGGTTCCTAAAACTCCTTTCGAGTTATAGACGAGTAGGAACCTAATTTGAATCATATTCGAATTTGGGGTTATCCGGCACACGTCCTGGATATAAGGAAGCGAAAAAGTTAGAGTCACGATCAGAAGTGTGCTTGTTTGTTGGCTATCCAAAATGTGGCTTGTTTTATAATCCAAAGCAAAATAAAGTCTTCGTCTTCACACATGCAACATTTCTCGAGGAAAGTTACATGGAAAATTTTAAACCTCGTAGCAAAGTGGTGCTTGAGAAGATGACTTCGGGTTTGAATGTTCCTTAAGTAACTGAAAACCCTGTGGAAAAACTGCTAAAGAATCAACAACCATGGGAGCTTCGTCGTAGTAGGAGGATTGTCAGGGAACCTGAAAGGTATATGTTCAATGGTGAAGTCTTTGAGACAGAATCTATTGAACATGTTGACGATCCGACTACATATAAGGAACCTATGGAGGATGTTGATTCTAGGCTTTGGCAAAAAGCTATGAATACTGAAATGGAATCTATGGATTCCAATGGGGTCTAGAAACTTGTAAACTTACCCTAAGGCATAAAACCGATTGGGTGTAAGTGGGTGTACAAGAGGAAGAGAGGTGTGGATGGGAAAGTGGAAACTTTCAAGGCAAGACTTGTGGTAAAGGGCTATACACAGAAAGAAGGAATCGACACTGAAGAAACCTTCTTGCCTGTAGTAATGCTTAAGTCAATCCATATTCTTTTCTCCATTACTGCTGCTCACGATTATGAGATATGGCAAATAGATGCCAAGACAGCTTTCTTAAATGGCTTTCTTGAGGAAGATATCTATATGATACAACCAAATGGGTTCAAGACGAAGGGCTAAGAAGACAAGGTTTGCAAGTTGTTCAAATCCATCTATAGATCAAAGCAAGCATCTCATTCTTGGAATATTAGGTTTGATCATGCGATCAAAACCTATGGGTTCGAACAAAACGTTGATGAACTATGTGTTTATAAACGTATCAAGAATGAGAATGTGGTTTTCCTTGTATTTTATGTGGATGATATATTGCTTATTGGAAACAATATGGCCACACTATCATCAGTTAATGTTTGGTTATCCAAACAGTTTGACATGAAGGACTTAGGAGAAGCTAGTTATGTTCTTGGAATTCAACTCTTTAAAGATAGAAAGAACAAAATGATAGCACTCTCCCAAGCTTTATACATTGATAAAGTACTTGTGAGATTTTCCATGAACGATTCCAAGAAAGGTGCCTAACCTTTCAGAATGGGAATCAAATTTTCTAGAGATAACTGTCCCAAGACATTGGAGGAAAGGGAGCGTATGAAAGATGTACCTTATGTATCTGCAGTAGGTAGTCTTATATATGCTATGTTATGCTCTAGGCCTGATATTTGTTTTGTGGTTGGTATGGTAAGTCAATATCAATCGAATATAGGACCGAACCATTAGGCTGCGGTCAAGCATATACTTAAGTATCTACGGAGAACGAGGAATTATATGCTAGTGTATTCCGATCAGGATCTTGTTCCTATAGGGTACACAGATTCTGATTTTCAATTAGATCAGGATTCAAGGAAATTGACTTCAGTGTCTGTCTTTACCCTTGGAGGTGGTGCCATTGTTTGGAGGAATGTTAAGCAATCTTGCATTGCTGACTCGACCATGAAAGCCGAGTATGTGGCTGCTAGTGAGGCATATCAAAGGAAGTAGTATGGTTCCACAGGTTTGTTGGTGACATTGAGGTCATTCCTGATATGGATAAAGCTATAGTGCTCTACTGTGACAACAGTGCAGCAGTAGCTAATACGAAGAATCTTAGGCATCATAAGAGGAGTAAGCACATTAACAGAAAATATCACATTATCAGAGGCTTTGTTGAAAGTGGATATGTGACGGTTTGTAAAATCGCATCAGAGGACAATCTTGCCAACCCATTCATGAAGACTTTGGTGGCCAGAAGATTCGAGGAACATGTCGAAGGCATGGGGATGCACAATATGTAAATGTAAAAACACAATTTGGTAAACAAGAAAGTTATCAAATGTTGTGTTTTTCATGACGATGAACAAGTAAGTTATGAATGTTAAGAACAAATCCAACACACTGCATGTTGACATAGGCTCACGGCTAAGACCATTTGAGGTAGTGTATACGGATTTTCAAGCAAAAACCAACAAATTTCAAAACTGCCAATTTTTGGATTAAACTGGACAGTTTTCTGAAAACTAAATTTTGAGCCACTTAGAGGCCGAATTTGGAAAAAATTAAAATTGCAAAGTTGTAGAAAATGGAAAATTCTAGGGGAGAAAGTGGATGGTTTTCAAAAATAAGACTCCAAAAGCCTTTGTTTTTATCAAAATTTGAAGCTGGTCAGTAAAGACAGTGTACACGGCTAGAATTATTTCAAAGGAAAAAACGAGTAAATTAAAGGTAGATTTAAGTTTCGAATAAAAGACAAAAGCTGTAGGTTTTGATGAGATCTACAACTTCTATGAAGAAAGTTTTCCCAAATTTTTGACCAATTTAGAGATAAAGCTGGAGTTTCAAAACTGTGTAGTTTACAAAAAATTCCTGCACACAAATTGAAAAGCAATTTTCATAATTTTACAGAATTTTACAACTTTACAGAATTCCCCGTTCAAAAGGAACTACGGTTTTACAAAAATGTTTTATAAAAGGTCAGTTCAAGTATTGTGGTAAGAAATACTTAATTTACATTTTCAAGTAAACAAGATGTTTTTAAGAAAAGAAAATACACTAAGTTACATAACAATATGGTAACAAGTGTATGACCAATGATAATCGGGTGGGACATCAATTTGTTATGTTAGGGCCTGTATCCATGATTACCGATGGTAACCAGATAGGATACCGGTTTACTATAATGGGATTTGTATTTATGATTACCAATGTTAATCGGATGAGATACTAATTTACTATGTTAGGGTTGGCATATATGATTACCAATGGTAATCAGATTGGATACCAATCTAGTATGTTATGGTTTGTAATATGGGAGACGATTTTTATCTTATGCCCTGTTTGAAAACAGGAGTATAACTTATTGTCGTGCTGTGATTGGACGATAGACCAAGGGCATAGGATGACTTGTAAGTATAACTCTGCCTATAGCATGAGCAAAATGTTTTTATTAAATTACATGTTTTTCAGAAATTCATGCATTGATTTACGTGATGTACATATGCTTTATGTTTTATATTTTATGTTTTATTTTATATTTTATGTTTTATGTTTGTGATAACATGAAAGTATGTTCACTAATAATAAATCACATGATAAGAACAAGATTAAGTTTTTAAGTAAGAAGTAGTTAAGATTCAAGTTTTCAAGTATGATCAACGAAAGAACAAGTTTTCATGTAATAAGATAAGACAAGCAAGTTTTCTTGTGTCGTACCGACTTGCTACGAGGGCGGGTTTAAATGGTTTTGAGTTGGATTGGATTGACTACCCCAACCACTCTATGTTAAACGGTTTGATTCATAGTTTGAGTTGGATTGGATTAGCCGTCCCAATCACTCCATGGCTACGCGCCATGGTACATGCACATATGATATGATATGATATAGGGGGCCCAAAATCAAGTTAACATAAGAAAACATAATTGATTCATAAGAAAGCATAATCGGTTCATGCATTCTTTTACTAAAAATGTTTTGTGGAATAGAAAGTTGTATTTATTGAGCATAAGCTTATAACTTACATTCATATTGTAGGTAAGCAACCTACCGGCAATGCTTGATGCAAGACTATAGAGAGATGGCACTGCAGACTGTGAAATTTGGGTTGGACACCACCACGGGTTTTGAAAAATATGTTTTGTAAATGTGTTTGTATTATATTATGATAAGTCGATAGTACTAGTATATGATAACTAGTATGATTTGTTAAAATATGGTTTAAAAGCTCGGTACTCGAGTGAGTACATATAAATAAGTATGAGTATAAGTTAAGTTTTAAATTGAGTTTAAAAAGAAGAAAAAAAAACATTTCCGTATTTTTTCGTAAAGCAAAAGAAAGTTTTAAGATGAAGTATATTTAAATAAGCATTGTAAGATAACGGCTCTGCGAAATCGGGTCGTTGCAAAGTTGGTATTTAAGCTAAGTAAATACGAAGTCAGGGCCTTACGTAGTCGGGGCGTGACACCCTCTTTCTTCCAACCAAACAAGGGATTAGGTCTCTTCCACTACCACTTTCTTACCACTTTCCCTCCTTCCACCTCTCCTCTTTCTTCCAACAAAACAAGGGATTAGGTCTCTCCCACCACTACTCTCCCTCCACCCCTCTCCCTCCCTCCATCTCTCCCTCTAATCAAACATACCCTAACACTCTGTTTGGTAAGAAAGATAGAAAATAAGAGTCAAAGGAAAACTATGATGAAAAGAAAATTGTAAGGAAAGAAAAGATTTTGATTTTATCTTTAATTATTTGGTATGATAAGGTGGAAAGAAAATGATTTTACATTCTCTTGTTTGGTATTGTAAATAAAACCTAAGGGATAAAAACTTGTTATTACAAAATTACTATTTTACCTTAATACTATCAATCATTTTTTGTTTGAATTTTGATGGACAAGGACAATTGTATAATTTTACTTCTACACATTTTGTTAATCTTTTCTATCCCAAAATCCTTCCACATTTCGTAAGATTAATTTTGATGGGACCCACTATATATTCTTCCACATTCTTTTTCTTTCCATCAAAAATTCCATCCTAACAAACACCCCAAATTAACAATTTCTATCCTAAAATCCCTCCTACATTTTCTTTCCTTCAACTTATCACTCATACAAAAAATAGCAAAGTGTAGATTAAAGCAAAATAGTATCCACATTTATAATTAAACTGTGTCACCCTTATGTGGCATATAAAAGAACATGGAAGAAATTCCATTATCAACATTTTATTATGGCAAATCAAGTCTTAGAACAATGGTGGATATTAAGAAATGAATTAGTGGCGATGATCCAAGGGTGGCTTGATCAAATGGTCTAAAACGAAAAAGATAACTCAAAGAATGGAGACCATGTAGGGGTGAACGGTTTTGGTAAGTTGGAGCCAAAATTTTGAGAGTCTTGATGCAAAAATTACAAGGGACCAAGCATAAAGCAGGAAAATAAGAGACACATGTATGTAACGTCCTTTTAGAATTAATTATGATTAATTAAATTAAATTGGATTAATTAGTAAGCTAAAATGTGTTTAAAATAAATAATATGCATCTAAAATTTTACAAAATCAGTTTTTAAAATATTTTTCAAAAGTTACATTTTTACCACCCAAACTTTTAGGAAATTACCATTTTGCCCTTATTGGTCAACCAAACCTTTTTCACCGGTCGACTGGACACCTACAGAACCACAATACCTATAACTGCAACTTCTTGAAATGATAAATTGAGAACTTACAAGATTCTCCAGCCGAAAACCCTCTGAGGAAGAAACGCCTTTAAAATCCAATTTGCCCTCATATTCTCATTTTTTTGCCTCTCCTCTCCCTTCCCGGTCGCTCTCCCTCTCACTCACTCTCTCTCTCCCTCAATCTCTCTCACCCGAGCTCTTTCTCTCTCCCCTCTCTTTCGTTTTGCTTGAGAAAACAGTAAAACCAGCCCCAGAGGTTTGATTCATACTAGTTAGAAAAAGTTTCTAATTCATTTGAAATTCATTTTATAGTCCAAATAGTTTGATTTTGAGTTTGAATTTCACATTTTCGTTAATTTTAGAAACTTTGAATATTGAAATGGATTTTGTTGAATTTTGGTGATTTTGAATTTGATTCTAGTTATTTAGGCTATGGGAATTGTTTATTTTCTATTTTGAGGTTCTAGAAACCATTAGATTTGGATTTTGTTGAGTTTTGCAAGTCAATTCGTGCTGGGAACTCTCAGTTTTGCGACTGTCTGATTAATCGGATGGCATGTCCGGTCAATCGAACGAGTCCAGAATTGGACAAGACAATCTATCCTTGTTCGCTCAACTGGACGTATATGACCGGTCAACTATATAGATGCCAATTGCCTGTAGAACCCTGTTTTGGTCCGACCAGCACTATTTCGATGTTTAAAATTCAGAAAAAGATGCTTGAAGCAATAATCTAAATATGTTGTTTTAAGCAATGATCTAAATCTGTAGTTGTGGAACGTAAACAGAAAAACATTATTATTTTAATACAATATTAGAAAAACATACTAATTATGCCTGATATTTAGTTTAATGGAATTTATTTTATCGACAGATAATTAAGTTATCTGTGTTGTTTAATTTAAGGACTTGGTGACTGGAGCGAGGAGCCTCGGTTTGTGTAAAGTGAAGTTGTCAATATATTTATTTTGCCTAAGAGGTAGGATACGTCATCCCATACTTTTGTGAAAGTGCTTGGTATATTAATTTATGAATTTCCCATTTTAAAATCACTTTCGGAAACAAAATAGTTTTATGAAAAATGATTTGAATGGAATGTGCATATATATAATATATACGTACAAATGTTTTGAGTCAAATGATATACATACGTAGATATGTTATTTTGAGAGATTCAAGTGAGATGTTTTGAGACTTAGTCAATGCCTTGCCCAAATGTGTTGAATGAATTTCAAACTCTGTCCGCATAGATATTAGCAGATGATAGTTTTGCTATAGAGCCATGTTAGGTATTGCGATGATATCCTTTAACTAATTGGTCTTCTTCGGTGGTGTTCCACTAGGTGGTGTTTATAGTCCCGCTTAGAATTGTGCGTATGTCGTATGTTCAGTGTATTTGAATTCTGCAATTTACTTATTTATTTGCCTCGTTAATTTTTATGATAACACATGTCTCCCCTTTTAAGTTTAAATATTTTAAACGAGTCGTTGTATCCTATTAAGCTTGTTGCTCATGTTTTATTATTTTACCCCCCTCTCCAGGAGGTGCTAGGAGTAGCACCAAGTAAACAGGTGACGTCAAGTCCATTGTGATTCAGTTGTAATTTATTTGTACTTTTCATTTTCAGTTATTTATTTTTCCATGGCATGTATAACTAGACTTTCTCTTTAGACTAGGTTTGGATATTTGTACTTTTATATTTTGCTTTTCTTTTCATTTGTATGATGATATTAGAGGTTGGATTTTAAAACTTACTTTTATCTAAAAAACTTGACATATCGGTATGCTCACTATTTTGATTAAAAGTTACTCGACGGTTTTCTATAATTTAAAAATGGTAGATTTTAGGCGAAATTACAACTTGGCACAAAAGTTTGATATATTTTATTAAAAGTGATGAGAATTGGAATTTACTAAAAATGTGGGTGAATTTCAAAATATTATGCATTTTTATCTATTTCTTTAATCCAAAAATCATTTTCACTAAACCCAGTTTTGGGTTGTGACAAAGGACAAGTACATACTAGTACATGTCATAAGTGGTCCCTAGTTGGTCAAAAAGTATTCAAATCACCACACAAATACACACACACAAGCCTTAAGGAAAACATTTTTGTTGCTAAAGATGGATTAAAAAGTTATTCAAAATACCTAAGAGCTTTCCTATAAATGGTTTAGAATGGAACCCTAGCACATAATGTCATTTACCATAAACTAAATTTTTCTCTTACATTTTCGACTACAAACCCATAGCTTCTTCACCCTTTATTCCTGTGATTTTCTCTCCTCAAAAGTAACTAACCTTTCAACCACTTTCATAGCTTCCAACCTAGCACACAACCCCACAAAGATCCTAAGTCTTGTAGAGGTAAGAAAGGTACTCATTCTTTTTGTTTTGCAAAGGAAAAAGAAAGGGTGTTGTGTTCTAGTTCAAAGGTGTTGCGTGTAATCTCACAAGTGCACAAGTCGCACAAATAATTTAAGATAAGTAAGGTTGTCGATCCCACGGAGATTGTGTTTAAATTTGAGTTAATTATCAAAATTCATTAGTGCTAGGATTATTTGAACGACTAATTGAAAAATAACAAAAATATAAATTAAAATAAATAAAGTAAACTAAAATAATCAAACAAAACCGAGTGAATAAAAAGATACAAGCAAGGTTTTAGGGAATTGATTTCATTCTACTATTCCTATGCTTATCTAATTTAGCAATTATTAATAAACTTTAATCAATGGCTGTAATATAACCTCATTACCTCTCCTAAGTGTCAAATGAGATAATATACATAAGTGTCCAAATTGATATCCTTTTCTATCTTGTTTAACTACACACTCATTAAGCAAACCCTTATATGATTATCAAAGTGTCATTGGCCTCCCAAACTCAATAACAACTAAGATTGTATTTCCCAAACCGATAAATGAATTAAACTCTCCCAAGTATTAAAATTCATAAATCAACTCAACTAATTCATTTTCCAACAAAGTAGAAACATCAAGCATAGAAAAACACAAATGAATTAAGGGTTAATTTCATTAATAGCACTCCTAAGATAAATTATATTAAATACATCACCACTTTTTTTTTCCCTTCAGTTCTAGCACTGCCACGTCAGTTTTGTGGGACCCAGCAGCATTAAATGTATGCAAATTACCAAGTTTACCCTCATCTCCCTCACATGCCCCTAAAAAATTTTCAAACCAGCATCTACAGTGTTTTAGAGAGAGAAACTGAAATCTAGAGAGAGAAAGAGTTGCAACTGGTCGGAATCGCTCGGAAACCATTCGAAACTACCACGAAAGCTCTCTATAAACCGCTTGGAAGTCTGTGAACGTCAGAAAATCTTCAAAAACTACCCATGTTGAAAGCCACGAAATTGACTAAGAAAAACATTACTCCCGAATGTTTGCTTAAAATACATAAAGTTAGTATTTTTATGTGATTTTGTAACATAAAATTTAGTGTTTTGATTTATATAAATATTTGGGTGATCATAACAGTTATGACCTCTCTCCATATCGTGAACAAGAGTAACGGTCACAACCGTTATGACCGGATGGTCGTAACAGTTATGACTTCTCTTCATATAGTGAACTAGAGTAGCGGTCATAACGGTTATGACCGCTACTCCATATAGTAACGATCATAACCGTTATGAACTAGAGTAACGGTCATAACCGTTATGACCACCGGTCATAACGGTTATGACCGTTACTCTAGTTCACGGTATAAAGTAGCGGTCATAACTGTTATGACCACCCGGTCATAACGGTTATGACCATTACTCTAGTTCACTATATGGAGTAGCCGTCATAACCGTTATGACCACCCGATCATAACCGTTATGACCGTTACTCTAGTTTACTCTATGGAGTAGTGGTCATAACGGTTATGACCACCCGGTCATGCGGTCATAACGGCTATAACCACTCGGTCATAACGGTTATGACCGTTACTTTAGTTCACTATATGGAGAAGCGGTCATAGTGGTTATGACCGTTACTCTAGTTCACTATATGGAATAGCGGTCATAACGGTTATGATCGTTACTCTAGTTCACGGTATAGAGTAGCGGTCATAACTGTTATGACTACCCGGTCATAACGGTTATGACCGTTAACGGTTATGACCGTTACTCTAGTTCACTATATAGAGTAGCGGTCATAACCGTTATGACCACCCGGTCATAACAGTTGTGACCGTTACTCTTGTTCACGATATGGAGAGAGGTTATAACTGTTACGACCACCCAAATATTTATATAAATCAAAACACTAAATTTTATGTTACAAAATCAGATAAAAATACTAATTTTATGTATTTTAAGCAAACATTCAGGAGTAATGTTTTTCTCAATCAATTTCATGGCTTTCGACATGGGTAGTTTTTGAAGATTTTCCGACGTTCACAGACTTCCAAGTGATTTATAAAGGGCTTTCGTGGTGGTTTCCGAGCGGTTCCGGCCGGTTGTAACTCTTTCTCTCTCTATATTTCAGTTTCTCTCTCTAAAACACTGTAGATGGTGGTTTGAAAATTTTTTAGGGCCATGTGAGGGAGATGAGGGTAAACTTGGAAATTTGCATACATTTAATGCTACTGGACCCCACAAAACTGACGTGACAGTATTAGAACTAAAGGGAAAAAAAGTGGTGATGTATTTAATATAATTTATCTCAGAATTGCTATTAATGAAAGTAACTCAATAAAATAGAGATTTCATTGGCAATTAACCAAATCATTAAAACATAGTTCACATATAGCTACATCTAACCTTATAGCTAACAAACTACACAAAACCCATTAATGAAATTAAACACCAAATTAAGCAAATCAAGAGTTCAAGCATCATCTAACTACAAAAATAAAAGAGATACAGAAAAAGAATGAAAACCCCAATGATTGTTTTCACAAATCTTCAAGTTTTTCACAAATTTCTCATCTCTTCCTTTTGTTCTTCAAATGTTATCTCCCTTAAAATTTGTTGAAAATTATTATAATTTACTAAAATAATACAAATTTTTGCTGTTATTTTTACAGTGCAGAGTCTTTTTTGCCCCACTGTTTTAGTTGGTTTTCTCCTTTCTACAGTACGTTGACTGTTTTACCCCTATTATGTAAAAATTTATTACTTCTCCTACAATACAGTGACCTTTTTACCCCTCTTTTTTAGTTGCTTTTCTCCTTTCTACAATGTGTTGACGATTTTGCCTCTATTTAGAGCACAAAGACAGTTTTGCCCTTCGAAATTAGACTACGGTGTGTTGTGTGCAGTGTTTGGACTATTATGCTCTTATAACCCTACAATGTCCTCTCTCTCTCTCTCTCTCTCTCTCTCTTTGTCGATTGTTCATTTCACATTTTTTCCTCTTTCTAGCTCTCTCTCTCTCTCTCTACACTATTCATCTTCTCTTTCTTCACATTTTTCTTTCTTCGCTCCTTTCCTCTACTATTCATGTTCTTTTTTGTTCTAATGCTAATATGTTTTTGGTTTTTCTATTTAGTTTAAAACCTTTTTGTTTTGAATTTTTTTCTCTTCCTAATCTGCGTTTTGTATTGTTTGTTTTTTTTTTCTTACTATTGTTTTTCCCTTTTTTTTATGCTAAATTTTAAAAATTAGATTTCAATCTATTGTTGTACTGTATTATTTCTCACTTTGCCTTTTTCTTATTTTTAAACGATTTTTTACTTTAAATTTTTTATCTTTATTTCAATTTTATTTTTGTTTTTGTTTTTGAGTTTTTTTGTTCTGGTTTTCTTTTTGTGTATTTTTTGTTTGTTTTGTTTATTTTTTAAAAACCTTTTTTTTTTTTAGGATTCTGCATGCTTTTTTTTTTGTGTCTTTTTTGTTTATTTTATTTTATATTTTAAAAACATTTTTTAAAGGTTTTTGCATGTATATAATCTGATAAAAATTTGATCTTTTTTTTTTGTTTTTTTTAAACACTAAAAAAAAGGAAAAAAATGGGATATATATTTTATTTTGTTATAATTTTTTCATTAGGTTTAGTTTTTTCCGGTTCTTTTGAGTCTAAAGTTTTCTGGTTATTTATTTATTTTTTTGTTTTTTGTTTTATTTTTGCTTTTAATTTTAATTTTAATTTTTTTTTCTTTCAATCGGTATGAATGGAGAAGAATTTTTTATTTTTTGCTTTTGTTTTTGTTTTTATTATTGTTAGTACTATCATCATTTTCGTTTTGCATTTTTACTATTGGTAGAAATTTTAGGAAGAAATGAAGAGCTAAAGAAATGGAAGAAAAAATGGGGTATGTTTTTTTTGTTTTTTGCTTTTGTTTTATTATTTTGTTTGAAAAAAATATATAGTGATTCTGATTTTTCATATTTGTTGATTTGTTTTTCTGGGTTATAATAACAATGATTGAAGATAATTGTGTTTGGGTTATGAAGAAAAATATTGAATACTTGTTTTTATATTTTCACTGTATTGCATTTTTTGGTTTTGTAATTTTCCTACCCCGGCTAATTTTATTTTTTTTGGTTACTGTATTTATGATTGCACACCGTTTTGAAAGTTTATGGTTTGATTTTTAAATCATTTTTTTTTTTTTTGGTTATTTTATTATGATATTGCTATTTTGAATTTTGTTGTGTTGTATATGTGATTTTATTTTATGTACAGATTGTGTTGTTTAGTTATGTTTGGATGAATAGTTGAATTAATGTTTTTAAATTAGGATTCTTTGACCTGTGATTTTTTATTTGTTAATTTTTTGTAAATGCAACTCCGTTTTATGTAAAAATTATGTTCTTTCTTTACATTTCAATGAGTTGTTTGAGTTTAATTTTTACAATTTTTTATTGTTTAAGTTTCCACATGTTTCATTTTGTATCATATTTGCAGTTTTTATGTTCAAATTCTCTGTTGTCTTTTTGCTTAGTTGTCGCTATTATTTAATGCTTTTAAAATATCTTCTGTAATATGTAAATATATTATTTCATCTAGCTATCTTTTTGCTGATCTGTCCCAGACATTTAATGTTTCTAAATTAGTTTTTTCTTATCTATAACTCCATTACTCACTAAAATCTTTCAACCTTTTCGGAGATATTATTTGTTTTGTTGGATTTTTGTAGTATTTAGTCATAGCTAAATCAATTTGTATAATTTTTTATTGTTTAGGTTTGCAAACATTCAATTTTGCTTTATATTTGCAGCTTTTGTGTTGAGATTATTTATTGTGTTTTTGTTGATCTGTACTTGCTATTCAATGTTGCTAAATTATCTTCTGTGATCTGTAAATATAATATTTCTATAATTCTAATATTTATTATGAACAATGCCGGTTTTCTTTCACTTTTCACATATGTAACTTTGTTATTGATAGTTTTGAATTATATTTTATGATCTGTCATTTGCTAATTTGCTATAACTCTGTTATTTACTCACAATTGTCTTTTTTTTTTTTTTTCTGAATTATATATAATCCCAAATTTTGTATTTTTCCGTTTGATAAAAAATTTTCTTTTTTGTTTTTTTTTTCTCATTTACTAGAGTACTCTGTTTTAAATAAAGTATTTCTTTATTTGTTATTTTATTCTTATCTTAAATAATTCCTGTTTCTTTTATATTTTGTCCTCTACTTTATTTTCACTTTTCTTTAATTCTCAACCAAAATCCTTTACTACTTCATTTGTTACCATCTGATAACCGACTACTCTCTTTTAATTCCTTTGTAATTGCTACCAAAGACTGTTTAATACGATTTTCACTCCGTCTTGAGGCTCGGTTGCTTTTGCCTGTTATCTTCCTATGGTGAAGTGGTTTTTCATCAAGGTATTTTTCTTATTTATGTCTTCTAACTGTTAGTAATGATTGATATTTATTATTCATTATTGATGGTTGAGTTGTTTTATTATTTATTATCTACAGTTGATGGTTAGTTTCTTCTGTTATAATAATTATGTTAAAATTAATATTATTTGGTTTTAATTATTTGTTATTAATGTTGTTATGATTTATAAGTATCATAGTTTTCTATTTTGGTATCAATCTTTAAAAAAAAAAAAGTTTAATTTTTTTGGTTAATATTATTGATTTTGTTGTTGTTTTTTGTTCATATTTTGTTTCTTTGACCTCCATTTGTTTTATATGTTGGTTTTTGTTTTTTCTTATTGTTACATTTTTGTTTTGTAACTATTAATAGTTGTATTCTTTTTTTGTTTCTATTTAGTTCAATATAAATGTTTGCCTTTTTTTTTTTTTTTATAATATTTTTATGGGTGTGATCTTTTGGTATGCTTGATAATTTCATATTTGTTTTGTTTGTTGTTTTTATATTTATTGAATATTTTTCCTTTTTTCACTATAATTTTACCATGGCTATTATTTTGATTAATGTTCTCAATACAATATTATTATTTTATTTTATAATTTTACTTTACTTTATTACTTTATTATTATTATTATTATTATTATTATTATTATTATTATTATTACTTTACTTGACTATATACTGAAAAGAAGAGTGTCGTAATTGTTTTTTCTATAGTAGGTTAACATTTTAATAGTTGTCATTATTCTTATGTATTATAATAGACGTGTTTAACTTTGATATTGTGTTTTGTTTTTGTTATTTTTTGTTATTTTTTCTTTCCGCAACAATTTAACATATATTTTTGTTTCTTTATTTTCTTTTAGTAGACAAACAAATTTTTTTTTTTTTTCCGTTTTTCCTCAAGTTTTATTTCTAACTGTTTTACTTTCATTTAAGAATTTTTTTTAATAAAACTAAAGCTTGCAATGATGATCTCTATTCAAATATATATTAACACATATATCAGAGTTAGTGTTTAATTTGGTATATATTGCTGAGTATAATATCATATTATCATGTATTAGCTAACTATTGAGTATGATTTGACAGTTTTAATTGTTGTTGTGAGTGTTTGAGATTTATATAAATTTTGATTTTCTATAATATATTGTTTTCATACCAACATCTATTATATTCTTTTGCCTATATTATTTCTATCTTCTGTTACTGTTTTTTTTTTTTTTTTTGTTATTTTTGTTATTTCTTTTTATTTACTGTAAACATTTGCTGAAATTTTTTTTTAAATTTATATCGTCCCAAACATTTTACCTGATAGCTAAAAACAATGTCGAACTATATTGTGGTTATTGTTAACGCATTTTGTTAATGATAGAAAAAAAAGGGATCTGAGCTTGCTATAAAAAATTCCTTATATTAATAATCTGTATTTTTTACATTCTAGTATATGTTATTAGCATATTTGAAGTTGATTATTTATGAACGGTTATTGTTGTTTTATTTTGGTTCCAAATACTTCCTTAAAATTTATTTTGCAATAAAAATATTTAATGTTAAATTGTATGCTTAATTTGGTATATATCATTTAATTTATTATGAATGTCTATTTTTAAATTTTTGTTGTTTGCATTTTTTTTTTGTTATTATTCCTTCCTTTCTTTCTTTCTTTTTTTTCCTTGTAAAAAATTATTTATTTTTAATATTTTTTTATTACTCAGGTTTTTTTTTAATTTGTTTAATTTTATAATTGAAATATATGAATTTGTTGTAACAATTTTGGTATGTAAATATTTGTACCAGACGAAGAAGTTATACATTTAATTGTATTATTTTATTTATTTTATCATGTCATTATAATTTTTTTATTTGTTTAATTTCATAATTGAAATACATAAATTTGTTGTCACAATTTTGGTATGTAAATATTTGTATAATATTATGAAGTTATACATTTGATTGTGTGATTTTAATACTTTATAACGTAATTATGATTTTTTTTATTTGTTTAATTTCTTAATTGAAATATATAATTTGTTGTAAAAATTTTGGTATGTGTATATTTGTACAATATGAAGAAGTTATGCATTTAATTTTATGATTTTATTTATTCTATTACGCAATTTTATAATATAACATCAAATTTTTATTATGTGCACATTTAAGTTATAATATTATTGTTATTTAAAGAACTTATTATTTGTTTATTCATTTAAAATAAATACCGTATATGTTTATATATTGGTTAACTAATTATATTAAAGGCATATATATATTTATCTATTTATAATTTCATTCATATTTCATAGGTATAATTTTTAATTAAAAATATATATTAAAAGAACGACATAAAAAATAATAATTTAATTATTATATATCATAAAAAAACCATAAAATTGCATAAATAAAATACATCATATGATTTATTCTTTCTGTAATATACAATTCCACATATATTTATATATTGGCTAACTAATCATTCATAGACATAATTTTTAATTTAAAATTATATAAAAAAAAAATAATGCCATAAAAATAATAATTTAATTATTATATATCATGAAAAAAAAAAAGATAAAATTGCATAAATGACATACGTTGTATTATATATTCTATCTGTTATATGCAATATTATAATGTAAGAAAGATATAGTTATAAAGATAAAGATTCTAAGAAAAAAGAAAGAACAATAATTGTGTAATTTAAATTTGTCACAATAATCACACAATTTTTTTTCCTTCAATGCCTCTAATGTTTTACAAAGTTCAATGTCTACATTTAATAACTGATTAATTAACTACTTTTATTTTTTTCTATTTTTTTATTCATACAAAACATACAAATAATCAGAATGAAAAGAAATTGTCAAAAAAATATTTATTATTGGAGACATTCAAAGCGTCGAAAAAAAGAAAATAATATGAACAATAATGAAGCATCTACATCCACAAACTTGTAGTTTTCAATTAACCAGTTTAAAGAGTTGAATGTAGAAACTATATCTGATTATCGAGTCAGATTTATTCAATTATCTCCAACTTCAAGACAAACGAAGGAACAACAAGCCAAACTTTTGATGTCTACAACTCTTCATCAGTTGAAAAAAGTAAATTCTAAATCTTTTTTTTTTCTCATTTTTTTAATTATTAATTTAAATAAAAATTTTTACTGATAATTTATGATTCTCCTTTTACTTTCTTATAAATTTTTAACTTAGGTTCAAATGATGTATATATTGACATTGGAGATTGTAATTGTATATGTCAATATTGTAGAGCGTTATTTTTAAAAAAATGAATAAACTCGAAACACAAATTCATCAAAAAATTTTCTATGTTGCCAAAATAGAAAAGTTAATATATCTTTAAATAAGATAACTCCACCAATTTTAGATCAATTATTAAATTATTATGGAGGACCATTAAGTGTAAATTTTACAAAAAAAATATTAGAGTTTATAATTCTATGTTTGTTTTTACTTTATTTAGAGCAAATATTCAATCAAATATTAATAATTCATCAGCACCATATATTTTCAAAATTAGTTGTCAAATACATCATCTAATTGGATATTTACTTCTGACTAATAATAATCCGTCAAAATTTGCATAATTATATATTTATGATAAAGAAAATGAAATTCAAAATAGAATAACTATATTTCCAAATAATAATAATAATTTAGATAATTTAAACGAGATAATAGTTTAAAAATTAATTACGATGTTAGATGAAACAAACAAATTAGTACAATTTTTTAAAACTGTCAGAAATACTTATAAAAATAATCAAGTACCATCAATGAAATTGAGATTAATAGGAAGACGACAAGGAGATAGTGCATAATATGATCTTCCAACTTTAACGGACATAGGTGCTTTAATTGTTGGAGAGATTGGTCAATATAAAGATGAAAGTGATATTATTATTCATAGCCAAACTGAAAAATTACAAGGAATTAATAAACTCCATCTATCTTATATGACATTACAATATCCATTATTATTTCCTTATGGGAAATATGGATATAGAATCGATTTAGGTTGGAATCCAAATTTTATTGGTAAACAACCATGCAAACATCGAATATCAATGAGATCATTTTATACTTTTCAACTTCAACAACGAGTATAACAAGAAAATACATTATTTAGCTCTGGTCTACTTTTTCAACAATTTATTGTAGATATTTATGCTTCTATTGAAGAAAATCATCTAGATTATATTAAACAAAATCAAAATAATTTAAAATCTAAAATATATAAAGGTATTCAAGATACTATAATTAGATGTATTCAAGACTACCTACTGTAGATACATAAGGTATACCTTTCATATGCTCCCTTTCCTTCGATGTCTTGGGCTCCCTTTCCTTCGATGTCTTGGGACAATCATCCCTAGAAAGCTTGATTCCCATTCTGAAAGGTTGGGTACCTTTCTTGGAATCTTTCATAGAAAACCTCTCAAGTACTTTATCAATGTATAAAACTTGGAAGAGTGCTATCGTTTTGTTTTTTTTTTTCTATTTCTAAAGAGTTGAATTCCACGAACATAACTAGCTTAAGTCCTTCATATCAAATTGTTTGGCTAACCAAACTTTGATAAATGATGGTGCTGCCACATCATTTCCAATAAGTAATATATCATCAATATAAAGTACGAGGAAAACCACCTTCTTGTTCTTGATACGTTTATAAACACATGATTTATCAACATTTTGTTTGGATCCATTGGTTTTGACTGCTTAATCAAACCTAATATTCCAATAACGAGATGCTTGCTTTAATCTAAAGATGGATTTGAGCAACTTGTATACTTTATCTTCTTGGCCCTTTGCTTTAAACCCGTCTGGTTTTATTATATAGATATCTTCTTCAAGAGAGCCATTCAAGAAAGTTGTCTTGATATCCATTTGTCATATCTCATAATCGAGAGCAGCCGCAATGGATAAAAGAATGCGGATTGACTTGAGCATTGCTAAAGGCGAGAAAGTTTCTTCATAGTCGATTCATTCTTTCTGCGTATAGCCCTTTGCTACAAGTCTTGCCTTGAAAGTTTCCACTTTTCCATCCATACCTCTCTTCCTTTTGTATACCCACTTACACCTAATCGGTTTTATGCCTTGGGGTAAGTCTATAAGTTTCCAGACCCTGTTGGAATCTATAGATTCCACCTCAATATTCATAACCTTTTGTCAATGACTAGAATCAATATCCTCCATAACTTCCTTGTACGTAGCCAGATCGTTAATATGTTCTATGGATTCTGCCTCAAAGACTTCACTGTTGAACATATATCTTTCATGTTCCCTGACAATCCTCCCACTACGATGAAGCTCCCGTGGTTGTTGATTCTTTAGCGGTTTTTTTTTTTTTTCACGGGGTTTTCAGTGACTTTAGGAACATCCAAACCCGAATTCATCTCCTCAAACACCACTTTACTACGAGGTTTAAAGTCTTTTATATAACTTTCCTCGAGGAATGTTGCATATGTGGAGATGAAAACTTTATTTTGCTTTGGATTATAAAACAAGCCACCTTTTGTCCCTTTTGGATAGCCAACAAACAAGCACACTTCTGATCGTGACTCTAATTTCTTCGCTTCCTTATCTAGGATGTGTGCCAGACAACCCCAAATTCGAATATGATTCAAATTAAGTTTCCTAATTATCCATAACTCGAAAGAACTTTTAGGAATCGATTTGAAGGGAACGTTATTCAGAAGATAGCATGCAGTTTGTATGGCGTGCCCCCAAAATGACAAAGATAATGTGGAGTAACTCAACATAGACTGGACCATATCTAATAAGGTCCTATTCCTTCTTTTAGCTACACCATTCTGTTGAGGAGTACTAGGTGCAGTCAACTAGGATTGTATCCCGTTTTTTATTAAATATCCTAAGAACTCATCCGATAGGTATTCCCCACCTCAATCCCATCGAAGTGACTTAATGGACTTGCCTAATTGTTTCTCCACTTCAGCTCGAAATTCTTTGAACGTGTCAAAGGTTTCACTTTTGTGAGTCATCAAATAGACGTATCCATACCTCGAGTAGTCATCAATAAAAGTGACGTAATACTTATACCTACCACATGCTTCTATGTTCATAGGACCACAAACATCTTTATGCACAAGTTTTAAAAGTTCCTTAGCACGACTATCCTTAGCAGTAAAGTGCCATTTGGTCATCTTGTCCTCCAAACAGGATTCGCATTGTGGCCAAGGTTCAACCTCGTACAAGTCAAGGCATTCCTCCTTTACCATCCTTTGAATTCTGTTAAGGCCTATGTGAACTAATTGTAAATGCCAAAGATATGATTTGTTAAAGTGGGAAGACTTATGTCTTTTAGAGTTCCTTCCTAATTCTGTATCAAGCAGTAAGTGCATCTAAGGTTTGATAAAATAAAGATTTACATGTATCCATCCATTGCAGATAAGAGAATTGTTTTTTTTAATAACAACTTTATTATAAAAATAAACCGAATAGGAGTTTTTAATCAAACAAGCTATTGAAATTAGGTTCCCCTTGAAACTAGGAACATCAAAACAATGTTTCAAAATAATAAATCTAAATTCATCAAAATAAAGATACATATCGCCCACTACTTCAGCTCGTACCAACGTCCCATCACCGATTCTTAACATGAAGTTCTTCTCATGTAGACTTCTTGTTTCCTTGAACCCCTGCAGAGAAATACAAACATGATTAGTGGCTCTAGAATCTATAACCCAAGTATCCTTAGATTCTTCCATTAAACAAGCCTCATGATACAGGATATCGAAATTACGTCTTTGCTTCTGCATAGTCAAGTAGTCTCTGCAATCCTTTTTAAAGTGTACCTTCTTCCCTTAGAAAAAGCACTTAACTTTCTTAGGATCCACCTTCCGCTTCTTAGTCTTGATAGACTTCTTAGGAGCAGGTGCCTTCGCCACAGGCTTGTTCCCCTTGTTCTTCGCCTTTTCGTTCTTCCTTTTGGGATTAGGCACAGATGAACCAAGTTCAGCCACATTTGCCTCAGCCTTAAATCCAGAACCCTTGAAAATGTTCTCAAAGGCTTGCAACTCTTTCACCAATTCCGTTAGAAACATCTCCTTCGTGTTAAGGTTGTAGGATGCCTGAAAGAAATCGAAATCCCTGAACAGGGTTTGAAAAACCATGATTAATTGAGTTGCAGCATCGATCTCAGCCCATTTGCCTGAGCCTCAGACAAATAAGCCATGATTTTCATCATGTGCTCCTTGATGGGAGTTACAACCTTTTGCTTGCAGTTCATGAGATCTTTGATAGCATCGGTCTTAGCCTTGATAGTTTGTTCACCAAAATCTCCTCTAGGTTGTCCATGATCTGCCTAGTAGTTTCATGCTCTTCATGCTGTTTCTAGAGCACGTTAGACATGCTCGTCCAAATATAGCACATAGCACTAAAGTTGGAATTGTCCCGCGCTCAAGCGCTACAAATTCCCTATTAGAAGCATCGATCGCAGGCATGCGAGGTCGAAGTTGGGTAAAGACGAAACTGTGTTTCTCAAAATTTAGGACAATAAGCAAGTTTCTTTTCTAGTCATTAAAATTCTCGTTGGTTAATTTGTTTTGCATAAGTTCATAGATAATGGGCTTGACATTTTGATCTATAATAAGAAAACATGTAATAAGTACGAGCAAACATCTTTTTAATTAAAAAAAATTTGGTTTTGTAATAAAACAAAAGGATCTATATACAATCTAAATGTTTATATGTAAGTCCCTTAAAAAAACACATATCTTACAACGATAATTCCTAACTTCTGCTTTCCAAACTACCGAAGGGTAGTTATGAAAGAACTAACCAAGAACACGGATCCCCTCCAATTAATACATATTCGTCCATGGAGCATAACCCCATTAAATATATATTAACTATCGCTTATTTGGCCATTAATTTAAATAACAGAACCTCAAAGGAGGATTAATAAATAAAGTAGCATGAGTTTTTAACCATCGTTTTCAATTTTGAATCCATATTTTACATCCGCCACTAAGAGATGATCTAATCATAAAATATGCCCAAAATTGTTATCCTTTCGGAAATCTAAATCAGTGTGCGCTCTAGGTAAGATACCCATCCGAAGGGAATTCCCGGGTCGAAACCAAGTAGTAGGCACTACTATGAGTAACTATTGGACCAACAATGGAGGCTGTAGGTCTTAGTGTATAAAACCTTCTCCCACTCAATTTTTTGAATTATGATTTTTGTTTTTTCATGCATAAACAATATTTATTAAGTGGCACTCCCTAATCTATATGACATGTTATCAATACATCGCAAAATAGTCTAACATATTTATCTAGCATCGCATCATCTATGGTTTACAAAATATGTAAATAGCCGTGGATCATGATTTCATCCTAGGGAAAAGAAAATAGCAAAATTTACAAAAATTAATCGAAATATATATCGGCCTTTTTTTGTAGATGCATGACTTATATCCTTCTTCAATGTGTTGTCTTTCTCCAATTTCACATCCTTTTAAATTTAAATTAAATTTAAATTTCTAAAAGGATTATATGTGATTTTTAATTTTAATCAAAATTACAAAATATCAAAAATTTAAATAAAACACGTTTTAATTAAATTTTAAATTTTAAATTTTTGAAAAAAAAAAGTGATTTTCCAATTTTAATTAAAATCACAAAATTTTTAAAATTCTCAATAATAAAAATGTCCATTAAATATAAATTTAAATTTTGATTTTTGATTTTCCAAATTATCAAGATCACATATTATTAGAAAATTAAAATTTCTAAAAGGATTTAATGTGATTTTTTTTGTTCCCAAAAAAAAAAGCCAATAATATGAAATTTGATTTAACTAAAATTTCCAAATTTCAAACAAAAACACATCCTTTAAAAATTTCCATACCTTTGTTCATCTTCAATCTCCTTGAATCCATTATAACCCGAATTTACAAAAAAATTCCTATACTGTTTCTGGCTTACAAAAATTCTAAGAATTAAAAAAACGACTTAGCGGTGATAATAGACCACATGTTTTACACTTGAAAAACCTAGATATAAATTCTAACCTCTATGGAATCATGCCCAGCAAAATTGAACAAGCATCAGATATTAAAAAATATATATATATATATATATAAAGCATTCATTCATCTATACATCCATTCACAATATATTAACATACAGAAAATAAAACTTAGAGTGCTAACTCTCTAAAATATTTTATTAATGCATAGAGAGAAATTTATTTGATCAAATAATTTATGTTATATACATGATCATGAGTTAGCTTTGATACAAATTATTGGAAAAAATGGATCCGATATCAGAGTTACAGCGTAGCAGAAGTTTTAAAATTTTTATGCTGATTAAGAAAAGACGCTCATGATGTACATAACAATAAATTAAATACATGATCAAACGTACTTTGTTTCTCAGATTCCGGAATTGCTAGAATGTCAACCAATGTGTCTTCTTTACTATTCCCGAGTCCCCACGTCTTAGAGTGTGTGTGAGCACACGTATTATGAATCCAAGGAATCGGTAATTCTTCCGAAATCTAGATCTCACCTTCTCAATCCCGATGAACCTTATTAAGAATTTGATCTAACTTGGTTCTTCAAAACTACAAAACAGGAACCGGTTAAACTTCTATGAAAAATATTACTTGGCTTAACCATTCTCACAGTTTTGATTCAATATAAATTTCTCTCTTTTTCTCACACCTAAGAAGGACGAATTTTCTCAAGCCCGAAAACCCTAGTTTTGGCACTTTCTATCTCTCCCAAAACCATCCCCTGTTTTGAGTGTATAATGATAGTTAGTTTTTTCAAAAACCCCTAATCTTAATATAATATTCCAATTAATAATTATTTTTATGGATAATCTTTTGAATCAAAAGATCATATAAATTTCGGATTAGGTTCTTCGAACCTAATAGACGTTTTTTGCAAGGGGAGAGGCTCCACAAATTCGTCCCTCATATAATATGGAGGTTGATTGGTGGTTCAAATTTAAATCAAAAATCTAAACTAGTTAAAAGGTCCTAATCCTATCTAAATTCAAACTCTTTTTAAACCTTTGAATTTAAATGAGATTCTCTTATTTGAATTTAAATAAATATCTTCCACAAAACATTATCCATATTTATTAATTTAAATAAATAGAATATTTTTAGATTTCCTTTTCCACCAAAAATATAGGTTTTTACCTTGAAAAACACTTGGACTGGCTCTTCCTCCTTGTAAGAAAAAGATCTTGGGAATGAGTAGAAAGAGATGAAGTATATTTTTGGCTTCCCTTAGCTACAAATTTTATCCACAATAAAGGGAGGAAGAGAAGAATCTTTTCTTTCCTTATATGGTTTTAATGAAATACAAAAAAGTGATTTTTGGTTTATCTTAAAACCATTTTATAAACCAAGTCTTATTATGGGTTAAAAAATTAAAATTTTTAGATTTTAATCTCTCCAAAAACGTGCTTAGCTGAAGAGGACAAGTTGGGAGGTCGTTTTGGTGGTTTTTTTATATATTTCTAAGTGGTTTTAGTGAGTAGTCATTCAAGTAGTCCATCATCTTATATTGTAATCAATTTTTCTTTCTTGTTTTGTCATCCTTGTTTTACTTGTTTAGGAGTTGGATTTTGGATTCTCAAAAATCCCTACTTGTTCAACCTATTTTCTGAAGAAAAGAGAAAAAAAATTTTTTTTTTCTATGCCAATTTACTGGCAGCAGTAAACTGGCATAGAAAAACCTGCATGGCTCAGTGGGCCGCTGCAAGGGAAGGGGTGCACAGCACCCATTACCTTGATTTTTTTTTTTTAATTTATGGCACTGGGCTTAAGCCCACTACCTTGCCCAGTGGGTAATTACCCACTGGGTAGGGGGTGTATGGGCACTCCTCGGAACCAATCTCCTTTTTTTTTTTTATTTATTTATTATTTTTTGAGATTGCGGTAGAATTGTTAAATTTAATTTAGTAGGTAAATCTTGGCATGACGTAAAATTCACTTCTTTAAATCACAAAATTATGATTATTCATTTATTATATTTATATAATAAATTTTCACACATAATATTTTCACATAATCCCAATTAAAATAGAAAATGAGAGTAATATCATATTTATATTTTCTCGTCACCAATTTAAAAAATGTTACTAATAGTGAATTTACAATTTAATTTTCTTTTTAGGAGGAGATTTAATATTGTAAAATTTGAAGTTATTACACCCTCTTCCTCTATCAAAAAGTCATCATCAACTGCAACAACCTCACTTTCCTCCTCCGTAATTGAAAGAGACTTCCATTGCCCAATCAAATTCTCCATTGCTAGAGTTGATCACCTTCACGCCCTTGCACACCGACGGGCGGGACACAAACCCTAGAGAGAAGAGACTCCTAGGATCCTCTATTAGACCACAAGATATTCACATCCTAAGAAATCAATATTTTTACTCATGCATCCTTAAAAAGAGACCAAACTTTAAAAAAAAAAAATAATAATAATAACTAAAAATTAACACATCTAATGATTCAACAATTTGATTACGCATGTGTGTTATCTTATCTTAACATATAATAATAACATCTATAAAAGAGCCATAAGCTATTCTTTTTTTGACACATGTCATGCCTTCTTTTTTTTTTTTTTTTTCTTTTTAATTCTTTCCCTTTTTCCTTTTCTTTCTTTCTTTCTTCCTTTTTTTAATTGCTAAAATTTTTTCTCCTTTTACTTCATTCAACAAATTCGCTCAGCATATATTTTTTCATGATCATCTTAGATTTCTAACTACTATTTCTTCATAATGTTTGATATATATGTACAATATATATATATATATATATATATCTATTTTGTTATTTGTACTCTTTAAAATTATTCTTCAATTTCATCGACGTGTTGATCCCTTTTCTATATGCTTTCTTTTATCATTTTGAATTTTCTATTTTTCATTCTTTTTAGCACATATTGAAACAAATTTTTTATAATTGTATTCTTACTTAAACATTGTTTTTTGTGACCATCTAAACTATTATTTTCTTATAACACCCCCTAATTAACTTTCCAAATGATTCACTAACTTCTCTCTAATTTCTTACCGCTTAAATATTTTCTCCTTAATATTTGTTGAACAACTATTTTCTCATAATACCTCGTGATTAATTTTTTATGTAACAAATTGATTAAACAGGCGTGTGGCACAAGCCTACAACTAGCAGTAACAATAAAAGAAAGAATCAAATTAACTATATAACTGATATAAGGTTCCAGCACTCCACAAAAGAATGAAACAAGCATACAACCACACCACCCACAACACCCCCCCACCCCCCCCCCCCCCCCCCCCCCCCAAAAAAAAAAAAAAAAGGAAAAAAGAAAAAGAAGAAGAAGATAGACACATGCAATAGCAATAGTATGAATTAAACAGCTCTCCCCAAATGTCCATAAACTGTTCATATTTGCATAAATCAACTGCAAAGCTGCGTACATAACCCTTGGATTCTAGAGCTGCTTGGGTTTGACACTGTGTATGTGCTGGTTTTGTTGTTGCTTGAACATGTTAGGTTGAGTTGGTCACCAACCTGGTTGGACTGCGCCACAGACACGTTAATGATGCCATCAGATTGGTGCAAAAATCAAAAATCGGTTTGTTAATACAACCAAAATACCCCGGTCTAATTGAAGGCGGGGATAGAGTGAATTTTAACATAAAGGATAAAGCAATAGTTGGTTTTACTAACCCAGCAGAAGGCAGGCTCAGTCTTGCAGCTCCATTTTGAAGTGGGGACACAAGACAAGTAGTGACACCAAGAACAATGATCATTTGCATCGACCCCCCGGAGTAGCATGACCAACCCAACAGTTAGCCTGCCAAAGTTAAGAGGGAATAAAATAAATAAAACAAAGTTGAAAAGAACCAAGCCGCGAATAACGTCATTGGCAAAAAACAGTTTTTGTCAACCTTTTACATGCTGTCTTTGGTGCTACCACGTTTAAATTATCAAAAATTCTCACGTGTAAGGAGAAGACTGGCTTATTAATTCTGCTTCTAAAGATTGAATTTCATTTATAAGCACATTGGCATTAAAAAAATATGGTAAGTACCAACTCAAGGAAATTGAAGTTCCAATTAAGCTGTTTCTCTCGAAAATGAACTTTCCAAAGAAGGAACTGGGTAATTTTGGTTCTCTTTCTTATTTGAGTATCCATATATGTTTTTCAGAGGTCTGTATGGTAATAGATAAAGAGCATTTTTTAAACAGAAACATGGAGTTAGAGGTTTACCCAACAATTACAAGGATGAGAGAAACAACCCACAGTACACACTGGTATGTCTTGAATTTAGATTTGATTGGAGCTGAATTATACGCTGGCGATGCGTATCTTTGGCTAACCCATCCGAACTGGGGCCGAATTAGAAACACAAACCCAAGAAGAAAACCCGTCAAAAATCCACCAATATGAGCGAAGTTGTCCACATGTGGGAGAATTCCTACTGCCAAATTAACGGCTATGATGACCACAAGGGTGAAAAGTGCTGCAAACTAAAAATATACACAAAGATGTTACATCCATTAGCGTCAGTAATTCGAAATCGGCCTTTTTATTGTAATCGGCTCAACACTCACCTTACTAACATAGATTGTCCAATTGGTGATGAGTTCAGAAAGCATTCCTCCAAGTAACCCAAAAAGTGCGCCAGAAGCACCGACAGATATGTTCGACTGCAGGAAAAGTGCAGATAACAAACTCCCGCCAAATCCAGAGATGACATAAAGCAATCCAATCCGAACTGGAATACAAATATATTAGAGACAATTTCCAACACTAATACATTAATAAAACTAAAAACTATATACCTTTATGGATTACTCAAAAGACCCGTTTAAAACCCAGGGCGATGAATTTGGTCCGGTTAATGCAATATTCCATTAACCATATGCCAGCGAAAAAAAGAAGTTTACCAACTCACCTTACCATTTTTTAAAAAAGTTTCATGTATCTTGCAAAATAAAATTAAAAAAAAAAAAAAAAATTGTTCTTAAAGAAAATTTCCATACTTGGGTAGCAATTACAAACGTTTGAAAACTAGTGAATCTCAATGGCTTATCATTTATTCTTCATCTCTTCAATCTCTGCAACTTTTTGAGCTTGTCTTGGGTAAACACGAAATAATTAAGCAAATCTTTAGGTACTTAACTAAATTCTAGACCACAAATAATCAACGGGGCTTCATTTCCGAAATAGCAGCATAATCAGAATGAAACAAGCATTTGACTAACAAGTAACAAGTCATTAACTATATACAACGACACACACACCCAAGATTTGCATTTGTTTGAGAATTAACCATAACCTCCTTGTAAAAGCATTGCTATTAAGACTTAAACATCAAAACAAAATAATCATAGGAATGCAGCTTAAGAATTAGTTTTGTATGTGACATACTGAATCCAAATTCTTGCTCAAGCCGAATTCCGATAACCAAAAGACTCAACATGTTAGCCAATATATGAAAAACCCCTCCATGTAACCAATTGCATGATAAAAGCCGCCATCCTTGGTGATCATCCACCACTTTACTTACATCAAGAGCCCCCATCTTCTGCAACCTATCCAATTATAATAATAATTAAAATTAAAGTCTCTGATATATCCAAATATTTAAGCGATGAACAAAGTTTGACAATTTCAGAGCAAATTAAGCATAAAGATAAAGATAGAGATTTTAAGGACATATGGATTATGGAGTTCTGAACTTTTAAACCAGAAAAATTAAATATAAGGCGAGAAAAAATTACAAACATTTTACATTTACCATAAAGAAGAAGAAGAGGGGGGAAAAAAAAAACTAATGGCAAATAAACATAATCCAACCCTTCACGACTAGTTTTTTTTCCCCCTCTCTTTTAACAAATTATAATTTATCAGATGTCCCCAAAGGGACAACAAATCATAATTTACTTGTTCAAATAAATTCATGATTGTTTGAGAAAATGTTTACCATTTTTTCAAGCAATTAAACATAAAGGAAAAAAGAGTAACCAAAAAAAAAAAAAAGACAGAAATTTCTTTACCAAACAGCTGCTAAGACAAACAACCATCAAAAGAAACAGAAATTTACACATAGATATCTCAATAATTAACTAAAAAAAGAAATAAAATAAACAAAAAGAAAAGAAAAGGAAAGGAAAGGAAAGGGAAAAGGAGGAAAAACTGACGAGGTGGAAGAGGGACCAAGAAGAGGGTTCTCTTTGAAAGGCTGAAAGGAGAATCTGCCGAGGAACTTGGCGATGCAAGAATCGGAGTTGTCGGGACAGTTGTTGACGTACATGGTGATGATGAAGACAATGGTGTTGGCAACGACAAAGACAGGGATCAACCATGGAACCCATTTCTTGAAATGCTTCACCTCTCTCAAAACGCCGGGACTCGCAGCCGCCGACGACAGCTGCTGCGGTGTCGTCGCGTCGATCTCCACCGGGTGTACGGTGTTGTATCCTCGCCGGGAATTCACCCTGATCTGGATCTCCGACGACGGCCGCTGATTTCCGGCCATTGCAACAAATCGACCTAGAACTGAAATGAGTCGGTCTGGTTCTCTTCTTAATCTCTTGTTGTTGTTGGTGGTGGGTTTTGAGTGTTGTTATTGATAATGTGAAGAAATAGTAGACAGAGGAGAGAGAGCAGGTATTTGCGGAGTCAAAGAAACGAGGCCGTTTAGTCAACGTTTTTCGTCGATTGCTTGAGCTGCTTTGCCTTGTTTGTTTATTATTATTATATTTTTTTAATTTTTTGTCTGTCGCCACTGTTTATTTACTTTTTTTATTTTTTCTTCTGCTTTTAGAAACACCGTTGGATTTTCGCCGACGCAAATCGCGGGCATTTTTATTTTTTATTTTTTACTTTATGCTTTTCACTTTAATAATTCATGGTCTTTTTCAAAAAAAAAAAAAAATAATAATAATAATAATACATGCTCTTTTATTTATTTAAGTTAAATTACTTGTTTTGTCTTTAAACTCTTAATATTATATAAATTTGATCTCTAATTTTTTTTCATAGTTGAAATATCTCAAAACTTTTAAAATATTACTATAATAGTACTTTCATTTTTTTTTAAAATAGAATCTGTCAGTAATTTAATCAAAAAAATGATACTAACTTCGGATTTCGTCAAAAAATTAACGAAAAATACTACTGAAACAATATTTTTAGAAGTCTATGATCATTCTAGCTATGAAAAAAAAAAAACAGATAATACCACTAAACTTTTAAAATGTTGCTATAATAAAATTTTTGTTAACTTTTAAACGGAATCTGCTGGTAATTTAGTTAAAAAGTGATGTTAACTAACCAATTTCGTCTAAAAATTAATGTAAATGACTATTATATCAACATTTTTATAGTTTAAAGATATTCCAGCTATGAAAAATAGTTTAGGGACTAAAGTTACATACCAGCCTAGAAATTTACCCATTTTTTTATTTTTTTATTTTGAACTTAAAGGTAATAGATAAAGGGTTAGTTTGGTAATGAGTTTAGTTTAAACTAAATTATACTTTTTTTTATCATGGTTTTTGTTTTTTTCTGAAAAATTTTTTTTATCTTTTTTGAAAAAAAATTTTTGTCTTTTCTAAAAAATTACTATTGAAACTTAAAAATCTTAAACTAAACTCATTCACCAAACCCCCCCAAAAACTCTACACCTTTAAATACAATCAGGTAAATAATGATGAATTGGAATTATGATTGAAATTGGGAGTTTTATAAGTTGGAATTGAAAAGTATGTTTGGTTGTGGTATGAATTGTAAATAAATAGTTATATAAAAAAATGTAAAAATTTTAAATCTTTTCAGAAAAGTATGTAATATAAATCTTGCTTTATTTCTCTCACCATTATGTGCGAGTAGATAGAGGGGGGGGGGGGGAGCATCAGCTTGACACAAATTTAAACTGTTTGCTCCAACATAAAACAAAAATTTGATCATAGACCAATATGACACAAATATAATACTAATAAAACTAAAGTTTTTGTCACATTGGTTAAGAATGAGAAATTTTATGGATCTTGTTTCTGGGTCTTGACATTCTATGCAATTAAAAAAAAATCTCATTTCAACTCGAAATAACAAATTTATTTTAGGGTACGTTTACTATACCGTAAATGAATGTAATACGAAATGCAATGGGATTGTAAAGTAAAGTAAAAGAATATAAATGAATTGATTTTCTTTCTAGTATTTACTTCCCTATTGCATGGTGTAAACGGAAACAATCTCTCTTTTTTTTTTTTTTTTTTATGTTTACTAATCTTAGTAATATTAATTTTATTATATAATTACTAAAATTCCTTTTTACGCAATAAAAAAATATTAGCAATAAAAACTTAGTAAGTGTATATAAGTAAATTTGGTAGATTCCCTTCGACAAGGAATCAATATCAATGAACATGTATGGGTTGATATTCCCCTTATTGATTCTCTATATTATGGGAGGCCTACTAAGTTCTTATTTCTCATTTTTTTAAGTAAATACATGATTAAATAATAAAAGAAATGACGATTCACTTTGTCTTTTCTTTTAATACAAATTAAACTTGCCATTAAAGTTTGAGTTTACTATAAAGATATGAAGATATGAATAGTCAAAAGTAATTTTTATTCAAATAACAAGACAATATATATATATATATATATATATGCATGTGGTTTGGAATGCTTCCCCATACGAGCTCCAAGAGTTTTGAAGTTGGGTTGCAAAATTTTGTCTAGGAACCTTATTTCAAATGACCCTTGTAAGGATATAAAAAAATATTGGACTATTTTCATTTATGTCCATGAACTCTAGGATTGTTTTCATCTTGTTCTCTAAACTTTAAAAAGTTCCTCTCAGTTAACTCTTTTAATTAGAATTTCTATTAAAAACATACGAGAAAATAAGGAAATAAGTGAGGTCATGTGATTTTTTCTTTGTTTTTAATAGAAACACCAATAGAAGGGTTCCCTTAATTTTTCCATCTAGTCTTGGCTAAAATTCTAACAAAAGGGGTAAAATGAGACTAATTTAAAATTTGTGATTACAAGTATAACCTAGCGGTACTTGACTCCATTACAGAATGTTGAGTTCAAATCCCCTTGTCCCCAAGTTAAAAAAATAATTAAAAATAAAACTAATTCAAAATTCGAAAGTAAAGTGTGAATTTTAAAATTTAAGAATAAAATGAGATTTATATAAAAAAAAAAATTTATTATATATATCATGCCATTTTAAATTATGAAAAAGTGTTACCTGATGCCAGAAAAACCCAAAAATAAGATTTTTGCAAATATTATTGTTGAAATTAGATGTTTGACTTAAATTGCTTGGCCTTTAATTTTCATATTTCTTCTGGCTTTATGAAGTTTGAAATTTTTTATTCATATATAACTTTGATGTATTTTTAATAAAATAATTCAATATTATCAGTATTTTTTTCCATCTTACTACAAAATCTATATCATTTTAAATTTATATTATTTTAAATGTGTCTTGAAACTTCATTTTAAAGGAAAGAATAGTTTATTTTATTTATGCCAAATAATTTAATATAAACGTATTCTTAAGTTTTGTTAAAATTATTTGTTTAAAAATAAAAAAACGTTTTGGTATGATTTTATAACATTTACTAATTAGACAAAAGTAAAGAAAATTGAGCTATTAATAGACTAAACGAGTGCATAATTAAGTTGATGTAATGGTTGGTCCATTAATTGCAACTAAAAAAAAAAAAAAAGCCATCACAACCTCTTAAAATTACTATGTTGAAATTTATTCAAGTTTAAACAAACAAAAATGAGATTTATTATCTATGTAAACAAACAAAAATGAGATTTTATTATCTTTGTAAACAAAATTGAGAATAGTTAAAACCTCATTTCTTTGTGGTTAGAAACATTCTTGTACATTTGAAGTCATCATCATGCCAATTAATGTAAAATTTAATGCAAAACAGCTCTATGATTGATTTATGGATTAAATTAATCCTTGACAAATAAGTCGTACATTAAATTAATAACCATTTTGTCAATAGCCACCGGACGAAGCAAATGTAATTTTCGAAGGGGACAAGAAATCCTTGTTCTCAATTTGACTATTTTTTTAAGTTTAGTTGAAATTCTTTTAATCCTTGTTTTAAAAAACTAACTTTGATATCTGAAATGTTATAATCATTGTCATAGATTTAATTTTCTTAAATTCTAAAATTAGAAAAAAAAAAATTACCTAAAAATAGAAAAAAAATTACCTAAAAATAGGAAAAAAAAAATGAAAATATCATAGTTACCCTTTTTAAATTGTAGAATTCGATACACTACAACACTTGTCTTCATGGTCCGTTTGATGAATGAGTTGAGTTTGATATGAAATAAAATTTTTAAATTTAAGTTGAGTTGACTTTTTAAAAAGTAGTTATAAACTTTGTTAATTTTTCATAAAAAGACAAAAATTGAGATGAAAAATTTGAGTTGAGTTTGAGTTGAGATAATTCACCAAACATAGGCAAAATTACAAGGTTGGCATAAGGATATTGAGTTTTGTTTTTCTTTGTTTGGTTATTAGAATACTAAAAACCTTATCCCATATAAGATCCAACAATTGTCAGTATTGATTTTAACACCTGAATTTTGACCAAGATTGTGGGTTGAAAATCGATTAGGAAAGATTTTTTTGTTTTTTTGTTTTTTTTTTTAATTTAGGGGTAAGGGGTTGAATTATGCATCTTTAGGTGAAGTTATGTGCAGTATTACTGCTATATTATACTTACAACCACAATTTAAAAAGATATTCAATTCTATGGTATTGACCTGTAAACTTATAAACATAAATCTTTTTATGAAAAAAAAAAAAAGTTTTGAAAATATAATGGAGGTTTTTGAATTTATCATTTTCATTAGCTTTGTTATTTATTTTTTAAGATAATTTTGTAGTGACAAATATAATAATCAAAATAGGTTATCTATATAGGTATATAATAATCAAAATAGTTGGTCCAAGCAAATAAGAACCAGAAAATAGTTGTAATTAAAAGCTTCGATGATGCCAAAAATTGGGAATAAGGTTTTTTTTTTTTTTTTTTTTTTTTTTTTTTTTTTTTGTCCATCGATGCACCTTGAATTTTTAATTTTGATACTTTACGTCCTAAACTTCTAAATTTGTAATAATTCCATTGATAATAATGTTAATTTTTTAAAAATAATTTATATGTGATTTAGATATAAGTCATAATTAATTACATGAATGGTCCTTTTTGTATCTTTTAATTATATTTATTGAGGTTAATATTTTTAATTAAATTTTATTATATTAAAAAATTCAGAATTAATTTTGTTTTAAATATATAATTTGGCTTAACATTGATCAAAAAAGGACCATTTAATGACCTGGATGCAAGTGTCAATTTTTATAAAATATAATATTATTAGTATTTGTAAATTTATGATATAAATTATAATATTACGATAAATTCAGAGTGGGTTTGGTAAAAAAAAAAAAAAAAAAAAAAAAAAAAAAAAAAGTTTCACACAGAGCGTTGAACCACAACATACAAGTGCTTCTAAAATCTTTTTTTTTTTTTGGGTGGATATAAAAGTGATTCTCAAGTCTTTTTTTTTTTTTTTTAAGAAGTGATCCTAAAGTCATTGGTTGTTTGTTGATAATATATATATATATATATATATATATATATGTATGTATGTATATACACGCACATACACGTTTTTATGTGTCATCGGTTGTTGAGCCACGTGCGAAAACCCAAACTTGGTTCATACACGGCATGCAATTAAATAGTACGGGGGAGTTTGGTGGAGTAGTTTGAGTTGAGATTTTTAAGTTGGAATAGTAAATTTTTTTGAATTTTCAGAAAAGACAAAAAACTTTTTGGGAAAAGACAAAAACTTTTTGGGAAAAAGACAAAAAAAATTTTGAGATGAGATGAGATGAGGGGGTGTACCAAATGAGGCCTACATTTAGATATTTGGTTCTAAAATAATTCAACCAAATCCATGGATGGATGAATGCTCATAACGAATTAGGTCAACTACATTGAGAGGGATTGTTAACAAAACAATAACTACCTTAACATCTATCTATCCAAATCTGTTTCTTTTTTCACTCATCTCAATACCGTCACCAACAATATTTATGAAGAAAATAATGTCAATAAATGTAATTAAGAAATGGATAAAGGACGTAAAGAAATACATTCGCTTGCTCCAACAAAAGCTAGGTTCACTATGTTGCTAATCACCCAACAAACCAACTTAGCATTTACCATTGTTGATTCATCAACCAAAAAGAAAGAAAGAAAGAAAGAAATTAAGAAAAGAAAGAAAAGAAAATTAACTATATAAGAAAGAAAGAAATTAATAAAGAAAAGAAAGAAAAGAAAATTAACTATATAAGAGGAATTAAATTTAATACAGACTATTTGTCAGCAAAATTTTGGACTTGGATTCTAACATTTGAAATAGCCCAAAATGCTTGTGTTCATGTCACATCGTAATCACAATATGTATTATCTTCATAATATATCCGTAATCCACTGATTAAGAATAAAATCCATTTTACCCTCACTGCTATTTTATTCAAAGTTTCATTTTTTTCCCTTTGGAAAAGCTTATGGCGTTAAAGCCTTATGACTTAGAAGCCAATCGACTAGACCTATGAAGAGTGACGAATCCAGGATTTTGATTTCAATAGGGGCACAATAAGAGGTCAGAAAGAGAAAGCTGAAATTGCTGCGATTAATGGGTGCCCACACATCGGTTATTCTAAGGAAAGGAGAACAACATGAAAGAGTACAGGATGAGAAGTCTCAGTGTAATCTCATGTTATGGAGACACTATGATGATTGTTCATTTTGTAAAAAGACTGAAGGACTCCGCAGATCATCGATTTTTCAATAGGTAATTAATGTTTTTAGCTAATAATTTAATGCAACAAACATGTGAGATCCTAGATTATGGTTAAAAAAATTTTAAATTTGTTTTCCTGGCTTTATGAAAAACACCATAACCAACATGTAGATGGTGCGATACAAACGCCGACATAATAGAAAACATACAGCCATGTGAAAATGGCAATTAAAATCATAGTACGCCAACTAAACTCAAAACTAAAATTTAGAGAAACTTAGGACTCATTTGACAAAACAATGGTTGGAGTTAGAGTTTTGTAAGTTGGAATTTAAATGTGTGTTTGGTTGAAGTGTGAACTAGAAATAAATGTGATATAAGAAATTGTGTGAAAATTTAAAGTGTGTTAAAATGCAATGTGGTAATTGTGTCGTTACTCTCGTCATTCTCTATGATTTGAAAAAAAAAAAAAAAAAATTCTCATTTCTACTTGAAAAAAAAAAAGTTACGGATTTTTGAAATTTGAGTATTTTGAAATCAGAAAAGAGAGAAAATGAAATATATATTTGAGAGTTTTAGAGTTGAGTTACAAAATTCTATCTGAAAATGTTGTTCCAAATGGGACCTTAATACTAGAAAAGTTATTAAGATCATTAAAAACGACAATGAAAAAAACAAAAAACAAAAAATAGAAGAAAAATGACAATGAAAGAAATACGACATGAAATTTAAAGGATTAAAAGTAAACAGGCAAATGACAACAAAATGAAACGTCAGTCAAGGAAAACTAAACAAAAATACGAAGTGAAAGGTCACAAGCATTTTTGGTATTATTTTGGACACTTAACTTCTTTACCCCTCAAGAAACTTATCAAAATCAACTTTTATCCAAATTTCCCCTATTGCTAAAAAAAACTACTAAAATACTAAATACATTCTACCAGATATTATCAAAATCAACAATGACCATCGACAGTGTTAGTCACCATCAGTGTTGGTCATTGGTTTTAGTCGCCAGCATCGGTTACCAGTGGAACAACCCAACTTTTGACGGACTTGTGATTTCCTTAGATACAAAGAAAATCTAAATCTATACTATGTATGTCAATATGAAGCTCATGATTTGATTTTATTATAAGAGTTTATTTAAGTTCTTATAAGTATTATGAGACTCAATTATAGTTTATTAAGTCAATGATAAGGCCTTATGATGAAAAAAACAGAACCATAATTTATGATTTTATTCTGACCAATGAATGACCAGGTTAATATATGACATGATTAAGACGGTACTACCGTATAAGAAGCGGTATTGAAATTATACTGTGGCCAATCATCATTACGGATATAGAATTGAGAATAAGGATTGGGATCACTCTAGAATAATTAAGAATAATATTTGGAGTAAGGAGGACTAAGTAATTTCAAGTATTAAGAAAAACCTACACGCGATCCAATTAAGTGCAGAAAAATTCTGAACTATAGTCCACCAATACTATATTGTTGATAGTTAAAACAGTATTAGTATTATCTGAATTATTAAGAAAATGGACTGTATATTAAGAGGGAATGCCAAACATGGCCATACTTAGAGGCCAAGTAATTGTAGATAAATTCTGAACTATAGTCCACCAATACTATACTATTGATAGTTAAAACAGTATTAGTGTTATTGAATTATTAAGAAAATTGACTTTATATTAGGAGGGAATGCCAAACATGGCTCTGCTTGGAGGCCAAGTTATTGTAGATAAGTTTGAAAAGATTTTTTTGGTTTAAGCTCCACATGGCCGGCCATTTAGGGACTTAGAAGGTAAAAAATTTTGTATTTAAGGACTAATATGCAATTTGAGGAGAATTTAAGAAAAAAAATAATTGTGAAAAATTATGAATTTTCCACCTATAAATAGGGGTGGGTAGCAGAAACTTGCACTGTTTAGTTGGCTTCCAAACTTCTAGTTCTTTCTCAACTATTCCTCCCATAGAGAAAGATGATGGCCAACTGTGGTGTGAAGGGGTAGAGCAAGTTTCCTCTCATCCAAGGTCTAGAAGTAATATTTCTAAGCTCTAGAGGTATAATCTTGATCCTCTGACTAAGTTTTTTTATTAAGTTTTGGTTTATGGGATTTAAATATATTTAAAGTTACGGAATGTAAGAGCATAAGCTCTTGTTTTTTATTTTTGTATATTATGGTCCTTTCTGGTTGGTTTATGCTAGATTTATACTTAGGTTATCTTGGTTGCTAACTCTAAGCATGGGTTTGATTTTATGATCTAAGATAAGTGTTAAGGTTATGTGTGCTTACCATGTGTTTGTGATTATGCTCTCATATGTTTAAGTATGGAGATTTTATAAATGATGATAGTGATGGTGATGGTGATGATAATGTGAATATTATGGGTATGTTGGTTAAGAAATTAACCTAAAGACACAAGTTGGTAAACAAGTAAGTTATCAATATTGTGTTTTTAAAGAGCATGAGATAAGTGAATGGTTGAAGTTTAAGAACGAAACCAACACACTGCATGTTGATGTAGGCTCATGGCTTTGACCATTTGAGGTTGTGTGTGCGGACTTTTAAGCTAAGAATCCACAAAATACAAACTGCCGATTTTCAAAAATAATTGGGATAGTTTTCTGGAAACCTAATTTTGAGCCCCTTAGAGACCGAATTTGGAAAAAGTTATAACTACAAAGTTGTAGAACACAGAAAATCCTAAGGGCAATGTAGATAGATTTTGAAAAAAGAACTTCAAAAGCCCCTGTTTTTATGAGTTTTCAAAACTAATCGGTCCAAGTACTATACACAATCAGAACTTTCAAAAGGAAAAATGGGTAAGTTAAAGATAGAATTAAGTTTTGAATTAAACAAAAGTTATAGGTTTCGATAAGATCTATAATTGTCGTGAAAAAAACTTTTCTAAATTCTAAACCGATTTAAAGATAAAACTGGATTTTCAAAACTGTGTATGGTACAAGAAATTTCCTGCACAGATATATTCAAGCAAATTAAAAGGGTGTTTTAAAATCAATTTTTAAGATTTTATGACCTCTTTAGAAAGAGACTAAAAAAAGTTTAAATCCATTTGAATTTTACAAGTGAATTTTAATACATATTATGTCTTACAAAAGGCAATTTCATGAAATTTGAAGTATTTATGTTAAGAAATACTTGATTTGTAAAGTTAAAATATTTTTAAGTAAACAAGATATTTTTAAGAAAAAGGAAGAAAATAGACTAAGTCTAAGTTACGTAAGAATTTAGTAACAATTCTATGATTACCAATGGTAATCGGATTAGATATCAATTTATTATATCAGGATTTGAATCTATGATTATCAATGGTAATCGGATTGGATACTGATCTAGTATGTTATGGTTTGTAGTAAGATAGAATGATTTTTATCTTACGTCCTGTTTGAAAACAGGAATATAACTTGTTGTTGTGCCTTACTGGAATGATAGATTAAGAGTATAAGACAAATTATAAATACAACTCCACCTACAGCATGGGTAAAATGTTTTTATTACATTGCATGCTTTCCAAAAAATCATGCAATGATTTACATGAGGTACATATGCTTATGTTTTATTATTGTGGCATCATGCAAGCAGACTCACTAATAATAAATTACACGATAAGAATAAGATCAAGTTTTCAAGAAAGATACAGTTAAGATTCAAGTTTTCAAGTATGATTGAAACACGAACAAGTCTTCATGTAATAAAGCAGGTTTCTTGTGTCATACCGACCTTCCACGAGGGTGGGTTTGGGTGTAACGATCTGCCTAATGTAGGCCGTTACCTTATTTATCTTACATAATTACTTAACTTGTTTAACTTAGCGGAAATACGGAATTTTTTTTAAACAACTTGACAACTGAAAATCTAACTCATCATATATTTACATATACACACACACACACACATATATACATATATGTATATTTTCTTACTTAAGTACTTGAGTATCAAACTTACTTCAATATATATACTGCATAACAAATACAAGTATTATAATTCAAAATGCGTAGCGGTCTTCATCCCACGTTTCACAACTAGTCGTGTCAAGCCCCACCGTCTTGTATCAAGTATTGCCGGTAGGTTGCTTACCTACAGCATAAACGTAAGTCGTGAGCTTTTGCTCAGCAAGTACAACTTTTAATTCGCAAAACATTTCATCATAAAAATAATGTATGAACCAATTATGCTTTCATTATGCTGTCTTAGGTTAGCACGTTTTTGGGTCCTTTACTTAACATGAGTGTATGTACTGTGGCATGTAGCCATGGAGTGGTTGGGGTGGCCAGTCCAATCCAACTCAAACTGTGGACCAAACCCGACTTAGAGTGGGTCGGTACGACACAAGGCAACTTACTTGCCATCATATTTAAAAACTTTTTCTTAACTTGTTCTTGAAAACAATTCATTAAAAATAGTTTTCTTCTTCAAAACAATTCCTTGAAAATAGTTTTCTTCTCGAAAACAGTCTTTTAAAACAGTTTCTTACTTGAAATTGGGTTCTCATTCTTACTAATCGATTTATCATTAGCAAGTATGTTTCATGATGCCACAATAATAAGGCATAGATCATATGCACTTTAACATGTATGCATGAGCTTGAAAACATACAAACAGTAAAACATATTTTGCCTATGCTGTAAGCGGAGTTGTACTTACATGTTATGTTACGTCCTGGATTTATTGCTCCAACAGGTTGCAACAATAGGTTACTTCCCTGTTTTTAAAAAGGAAGTAAGATAAGGATCAACTTATCTTACCATAAATCATTACATTCAATGCTGGTATCCTTAACCAGCATTCACCAGTAACCTCAGTTACATGTCCCCCAAATACTATAATGATATCCTATTCGGTTACTAAATGTAACCCTTGGACACATGACCCAATTACAATCAAACAATATTTTGTTTGATTACTTAATGAAACCTTGGGCTCAAGGCCCAATCATACTTAAATAGTAAATAGCATCTTATCAGGTTACTATTAGTAACCCTGGGTATAAGCCCAAATCATTTTTAAATTAAAACCCTATTAGGTTACTAAGGTCCAATTGCTTTTAAAGTAATACTATATTAGGTTACTATTGGTAACCATGGGTTTTAGGCCTAACCTAATAACTTGGCATCCTATCTGGTTACTAATGGTCATTATTTTGTTGCTATATTTTCAAAATAATTTTTAGCCTAATAAATTTAGTAACCTTTCCGATGACTATATGTCTTACTATTGTTACCATATAACTTGGCCCGATTTATTTCTTTACAAGACTTTATTTGATAAAATTTTAACCATTTTATAAACTATTTTTAATAAAACTATCAAAGTCTGGAAGAAATTGTTGACAACAGTTCCAAAATTTTAGTTATTAGTGCATGTGCAGGAATTGCCTGTTCATGCACTATTTTGAAAATCCTGTGATGGAATTTCCTGTTTCCTGCTTAGTTTTTAATATCCAGTTTTATTTAAAAATCTATTTTGAGTTTGAAAAAGTTTTCTTCAGAAAAGTTGTAGATCTCGAAAAACCCTACAATTTTTGTTCTTTACTCAAGATCTAGTTCTACCTTTAACCTATCCTTTTTCCTTGTTGAACCTGCCTGGTCGTGCTTAGGGTCTGGGCAGACCAGGTTTGGATTTTCATAAAAACGGAAGCCTTTGGAGTCTGTTTTTTCAAAATCTGCTTACACTGCCCCCTCGAATTTTCGATTCTCTACAATTTTGTAGTTTTAAATTTTCTCAAATTCGGCTTCTAAAGGCCTCAAAATTCCATTTCCAGATTGCTGCCTAGTTTAATCCGAAAACGGGCAGTTTTCAACTTTGGTTGATTTTTACGTAAAATTACGCACACCCTAGCTCAAACGGTTGAAACTGTGAGCCTACGACAAACATGCAGCACGTCACGTAAGGTTTCCATCATCATGCATTGGTTTCCATTCTTAAAAACCCAAATGGTAACTTTTACTAAATTAGGGTTTTGGGTTAACTTTTTAACCTACCATTCATCATACAACATCATCATCATTATCATTCACACATTACCTCTTCTTAAGTATGTGGGGGACATACTACAAATAGATAATAAGCATTCACATATTCCGCATAATTTCTAACACATAGTATCATAAACATGCATCAAATCACAAATCATGACCACTAACCCTAATTAAGCACATATATCAACCAATCTAAACTATTACATGAAAAATAAAGGTGAGCTTATGTTTTTACATACCCACATGAAATAAACTTAAACTTTTGAATCACAACTTAATTGAATTGCTTAAAGGATTTAGGAGGGTTACCTTTAAGCCTTGAGAATGGCTCTAGGTCTTGGATCAAAAGTTCCCCCATTCCTTTTTCTTCCTCAAAAATCCAACCACCTATTCTTTCTTTTCTATCTTCTCTCTGTTTTTTCTCTCTCTCTCTCTCTTCTTTGGCTTCGGTTCCTAGGGAGGGAGAGTGAGTTGAGAATGAATTAGAAAGTTAGGGGTTTCACTAAATGGTCATCAACTCATCCCACCTCACCTATTTATAGGTGAAAATTAATTTCTTTTCTAGAATTATTTTTATTCCTAAATTTGCATATCTAACCCCAAAAGAAAAATATTTGCTCATTGATCCTATGAGGTGGCCGGCCATAATGGGTCCTTGGAGGCCAAGTAATATCCATAATTATCCACTTAATTCTTTCAAAAATTTTCAAAAATCCAAAAATTCACATATTTATCCATGATGAAGTGTCCCCCCATTAGGCTCCGTTTGGCTTTCCTCTTAATTTGCAGTCCATTTTTATATTAATGCAGATATTACAAATACCGCTTTCAACTAACAACAGGACAGTTGTACTGGACTGCAGTCCAGAATTTATCTGCGTTTAACTAGACTGCGTGTAGGTTTTTATTAGGACTTGAAGCCACTAAGTCCTTATTGCTCTAAATATTATGCTTGATTTTACTATAGTGGTCCCATACCTTATTCTTGCTTCTTTATCCGTAATGTTGGTTGTTCGCAGTATAATTTTCATACTATTTGTTATATTGCAGTACCGTCATAATCATGCCTTGAGTCATTCTTGGTCAAACATTGACCGAAATAAAATCATAAATTCTTATTCTGCCTTTTTCAAAAAAAGCCTCATGCTTAGCTAAGCAAACTATTATTGAGTCTTATAAAGTTATAAGAACTCAAATATAATCTGATAAAATCAGATCAGGCATTTCATATAAACATATATAGTACTACTTATATTCCTTAAAAAGGAAATCGTAATTTTGTAACAAAGTTGGTTGTTACAATCTACCCCCCCTAAAAATTTTCGTCCTAAAAAATTAAAACAAGTTGGGGTAGTTCTTTCTCATATCCTCTTTTAGTTCCCACATTACTTCTTTAACTTTATGATTCTGCCATAACACTTTAACCATAGGAGTGGTTTTGTTTCTTAAAACTTTTTCTTCTTGATTCAGAATCCGAACTGGCTTTTCTTCGTATGTCAAATCGATTTGGACTTTATGTAAGACCCGAATTTTCATGGACTTATGATTTCCTTATTGATAAGAAATTAAAAGTCCGTAATATGTGTTTATAAGATGTTTCATGAAAAATTATGAATAGCAATGTGAAATTCATAATTTTATTAGTTAATGTTTGAATTCTCATTAATTGGCTATAAGACTCAAAATAGAATGCCAAGGTTAGCAAACGGAATTTTGAGTCAAAAAGGACGGAAAAGTACATGATTTTACGAAAGTCAAAGGTTTGATCAAAAAGTCAAAGTTTGACCAAGAAAACTCAAAGAATTGACTTTACAGTATGATGAAATGCAGTATAGAGAAGACGTTGCGAAAACCTTTTTTATGGTCAAGATAGTATGAATAGGCCTTAAAACCACCTTAGAAAATCAAGCACAGCAAGTTAGGAATTAAGGTAAAAACGGCTCGGAAAAATAAGAAAAAAATTTTATGGTCCATTTTTACGCAGATAAATTTTGTACTGTGGTACAGTATAAAAATACTGTGTATGAGTGAAGCACAGTATTAAAAATATCTGTGTAGCACAAAAATGGACTGCTTTTAAGGAGAATTAGCCAAACGAGGCCCTTATAGGAGTGACATCATCCACCTTTTTAATTATGACATCATAAATCAATTTCTAAGCTTGGAAAGTATTCTAGAACCTTCCACACCACCCATTGCCAGCCACCTCACTAGCTCATTAAGGAAATATCAAAAACTTTGGGGCAATTTCACAATTTCACAAACTTTCCCCACTTCTATAAATAGGTGACCCATAAATCCAATTAATTCACAAAATCTAGCCAAACTCTTGTCCATTTTCTGCACAAAATCCGTGGGTTTGGGGGGAGAGAAAGAGAAGAGAAAAACCAAAATTTCTTGAGGGGTTTTGCTAGGGAGAATCCGGATTTGAGCTAGGAACCAAGAGGAAAAAGTTTGAAATTTTTGGAGACCCATTTTGGCTGTTGTGGCCGAGAGGGAGGGGAGGAGAAATAGGAGAGGAAAGCTGGAAAAATTTGGGGGTAAGTCTTGTGGTAGTGCTCGGTTTTGAGTGGATCAACCAAGGAACCAAAAGAAAATTTTGGGTGCCTTAGTTAGAGCCAAAACCGTGAGCAAGGAGGACAAAGGGAAGAAAGGGATCTTGGAATTTTCAAACTCTAACTTGGGTCTAAGGTAAACTCTTGACCCTAATCTTTCAATTAAGTTCAATTTTAGCATTTTAATTATGTTTCAAGATGGATTTGTAAGGACATAAGTCCAATTTGATTTCTAGCCCTAGATATATTAGTGTGTGCTTGGTTAGGGATTAGGGGGTGGTTGGCTTGTCTATGTTAATTTCTTGCATGATTTGTGCTTGAAAAATGTTAGGATGCATGCTAGATATGTATGTTGTGTGTCCCCTATTTTTGGTCCAAAAATCTGCCCTAGGCAGTGCATGATGGGGCTGCTAGTTTAAGGGTGAATGTGATGATGCATGCTTGAATGAGATGCTAAGATTGAAACCATGCAGCCCAAGGTTTAGGGCAATCGGTTAGGGGCTGCATGGGCACGTTGGGTTAACATGTTCGATTTTGTGGGACGCTAGAAATGTTGCATGTTTACTGTGTAAGCTCCCGAAGTGGTTGGTCGAGATAGAATCCGCGAATTAGGACGTAAACCGGACTTAATAACCGAAACTGCCAATTCGGATTCGAAACTGGCCAGTTTCGGGAAAGTGAAAATTTAAGGCCTTTAGAGGCTGAACTGGGTAAAACTTAAAACACAAAAGTTGTTAGGAACGATGTTTCCTAGGGGCTATCGTGGGCAGAATCTCAAAATAAGGCTCCAATGGCCTCCGTTTTAACAAAAACCCGAGGCTGGTCTGCCCAGACCTAGTTTGCACGATCAGCCAGTTTCAAACAAAAACTGGCAAGAATACAAGCCAAACTGGATCTTTTGTAAAACACGAAAGTTTTAGAATTTTTTGAGAGCTAAAACTTTTGTGAAGACAAGTTTTTCAAATTTGGATTAGATTTTTAAACTGACGCTATTTTACGAAAGGTGTGCAGGGAACCGAAAAATTCCTTTCCGGGATTTTCTAAAACTAGTTCAGAAAAATTGTTTTCTTCTTTAAAATCACTGTATTGACTATGGAAACTGTTCCAAAGGCAGTTTCCAGTCCTAAATGATTTTTATAAAAATCCGTTTCAAAAACATGAATTTTTACGAGTAAAATTAAGAGTTTTGAAATTTTCCTCAACTTTTTCAAGTTAAGAAGAGAAATGGGATTTTAAGCCAAAGTAGAACGAAATAAACGTAGCAAATGGTAACCGGAAGTTATACCAAGTTACTGAGCCAAACCCAAGTATGACCTGTAGAGGGTTGACTTTGGTTGACCCAACGTTGAATTAAATTGACCATAAGGGTTACCCAATATAACCCTAAGGGATACCCAAAATATACAATTGGGTTAGGGTTTAAGGGTTAATGGAGATAACCTAATGATTACAATGTGAGAATAAAGCCCAAAGGTAGAATAATAAACCTAAACCCTAATGGAAAGATTAAGGGCTTAGCACCAAAGAGAGGTTATCCAACGTGACCTCTTAAGGAATAATCAAAGTTTGATTATTCTTAAGAAGTAGGACGACTAATTGAGACCAAGTAAGGTAACAAATATCGGGGACATACAACTAAGATAATGTGTGAGAGTTGGTTAGGTCACCAACATTTTATGATAGGATCCTTATCCTATATTGTTTTCAAATAGCAGGAAGTAATCTGCTGTTGCAACCCGATTTGAGGACGCAACACCCAGGACACAGCACAAGAGGTAAGTACAAACCTTACCTGCAGTATGGAAGGTAGTAAAATATTTTCAAATATGCTATAACATGTTTTGTGCTATGTTTTACGTGATGCCATGTTTGCAAAAAATGTTATGTTTACTAAAGTGTTATATTTGCAAAATGTCATGTTTACTAAAGTGCTATATTTGCAAGATGTCATGTTTTCAAAAGTGCTATATTTACAAATGTCATGTTTACAAAAGTGCTATATTTGCAAAAATGTTATGTTTGTAAAAGTGCTATGTTTGTAGAAATGCCATGCCAAGTAATGAATGAGGTATAAATTATGATAGGATATAGTGACATCAGAAGGCATGTTCACTAATGATAAACAACATGGTAAGAAAACACAAGTAAAGTGTCGTACCAACCTCCCAAAGGTGGAGGACTATTCATGTTCAAGTTTAATGATTCCCAGAATTATTAGGGACCTTGCAACCCCTAACTTTATCTGGAGAGCGCGCTTCTGGTACGTACACAAGGGGCCCACATGTTAAAGAAAGATAACAAGTTCAAGTTAAAAATGGATGCATAAACGAACATAAATGGTTCATGCATATGTTATATGATGATTGGTATGTTTTCAAGATGTTTAAAATAAAAATGTTTTGTGAGATTACGTTTGTGCTTACTGGGCGAAAGCTCATTAGTTATATTTCATACTGTAAGTAAGAAGCCTGCAGCTTAAATGGTGGGCTATATGTGGACAGTGCGGCGGATGAAGGGCGGTATGGATACCACTACGCATATATTCCGCACCTTTTTCTAAGTTAAGAAGTTTTTTGTATATATGTGTATATCACGAAAACAAATTATGTTACGTAGTATGATTGGTATGCTTTCAAGATGTTTAAAATAAAAATGTTTTGTGAGATTACGTTTGTGCTTACTGGGCGAAAACTCATTAGTTATATTTCATACTGTAAGTAAGAAATCTGCAGCTTAAATGGTGGGCTATATGTGGACAGTGCGGCGGATGAAGGGCGGTATGGATACTACTACGCATATATTCCGCACCTTTTTCTAAGTTAAGAAGTTTTTTGTATATATGTGTATATCACGAAAACAAATTATGTTACATAGTATGTTTGGTACTAAAGACTTTAAATAATCTTTTATGATAGTATGTATCTATGTAAATAAATTGCTTAGGGCAAATCTAATGTATATATATAAGTATGTTGAAAAAAAAAATTTATTATCAAATTTTCAAGAAAGATATAGTCAAGTAAGTTAAGTAAGTAAGGTGACGGCCCTACGTAGGATAAGGGCGTCACACTTTAATTGGTTCCTGACTTAGCACATGGGAAGGATCAGGTACATACTTTTTCAGCATCGAGACGTGGAAAACGTTATGCACAGAAGCTAATTCTGGCAGCAAAGCAAGCTTGTAGGCCATTTTTCCAATCCTTTTAAGGATTTCAAATGGTCTTATATACCTGATTTTTCTATGCTACTGTTTTCTCTTTAGAGGGCTTGAATGTATGCCATTAGAGCATTTTATGAAAAAGTTCGATTTAGAACTTTATTATGTGTGATGAGTTCTTATGGCTTTATAAGACTCAAAAATGATGGTTTAGATTAGAAAATAGCCTTTTCGGATGAAAAGGGATGAAATTTGCATGATTCTATGTCGGTCAAAGGTTTGACCGAAAAAGTCAACTTTGACCTGGGAAAGTCAAAGTTTGACCAGAATAGTCAACAGGATGACTGTGTAATTTTGTGAGACGCAGTATGGAAGAAATACTGTGGAAACCCATTTTTACGGGTAAGATAGCATAAATAAGAACTAAAACCACCATAGAAAAATCAAGCACGCTAAGTTAGGGCACAGGGCAAAAGGACTCGGGAAAATAAGAAAAAAATTTTCCAGTCCGATTTTTCACAGATAAAATTTTTACTGCAGTATAAAATATCAGTACTGTGTATTAGTGCAACACAGTATTGGATTTATCTATGTTCAGTTTAAAATTAGAATGCTTTTACAAAAAGTAGCCAAACAAGGCTTTTTAATTATGACATCATCACCATTTTAAATTATGACCTCATAAATATTTTGAGAACAAATCCATGCAAGGCAAGTGTCTTGTTCTAGAAAAAGTTTTCCTTGCTCCACAAGGTGATGGCCGGCCACCTAAGGGGTGAAAATGCAAGAATTTTCACTTTTAGGGCAAAAGTGTAAATTTTAAAATTGGTGATGTAAGCAATGATGTAAGCAATGATGTCATCTTTCCTTGTTCTACAAGGCTTGGCCGGCCACCTCACACCCAAAAAGTGTGAATTTTTAAAGTTTTGGGGTCAAAAATCTAAATTTTGAAAGTTTAACTTTTGCCTATAAATATGGGTGTGCTCTATTTATTTAAATCAGAATTTTTAGCCAAATTCTGGCCATTTTTCTGCAGCCCAAAACCGAAAGAGAGAAAGGGAGAGTGAGGAAGAAAAACAAAAATTTTTCTTGAACCAATTTAGGGGTTTTGCTTCGGTTTGCTCTAGGAACCATTAGGGAGAGTTGAAAAAAATTTCCAGCCACTTTCTAGCTGCAGCCGTGGGTTAGAGAGCAGGGGAAACAAGAGGAAAAATCAGAAATTTTAAGGGAAAGCCTTAGGGAAGAATTCGGGTTTGGTTCAAGCAACCAAAACCAAGTTTAGAACAAGTTTTGGAACCCATTTTCTCCTTGGGGTCAGCCACGGGTTTGAGTGGAAAAAGAGGAAGAGTAATTTCAGATTTTTGGGTACAAAAATCTTGGTGTAGCCGAGCATAAGGTAGAGGACAATTAGAGGTCAAAAAGCCAAGATTTGGAGCCACCTTGGTGTGTGGAACCGGTCCTAGGAACAAGAGTGAGATAGGATGTGATTTTTGGTTCAAACCCTAAAGCTAATACTTGAGAGATTCAAGGTATATTTCAAAACCCTAAACCTATTTTCATTTAAGCTTTTAAAGTAAAGTTTAAATGTATTTCAACTATGGTTTGTAAGAGCATAAGCTCACAATTTTATTTTGTGCTCTTAGCTAGTTTATGGTGCTTGATTAGGTAGCTTAAGGGTGGTTTGGTTTAATTATGCCATTAAATATGCTTATGGTTTGTGTATGTTAGGTTGCATGCTAGATTATGGTTATATGTCCCCAATGATGTGAATGAGCATGTGAATGCATGTTAGGGTGCTAGATGGAATAGTATTGCTTTGTGTAGCATGAATGGTTTGATATGTGCCAAGCTTAGAACCATGCAGTCAAGGTTTAGTGTAACAGGTTTTATAGGGCTGTATGGGTACGTTGGGCTAGCATGTTGGAACATGCGGGACATTAGAAAAGCTGCATGCTTTGTAAGTAAGCTCCCGTAGTGGGTGGTCGAGATAGAACCTGCGAATTAGGACGTAAACCAAGTTAAGCAACCAAGGCTGCCAGTTCGAGTTCCAAACTGGACAGTCTCAGAAAAGTGGTAATAGCAGGCCTTTAGAGGCCGAATGGGCTAAAACATAAAACATGAAAGTTGTAGAACAGGGTTTTTCCTAGGGGGCAACGCAAACCGTTTCTCAAAATGAGGTTCCAAAGGCCTCTGTTTTTACGAAAAACCGAGGCTGGTCCTTCCAGACCCAGTTTTCACGACCAGCCGGATTCAAAGTAAAACTGGTACGAATCTAGGCAGAATCAGATTTTTTGTAAAACATGAAAGTTTTAGAACTCTTCGAGAGCTAGAACATTCATGAAGACAAGTTTTTCCAATTCAATCTGGATTTTTAAATATAAGTTGATTTCTGAAAACCGTGCAGGGAGCAAGAAATTCCTGCACAGGATTTTCTAGAACCAGTTTAGGAAAACTGTTTTCCTTCTCCAAAACACTGTTTTGAATATGGGAACTATTCCAAAGGCAGTTTCCAACCCTTAAACATTTTATAAAATCATGTTTCATGATTCAAGGATTTTTAGAAGAATTTAAAGGAAGTTTGGGCTTAATGGCCAAACTCTTTCAGAGAATTTAAAGAAAGTTAAGGTTCTCAAGTTCAAGGTTTGCAAGGTAATTAATTACGACAAGTAATCGGGAATCACACCCGGGTTACTGGGCTTAGCCCCAAAGCCCGAGATTGACCCGAAGAGGGTTGACCTTAGTAACCTTAGAGGTTAACATTGGTTAACCTAGCAAGGGGTTAAGTTAAGTTGTGAGCCAAGGTTAGGAGATGATCTAACCTTGTAAGTTGCATAAGGGTTTAGCAGAAAAGGTTATCCAACGTAACCTACTAGACATGGTAAGTGTACGATGGGGTTATTAAGTATAACCCAAAGTGATAAGGTTACTTAGTGTAACCACGCATAAGATAGTTTATGATAGGGGGACATATAACCAAAGCATTGCATGAATGTTGGTTGAAAACCAACATATTATAGTCGAGATTAGAGACCTTACCTATGTCCTTCGGTTAAGCAGGAAGTACCCTGCAGCTGAACCCAGAAGCGGAGCAGCTTAGCATCGGACATAGACAAGGTAAGTACAACGCCACCTACAGCATAGGCTATTAGGGTATTCTTAACCAAGTATGGTTGATGTGCTATGTGCTATGTGATGTGTTGATATGCTAAGTGTTAATTGATATGCCAAGGAGCATGTCAAAACATGATATGTGTTTATATTATGAAACATGTTATGGTATGTACGAATACATGCTAAGCTAAGAGTGTGAGATAAGTATGAAGGAAGAATAAGTGGCATCACGATGCATGCTCACTAATTCTAATGAGAATGATAAGAGTAAGTATGACATGGCAAGATGATCAGTAAGCAGAATGGCGAGCAAGCTTGCCTGTGTCGTACCCCCCGTCCAAGGTCGGGTCGGACTATGGCAAGAGTAAGTCCATGGTTGCGCGCTGGGTACGTACACTCAAGTAAGGGGCCCATAGTAAGTAAAGTAAGAAAGCAAGTTGAGAAGGAAATAAGAAAGCATAATATGAACATAATTGGTTCATGCATATGCTATGTAAGGTTATGTTAAGTGTTGTGATGACATGTTATGATGTAGCTAAATTATGATGTAGATAGTTTATGTGTTGCGGTGTAGGAGTTGTACTTGCTTAGCGAAAACTCATTATTTTAAGTTTATGCTGTAGGTAAGCTACCTGCCAGCATTTGATGATACAAGATGGAGGAGCGTGGCGGGGCGTTGTGAAATGTGGGGAATGGAAACCGCTACGCGTTTCGAAAAATTATATGTATAAAAAAAAAATTCCGCTGTTTTTCATTAAGTACTTAAGTAAGTACGAGAGGAAAGATAAGTAAGTAGATAAGTAAGGTAACGGTCCGTGCTAGGCGGGTCATTACACTATATATCTCATACTAAGCTTTCCCTTTTTACCAAACCTCATTATTCCCTTTATAGGAGCAATCTTAATGAAAACAGAATCTCCAACTTGGAATTCCAAGGGCCTTCGATGTTTGTCAGTGTAACTTTTCTGTCGACTAAAAGGTACGTTGAGTATCTGTTTAATCATATTGATATCCTCTGAGGCTTTTCTAATGAAATCCATGGCTTGAAGCTGCTTTTGTCTAACTTCTTGCCAATGAATGAGAGATCGACATTTCATTCCATACAATGCTTCAAATGGAGCCATACCAGTTAAAGTGTGATAACTGTTATTATAAGAAAATTCGATTAAAGGCAGCTTCGATCCTAACTTCCTTTGAAATCCAAAACACATAATCTTAGCATATCTTCCAGTGTTTGGATTGTTCGTTCCGATTGGCCATCAGTTTGGGGGTGAAAAGTCTAAACTTTAATTTCGACCCCATAGCAGTGTGAACACTTGTTTAAGATCGAAAGGTAAAACGCCCATCACGATCTAAAATGATCGATTTTGGCACTCCATGCAGCCTAACAATCTGAGATAAGTAGATTTCAGCATGTCTTTCTATTGAAAAAGTAGCCTTAATAGCAATAAAGTGAGCTGATTTGGTTAATATGTCAACAATAACCCAAATCGTATCGTTCCCACTTGCGGTCCTGGGTAATCCTACTACAAAATCCATGGTAGTTTGCTCCCATTTCCATTCAGGAAGCTCAATTTTCTGAAAATCTCCGTCAGATTGTCGGTGTTTAGCCTTAACTTTCTGACAAGTTAGGCATTTTGACACAAAATCCGCAATCTCGTTCTTATCTTCGACCACCAATGATCCTCTTTAAGGTCCCTATACATCTTGGAAGCTCCAGGATGTACCGAGTATGGCGTTTCATGTGCTTTTGACATGATCTGTTTCTTAAGAAATTCAAAGTTAGGAACGCAAATCCTTTCCTTAAAATAAATTACCCCATCCGTAGAGGTCTTGAATTCTTTATTCTTTCCACCAAAAGGTTGCGCCTTTAGCAGAAAAGAATCCTTCCCTTGATGAAGCTTAATGGATTCTACGAGGCTAGACTGGAAAGTCAGAACAGACAACTTCCCAGTTATCATCTCCATATTGAAATCAGAAATTTTCCTTTGAAGTGGCTTAGGCAACATTCCAATTGACATTAACATTGTAAGACCCGAATTTTTCCTGGACTTATGATTTCCTTGTTCATAAGGAATTAAAGTCCAAATTATGTGTTTATAAGGTGTTTCATGAAAAATTATGAATATTAATGAGAAATTCATAATTTTATTTGTTAATGTTTGAATTTTCATTGACTTTGCTAAAGGACTCAAAATAGAATGCCAAGGTTAGCAAACGGTATTTTGGGTCAAAAAGAACGAAAAAGAGATGTGATTTTACGAAAGTCAAAGGTTCGACCGAAAAAGTCAACCTTGACTAAGAAAAGTCAAAGAATTGACTTTACAGTATGATGAAAGACAGGAAAGAAAAGAGTTGACGAACACTTTCTTTTGATCAAGATAGTGAGAATAAGCATTAAAACCACTCTAGAAATCAAGCACACCGAGTTAGGATTAAGGGCAAAAAGGTCTCCGGAAAATAAGAAAGAAATTTTTACGGTTTGAGTTTACACCGAAAAATTTTGGACTAAAGTACAGTATGAAAATATGGAGCACAGTATTGGAAATATCTGTGTGGCACAAGAAAAATGGATTAAATTGGAGAATGGCCAAAAGCCAAATAAGGCCCTTGTTTTTAAGGGAGATGACCTTATGTGGGTTTTAAGTTATGACATCACAAACCCTTATGTGGCTTTCGAAGAAAGCTCTAGAGCCTCCCACCACCCTTTGGACGCCACATACCCCCCCCCCTGGTGTGATTCTCCAAGCTCCCCCACCTCTATAAATAGAGAGCCAAAAACCCATTTTTATTCAAGAAACATAGCCAAACTCTTGCCATTTTGCTGCAGAAAAACCGTGGGTTTGAGGGTGAGAAAGAGAAGAGAAAATTAGAAATTTTTAGAGGGCTTTTGCTTGGGAGAGTTAGATCTTTGCTAGGGAGAAACAAGGAAAAATTTTGAGAACTTGGAGACCCATTTTTGGGCAGCCATAGCCGTGGGTTTGGGGGAAGAAAAAGGAGAGGAAAAAGTTGAAAATTTTGGGGGAAATCCTTGGTGAGTCTTCGGTTTTGAGTGGATCTACCAAGGAGCCAAGAAAAAAAAATTGGGTATCCCACCTAGAGCCAAAGCCGTGAGCTAGGAAGCCAAGGAGAAGAAAGGGGATCTTGGATTTTCAAATCCTAACTTGGGTTTAAGCTAAACTCTAGAACCAATCTTTCAATTAAGTTCAAATTAAGCATTTTAATTGTGGTTCAAGTGGGTTTGTAAGGACATAAGTCCAATTTAATTTTCAGCCCTAGATTTGTGAGTGTGTGCTTGGTTAGGGATTAGGATTGGTTGGCTTGTTTATGATGTTTGCTTGTTTAATTTGTGCTTGAAAAATTTCCAGGATGCATGCTAGATGTGATTGGTATGTCCCCTGATTTTTGGTCACAAGATCTGCCCAAGGCAGTGGAAGTGTGGCTGCTAGTTCAATGGTGATTGTGATGGTGCATGCTTGATCTTGAGGCTAGGCTAGAAACCATGCAGTCCAAGGATAGAGCTTTTGGTTTAGGGCTGTATGGACGAGTGGGATTAACATGCTTGAGTTTATGGGACGTTAGAAATGCTACTTGTTTGATGTATAAGCTCCCGATGTGATCGGTCAAATTAGAATTCACGAGGTATGACGTAAACCGGACTAAGCAACCGAAACTGCCATTTCGGATTCGAAAATGGCCAGTTTCGGGAAAGTGGAATTTTAAGGCCTTCAGAGGCCGAACTGGGTAAAACTCAAAACACAAAAGTTTCTCGGAAGGGTTTTTCCTAGGGGGCAATGTAGGCAAAATCTCAAAATGAGACTCCAATGGCCTCCGTTTTACAATAACCCGTGGCTGGTCTGCCCAGACCCAGTTTTGATGATCAGCCAGTTTCAAACAAAAACTAGTACTAATACAAGCCGAACTGGATTTTGCACAAAACATGAAAGTTTTAACATTTTCGAGAGCTACAACTTTCGTGAAGACAAGTTTTTTAAATTCGGAGTCAATTTTTAAACTGACACTGTTTTACAAAGGGTGTGCAGTGAACCGAAAATTCCTGCACAGGATTTTCTAAAAACTAGTTCAGAAAAAAACTGTTTTCTTCTAAAACCCACTATTTTGACTATGGAAACTGTTCCAAAGGCAATTTCCAGCCCTAAATGATTTTTATAAGGATTGGTTTCGAAAACAAGAATTTTTATAAGTCTCCATTTCAAAAACCACGAATTTTAAGGTTTTGGATTTGAAATTTTCCAAAGCTTACAAAAGAATGGAATTTTAAACCAAATGTCTTCAAGATAAAGAAAATGGAATTTTAAGCCAAGATAAAGCAAAATAAACGTAACAGGTGATTTTCAATCCTAAATAGTTTTATAAAAGTGTTACCCAAAGAAGTAAGAATTTTTACAAGGAAACTAAAGGATTTTTGGAAGATAATTACACAATGTTTTCCAAAGGTAAGGAAATGGAGTTTTAAGGTAAAAATGGTAATCAAGCCGACTACGAACAGTAACCGGTGTAATACCTGGAATTTTCATGGACTTAAGATTTCTCTTTTTACTAGAAATTAGAAGTCCGCATGATGTGTTTTTATGATATTTCATGGAAAATTATGAATCCCATGTGAAATTCGTAATTTTATTAGCCAAGGTTAGAATTTTCTTTTAAACCGGCTATGAGACTCGGAAAAAATGCCGAGGTTGGTAAACGGCATTTTGAGTCAAAAAGGACGAAAAGGAAAGAAAAAAGAATGAAAATGGATGAAATTTTAAGAAAGTCAAAAGTTTGACCAAAAAGTCAACTTTGACCGAAAAAGTCAAAGGGTTGACCAAAAAGTCAAAGTTTGACCAAGGACGGGTCAAAAATGTTGACCTCGAAAAAAATGATGATTTGCAGTATAAGAAGAGACTGCAAAGACTTTCTATGGTCAAGAAAGTAAAAATAAGCCGTAAAAACCACCCTAGAAATCAAGCACACCGAATCAAGATAAAAAGGGCAAAAAAAAGGTCTCCGAAAAATTGGAGAAAAAAAGTTTTCGGTTCAATTTTTACAAGGAAGAATTTTGGATCAAAATTATGGAGCACAATATTTTTTAATATCTGTGTGACACAATGAAAAGAAAAAGCATGGAACAAAGCCATGATTTAAGGAATGATGTCTCATTTGAAAGCTAACTAAATGTGAGCTAGTTAAAGTAAAGAAATGGAGCTCTTTCCACTCCATAAAGGTTCGGTTACACACTCCCCTTTCCCCTTCAAAAGTTCGGCAAGCACAAGAAAGGAAGACAAGAAAAAGCATGAGAAAAGACAAGGAAAAAAAAGCACAAAAGTAAAGCCTTGATTTAAGGAAAAAGTGATCAACCAATGCATGCCACTTGGCCCTCCAAATTTTCAGCCAACAGCCCATCCCCCCTTGATGGCCGACTGCACAAGGAAAGTAAAAGCATGAGAGAAAAGAAAACAAGGAAAAGAAAGCACAAAAGCATGAGAAAAAATGGAAAAGAAAGACAAGGCATAAAGCCAACTACTCCCTCTTTTCTTCAATAAAAATCCGGACATAAGGCCCCCATTTCTCCTTCAAGATTCGGCTGCACACAAAGGGAAAAGAAGGCATGTGATAAAGCCCTTTTTTTTAGGGAAAAAGGTGGGTCAACAAAGCCAACAAAGCAAGCTAACCTCCCTCACTTTTCCTCCACAAAATCTGCTGCATGTCCCCCTCCTTTTCCCCTTCACTTTCGGCAGCAAGCAGCCACTCCCTCCCTTGGATTCGGCCAGCTAAGAGATGGAGAAAGAGACTTGACATAAAGCCAATTTTTGAGGAGGAAAGCAAGACATCAACCCTCCCTTTTCCTCATGACTTTCGGCAACCCACCAAGCAACAAAGTGCTGCCAGTTTTCAAGAGAAAACCGAGGGAGAGAGAGAGAGAAAGAGGAGGAGAAATCAAGAAAAATCTAAGGGCTTGTGCATGTGTGAAGTTCGGCTGTTCTAAGGGAGAATCAAGAGAGTTTTTGTGAGCCATGGAGACCCATTTTAGGGCACAAAACCGTGGGTTAGAGGAGTGAAAGAAAGAGAGAAAATCTGGAAAATTTTATGGGGTAAACCATGATGAAGTTCGGCTTGATGTGATGAAACCAAGAGGAAAGATTTTGGTGCTTCTTGGAGCCAAAAATCCGTGAGCATGGAGGAAGGAAAAAGGTAAGAGAAAAACTTGGATTTCTCATCTTGTAAAGCTCGGTTTTGATGAGCAAGAAAGAGCTAACAAAAAGTTTCTTGGATCTCTATTTTCTTGCAAAAAAATCCGTGAGTCAAGAGGAGGATTTCGGATCCCATGGAGGAGCCAAATCCGTGGGTGAGCAAGCCAAGAAGAAAATGGGATTTTCAAACCCTAATTTGGGTTAAGGTAACCTCTTAAACTAATCTTGGATTTAAGCTCAAGATAAGCATTTTTATGATGGTTTAAGATGGGTTTGTAAGGACATAAGTCCATCTCCTTTTTCAGCCAAGATTTTTGGTGTATGTGCTTGATAGGGATTAGGGTTTGGTTTGCTTATTTTATGATGTTTCTTGCATGATTTTTATGCTTGAAAAATGACTAGGATGCATGCTAGATGTGTTATTTAAGTCCCCTAAATTTTGGTCACAAAATCTGCCAAGCAGTGGATGTATGGCTGCTTGTATAAGGTTGTGTGTGTGATGCTAGTTTAATGGATGCAAGGAGAGAACACCATGCAGCCAAGGACGTTTTTGTGGGCTGCATGGGTGTGAAGGATGGGCAAGAATGTATGCATGAGACGTTAGATATGTTGCTTGTTTAATGTTTAAGCTCCCGATGTGATGGGTCGAGTTAGAATCCGCGAACTAAGACGTAAAACCGGATTAACAACCGAAACTGCCATTTCGGAGTCGAAACTGGCCAGTTTCGGGAAAGTGAAATTATCAGGTCCTTAGAGGCCGAATAGGGTAAAAGTTAAAACACGAAAGTTGTTCGGAACAACTTTTACTAGAGAGCAGCGTGGACAAAATCTTAAAATAAGGCTCCAAAGGCCTTCATTTTTATGAAAACCCGTGGCTAACTCTTGGAGCCAGTTTCACTCCGTTTTTCAGGATCACCCACATTCAAACGAAAACTGGTACTGATCTAGCCAGAACTAGGTTTTGTGCAAAACACGAAAGTTTTAGCATTTTTCGATAGCTACAACTTTTGTGGAGACAAGTTTTTCAGAAAATGAATGGATTTTTAATCTGGGTTGGTTTTATGAAGAGTGCTCTGGGAATCCGAGAATTTCCAGCACTTGGTTTACAAAAACGTTTTCAAGAAAATGTAAAGTGTCTCTAAAATATTATTTTGACTACGAAAACCGTTCCAATGGCGATTTTCAGTCCGTAATGATTTTATGAAGTCCCGTTTTAAGAAAATGAATTTTTAGAGTTTTTGGGATTATTCACCCAAAGCTCTCAAGTTAAAGAGGAAAATGAGATTTTTCAAGAAGAGAGTGGAATTTTTAAGAGTTTAGAATTGAAATTTCACATTTTTCTAAGAAGTAAAGAAAGTGATAATTTTAGACAAGTATTTTCAAAAGTAATGAAGTAAGAGCTTTTTACAAGCAAATTAATGAGATTTTTGGAAGATAATTATATAATGTTTTCCAAAAATAATGAAATGGGGTTTTAAGGTAAAATGAGTAATCAAGCCGATTACGAACGGTAACCGGAATTATATCCGAGTTACTGGGCTAAGCCCATAGCCCAACGTTTAACCCAAAGGGGGTTGACCTTAGTTGACCACATGTTGACTGGGTTGACCAAGAGTTGACTTTAGGGTTACCCAATATAACCCTAAAGGATATCAAGATTGATGAAATGGGCTAAGACCAAGGGTTATTGAAGAGATAATAACCCAATGGGTTATGAACCAAGAAAAAGTAAAGTATAAGCCCAAGAAGAAGGAAGTAACCAATCAGGTTTACAAGAGATATTAGAGGGGACATATAACACACACACATCTAGGATTGCTCATGGATGTTGGTTAAGGATACCAACATCGTATACCATGGTTTATGGTAAGATAAGTTAACCTTATCTTACACCTCCTTTGATTGAAACAGGAATATGAACCTGTTGAGATATCACGAGGAATGCTACGCCAAGAGCATAGGACTTAAGGTAAGTACAAACCTCACCTGTGGTATGGAAAATAATAATGTATGTTCAAGTATGAAATGCTATGTTTAAATGCTATGTTCAACTGCTATGTTTTTAAGATGCTATGTTTTAAAGCTATTATGAGACCATGATTTAAAGAATTTTAAAGACTGCCATATTTTAACGATGCCATGTTTTTAAGCGGCCATATTATGTTAAAATATGTCATGTGCATTATAAGTTATGATTTTGTGACATCATAAGGTATGTTCACTAATGATAAGTCACTTGGTAAAAATACACAAGTAAAGTGTCGTACCAACCTCCTCCAAGGTGGAGGATTTTTATGTTAAAGTTATGGATTCGCTCTCTCGTTGATGCGGGAGGGTGTAATCACTTATGTTTTCCTAGAGCAGTTAGGGACCTTGCAAACCTTAACTGTAACTAGAGGCGCGCTATATGTTAAGGGTACGCACACTATGGGGCCCATATGAAAGATAAGTACAAGTTAAAAGGAAATGCATAAATGAACATAAATGGTTCATGCATATGTTTTACGATGAAGTATGTTTCAAGATGTTTAAATGAAAATGTTTTGTGAGATTTAAGTTTGTACTTGCTGAGCGTCAGCTCATCAGATATATTCCATACTGCAGGTTGAGATAAAAAGCTTGTAGCTTTACTTGGCGGGCTTGGAGATGATGCAGCGAGTGAAGGGCGGTGTGGGATACCACTACGCAATAATTTCTGCAATATGTTTAAAGTTATGAAGTTTTCATGTATGTTAATGTCAAGTTAAAGTATGTATGAAAAGTTTTAAAGTATGGTGCACGATTTTGTGCATGGGCTTCAAGTCAAGATTTTAAATGAAGCTCAAGTTTTAAAGTTCCAAAAGAAGATCTAAAACGATGTTCAAAAGAAGTTTCAAAAAAAAAAAAAAATTTATTCCGCATTTCCAAGTATAGTAAGTATGAAGTATGAATGTGACGGTTCCGGCGCCCCGCATCCGCGCGGTCGGCCCCACGTGGGTGTCAGGTGGGTGGTTCGGGGCGTCACAACCGGAATAAGTATCCGAGTTACTGGGCTTAGCCCCAAAGGCCAAGATTTACCATAGAAGGGTGATCATAGTTGATTAAGGGTTGACTAAGGGTTGACCCGATATTGAATTAAGGTTGACCTTGAGGGTTACCTAATGTAACCCTAAGGGATACACAAAAGATGAAATTGGGCTAGGATTTAAGGGTTAATGGAGATAACCCAATGTTTATGATGTAAGAGTAAAACCCAAAGGTTTAAAAGAAAACCTAGCAGTATACTAAAAGCTTAGCACCAAAAGAGGTTATCCAACGTAACGTCCTATGGAATAATCAAATATTGATTGTTCGTAAGCAGTAGGGTGACCAATTGGGACCAAGCAAGATATCAAGTATCGGGGACATACCACTAAGATTAGCTATGAGAGTTGGTTAGGTCGCCAACACTTCATGATAGGATTCTGATCCTATATTTTTCATATAGCAGGAAGTGATCTGCTGTTGCCGCCTGATTTGAGGACACAACATTCAGGATACGGCACAAGAGGTAAGTACAAACCTCACCTGCAGTATGAAAGCTAGTAAAAGTATTTTCAGATATGCTATCTTCAAATATGCTATTACGTATTTTGTGCTATGTTCTATGTGATGTCATGGTTGCAAAATGCTATGTTGCTAAAGTGCTATATTTGCAAAATGTCATGCTTTTAAAAGTGCTATATTTGTAAAGTGCTATGTTTTTAAAAGTGCTATATTTGCAAAATGTCATGTTTTCAAGAGTGCTATATTTGCAAAAAAATATTATGCTTGCAAAAGTACTATGAATGTAAAATGACGTGCCATGTTATGAATAAGATGAAGGTTATGTTATCATATAGTGACATCATAAGGCATGTTCACTAAAGATAAACAACATGGTAAGAAATCAAAAGTAAGGTGTCGTACCAACCTCCCATCAGGTGGAGGGTTTTCATGTTCAAGTTATGATTATCACCCTCTCGTTGATGCGAGAGGGTATAATCAATTATGTTTTTCCAGCACTGTTAGGGACCTTGCAACCCCTAACTTTATCTGCAGGCGCGCTTTTCTTCTGGTATGTACACAAGGGGCCCACATGTTAAAGGAAGATAATAAGTCAAGTTAAAAATGAATGCATAAATGAATATAAATGGTTTGTGCATATGTTTATGATGTTGACATGTTTTAAATGTTTTGTTAGATAAGTTTTGTGCTTACTAGGCGAAAGCTCATTCAGTTATATTTCATACTGTAGGTAAGAAACCTGCAGCCTAAATGATGGGCCATGTGTGGACGATGCGGCGGATGAAGGGCGGTATGAGATACCATTACGCATAAATTCCGCAATATTTTTATGAGTTAAGAAGTTTTTGTATATTGTATGTATTATGAAGACAAAGTATGTTACATGGTATATTTTGATACTATAGACTTTAAAACAAGTTTTTATTTCAGTATGTATGTAAGATGAGTTTCTATGAGCAAACCTTTTTATAAATAAGTATGTTTCAAAAAAAAAAATTATTCTTAAATTTTCGAGCAAAGTAAGTTAAGTAAGTAAGGTGGTGGTCCTACGTAGGATGAGGGCGTCACAAACATACTAGATGATATCCTACTTAAAGCAGCCACTACCCTGCTTACCTTTTCAAGGTGATAAAGGATCCCGCAATCGTAATCCTTTATGAGTTCCAGTCATCTATGCTGCCTCATATTGAGCTCCTTTTGGGTGAAGACATACTTAAGACTTTGATGGTCTATATAGATTTCGCATCTATTCCCATACAAGTAGTGTCTCCAAATCTTTAATTCGAAAACCACTACCGCGAGCTCCAAATTGTGCGTTGGATAGTTCCTTTCATACTCCTTCAGTTGTTGTGAGGCATAGGCGACCACTTTTCCTTTTTGCATCAAGACAGTCCCTAATCCATTTTTAGAGGCGTCACTATATACTACAAAATTCCCTGCATCCACGTTGGGAATTATCAATACCGGTACGCTAGTGAGTCTCTTTTTAAGCTCTTGAAAGTTTTCTTCACACTTCTGCGTCCACTCAAATTTCTTTCCTTTTCGAGTAAGGGCTGTAAAAGGGGCAGCTATCTTGGAGAAGCCATCCACAAAGCGTCGATAATACCCAGCTAGTCCAAGAAAACTTCATATCTCCGTAACGTCTCTTGGTGCTGGCCACTTATTGACCGCTTCTACTTTAGCTAGATGGACGGAAATTCCTTCCTTTAAAACCACATGACCCAAGAAATGAACTTTTTTCAGCCAAAACTCACACTTTGTGAACTTGGCATAGAGCTAATTCTGTCTTAACATCTCCATCACCAACCTAAGGTGATGCTCGTGTTCCTCCCTGGACCTTGAGTAAATTAAAATATCATCAATAAATATAATAACAAATTTGTCTAAGTATTCCTTGAACACCCGGTTCATAAGGTCCATAAAGGCAGCTGGGCTATTAGTTAATCCAAATGGCATGATGAGAAATTCATAATGCCCATGTCGTGTTCGAAATGCCATCTTGGAAATATCTGCATCCTTGATTCTGAGTTGATGGTATCCCGATCACAAGTCAACCTTTGAGAAAACTACTGCTCTCCTGAGTTGATCAAAAAGATCATCAATTCTAGGGAGAAGATACTTATTCATGATCATATTCTTATTCAACTCATGATAGTTGATACATATCCGCAATGATCCATTCTTCTTTTTGACAAACAAAACCGGTGCCCCCCATGGGGAGTGGCTTTGTCGAATGAATCCTTTGTCCAATAGTTCTTGCAACTGCACTTGAAGTTCCCTAAGTTCGGTCGGGGCCATACGATAGGGCACTTTGGATATTGGTGTAAATCTAGGCAATAATTCTATTTCAAAAGAAATTTCCCGCTCTAGTGTAAGTCTGGGTAAATCTTTCGGAAAGACATCCATGTATTCCTTTATAATGGGGACATCTTTCGGCGTTAGCTCCACCTCTTGATCTTTGTCCGCCATGTTAGCTAAATATCCTTAGCATTCATTAACTAAAATTTTCCAAGCCTTCATTGCCGAGACTAGCCTGGTTGCTAAGCTCCGAGACTGGCCGTAGAAGTTGAATTCTTCTTCACCAAGCGGACTAAACATAACACAACACTTTCGACAATCAATCTTAGCGTTGTACTTTCCTAAGAAATCCATTCCTAGGATGACATCATTATCTTGAAGTGTGATCACAACAAGATCCACATAAAATTTTCTGCCACAAATGACTATTGGAACACTTCGTATCCAGTAGTCGGACAGAAGAATTTCTCTTGACGAAAGGGATGTTTTGAAGGGTTGTTTTAAACTATCAACTTTTCTTCCTAATTTCTGGGCAAACTCCCTAGATACAAAATAATGAGTAGCCCCAGAATCAAACAAAGCAATCACATCATGGGTGGTGACAGAAATCTGACCTGTTACCACAGAAGAAGTCCCAGCTTCAACATCCCATTTGGTGTAGGCATATATCCGGGCCTGTGGTTTGGGAGCTTTCAGTCTTCCTTGCGTTATGGATGGCCCTTCGATCTTTGCTTGGACTACATGCAACTGACTGCCTGTATTCCTATTCGGAAACTGGGGATTCGGGTTCTGGCTGTTCAGGGTACAATTCCTCGCATAGTGGCTTTCTTTGCTACAAAGGTAGCAGGCGTTTGACCCTGATCTACATACCCCAAAATGCTTCTTTCCACACTGGGCGCACACAGGATAATTATTATTATTATTATTACCCCCATTACCTCGGTTGGCCTTCTTTTGAGGGTAATTCTTCTGTTGGCCCTGACTCATAACATTCCCTTTCCTTTGTTCTTCCCAAACTATCTAGAATTCTGGCTAGCATTACTAGACTGACCTTTCAAATATAACTCCGGATTCTGTCGGGGCTGCAACTGCTTTACCACGGCCTTCTCCTTCTTAGCCTTAAAAATTTGAGCCCTTACCTCCTTATCCTGGTTAATCTAGTACTCGGCTCTTGTTGCTTGACTGATACAGTTGGATACCAGGGTTGGAGGGCTACTGCCAGCACTGACTTACTTGGCAATATCTATTCAGAACATCTTCATCATCCTCCTTATCTACTCAGTTTTGTTCAGTACCAGTTCCGAACATAAACGGCCTAATTGTTCAAACTTCTTGACAGCTTCTAATACTGTCATTGACCTTTGTTTAAAATTGTTGAACTCATCTTGTTGGGCGGCGATGATGTCCAAATTGTAATACATCACTCTAAACTTTGTTACAAAATCTTGCCAACTCATAGTTGCAACATTCCTGCGCATCTGCACGGTCATCCACCAATGCCATGCATCCTTCTTAAATGCAAAGGAAGCACAAAGAACCTTCTCCTGTTCGGTTAATCCCATGAAATCCAAAATCACTTGAATATCAATCAACCAATTGTCGGCCTCTATTGGGTCCGTAGGTCCTTCAAACTCGAGCGCCTTCGTTCGCCTAAAGTGCTTATACAACTGATCCTCCCTAATCAAGGGTGGGTTTGCTTGTAACCCTACGGGTGCTAACGGAACTTCAACATTTCGTGGAACCTCTTGATGAACCTCCGGTACCTAGGGAACTACTGGAGGTACAGGGTTTTCTTGGGGCGGAACTACATTAGCTCGAGGTATCTGATTTAATCGGGCTATCTGTTCCCGTAGCCAATCAGTTTCTCGTTGCTATTCCATTAATTGACGTTGCAACGTCACTATCACGTTCTCAAGATCAGGTTCTTGCGGGTTTTGGTTAGAACGTGTACATGATCGTACCATCTTCTAATTTCCTATTTAATCCCAAGAAAAGATATTATTATACTTCTAATATCCTTTTTTTTTCATTTATCTTATCTTATCACATCATATCTTAAAACTTCATGTCATGAAGTCATCATAACTTATCATATCGTATCATAAAGATATCATATTAGAGATCCATCATGATCTCATCATATCATGAATCTATCATAAACCTTTCATAACTCATACTTGGTCATAACGTCGTAACTTCATTATGCACATTTCATACTTAAACTCTATCCTTTTGTACATCATACAAAAGTACATCATCTTGGTAGTATTACATACATATCCGATACACCCTATACTTGCTATACATATATGGTTAAAGATGAGATGGAAGTGTCTACCACTTTACCATCATGCCTATCCTATGTACAATCCTAAGGTCAAAAAGAATAAAATAAAAAGTCAACTTAGATCTAAACGGTCTACTCTGTTGTTACATCGGAGAAAATGTCGGAGTCCGCGTCCTAATCACCATCATCGAATAATATCTCCTCCAAATCATCCTTCGGCTCCTTGATATCTATAATCTCATCCTCATCGTCTTTTTCATCATCGTCACTGGCGATGATGACTACTGGAGGATCTTCAGGTTGGTCCTTTGGAGCAGCCAGTAAATCCACAGGGTCCTCTTCGTTCCTGTCTACATCGACCCCCGCCTCCTCTGGTGGAATCTCCTGCAGTGGAATAGCTGGGATAGGGTCCTCTGGCAAAAAAAAAAAAGGATCTTCCTCGAACAGTGGCTCAGGAATGCCAGCGTCATTGACTGGCACAATTAGAAAGTCGTCCTCTGGGGCAGCTACCTGTACCATGTATGCTATTATTTCTGCCTCCGTAATAGCATCTATCATATCCTCCAATGATATTCCCATAATCGGAGTCGGGACAAACTGCTTAACTTCCAAAGGTAACCTATCCCTAATAATATGCAATGCTCGCCACTCTAGGTCATCCAACTCTTAAGGAATGTAGGGCAACATTGCATTTGAGAACCTTTAGCGATAATGACTCATGGACTAATTGGGATATGCGCGTCAATCTGCAACATAACTAAGATATCGCCTTAGGTACATGTCATTGTATATCTCCAGGTTGTAATAGGGCATGTTGGCCTCCTCATCAGGTAAAGGCCCGTATCGTGCGATAATCAGGGCACGAAAATCTGCCCATGATCATCCCTGAATAGCCGGTTCCCCTAGGGTCATCCACCATAACCTAGTATCCCTCGCCGGACACCTAGTGGCTAACAAAACTTGGAGACGTGCTTCTATATGGCATATGATATAAATCATCTCTATATCATACAGCCATCCCACTGATGACACTGTTCTGCGAGTCCCATCGAAAAGTAGGGATTGCATCCCGTAAAACACCAATGTAGCTTCACAGTCCTCGTTTACTCGCATCAGATCCATATCATACAATCTACCATATCATATTTACATAATAAGTATACGTGCACAAAATTATTTTTAACTTACAATAACTGTGACGATGGCAGGCAGATTGTAAAATTGAAAGGCAAGAACTCGCTCTGATACCAATTCTATAACGAACCGTCTAATGTAGGTCATTATCTTACTTATCTTACATAATTACTTAACTTGTTTAACTTGGCGGAAATATGAAATTTTTTTTTTAAACAGCTTGACAACTGAAAATCTAACTCATCACATATTTACATATATATATATATATATACATATAGGGGTGGCAATACGGGTCGCGACACGACGACACGAATCGAAAACGACACGGATTTTGCGAATCGAAAACGACACGAATAGTTAACGGGCCAAATTCGGGTCACCCGAAATTGACACGAAAAAGAACGGGTCGGGTTCGGGTTGGACCGAACACGACCCGAACACGACACGAATGGCAAAATGCGTCGCGACACGACAACACGAATCGAAAACGACACGAATTTTACGAATCGAAAACGACACGAATAGTGAACGGGTCAAATTCGGGTCACCCGAAATTGACACGAAAAGAACGGGTCGGGTTCGGGTTGGACCCGTGGACCCGAACACGACACGAATTGCCACCCCTATATACATACATACATATATATACATTTTCTTACTTAAGTACTTGAGTATCAAACTTACTTCAATATATACACAACATAACAAATACAAGTATTATAATTCAAAACGCGTAGTGGTTTCCATCCCACGTTCATAACTAACCGTGCCAAGGCCGACTGTCTTGTATCAAGTATAAACATAAGTCGTGAGCTTTCACTCAGCAAGTACAACATTTAATTCGTAAAACATTTCGTCACAAACATAATGCATAAACCAATTATGCTTTCATTATGCTGTCTTAGGTTAGCACATTTTTGGACCCCTTACTTAACATGAGTGCATGTACTGTGGTGCACAGCCATAGAGTGGTTAGGGCGGCCAATCCAATCCAACTCAAACTATGGACCAAACCCGACTTAGAGCGGGTCGGTACGACACAAGGCAACTTGCTTGCTATCATTCTTAAAAAATTTCCTTAACTTGTTATTGAAAACAATTTATTAAAAATAGTTTTCTTCTTGAAAACAATTCCTTGAAAATAGTTTTCTTCTCGAAAACAGTCTTTTCAAACAATTTATTACTTGAAACTGGGTTCTCATTCTTACCAATTGATTTATCATTAGCGAGCATACTTCATGATGCCACAATAATAAAGCATAGATCATATGTACCTCAACATGTATGCATGAGCTTGAAAACATACAAGCAGTAAAACATTTTTTGCCTATGCTGTAGGCGGAGTTGTACTTACATGTTATGTTACGTCCTGGATTTATTGCTCCAACAGGTTGCAACAGCAGGTTACTTCCCTGTTTTCAAAAAGGACATAAGATAAGGATCATCTTATCATACCATAAATCATTATATTCAATGCTAGTATCCTTAACCAGTATTCACCAATAACCCTAGTTATATGTCCCCCAAATACTACAATGATATCCTATTCGGTTACTAAATGTAACCCTTGGGCACATGACTCAATTACAATCGAACTATATCTTGTTTGATTACTTAATGAAACCTTGGGCTCAAGGCCCAATCATACTTAAATAGTAAATAGCATCTTATTAGGTTACTATTAGTAACTTTGGGTACAAGCCCAAATCATTTTTAGATTAAAACCCTATAAGGTTACTACGGCCCAATTACTTTTAAAGTAATACCCTGTTAGGTTACTATAGGTAACTATGGGTTTTAGGCCCAACCTAATGACTTGGCATCCTATCCGGTTACTAATGGTCATTATTTTGTTATTATGTTTTCAAAATAATTTTTAACCTAATAAATTTAGTAACCTTTCTGATGACTATATGTCTTACTATTGTTACCGTATAACTTGCCCCGATTCATTTATTTACAAGACTTTATTTGATAAAATTTTAACCATTTTATAAACTGTTTTTAGTAAAAGTATCAAAGTCTGGAATAAATTGTTGAAAACAGTTCCAAAATTTCAGTTATCAGTGCATGTGCAGGAATTGCCTGTTCATGCACTGTTTTGAAAATCCTGTGCAGGAATTTCCTATTTCTTGCTCAGTTTTTAAGATCCAGTTTTATTTAAAAATCTATTTTGAGTTTAAAAAAGTTTTCTTCATTAAAGTTGTAGATCACAAAAAACCCTACAACTTTCGTTCTTTACTTAAAATCCAGTTCTGCTTTTAACCTATCCATTTTTCTTGTTGAACTTGCCTGGCCATGTATAGGGTCAGGGTAGACCAGGTTCAGATTTTCATAAAAACAGAAGCCTTTGGAGCTTATTTTCCAAACTTTGTCTACATTTCCCTCTAGAATTTTCAATTCTCTACAACTTTGTAGTTTTAACTTTTCTCAAATTCGGCCTCTAAAGGCCTCAAAATTCCATTTCCAAATTGCTGCCCAGTTTAATCCGAAACTGGCAGTTTTCAACTTTGGTTGATATTTACGTAAAATTAGCACACCCTAGCTCAAACAATTGAAACCGTGAGCCTATGACAAACATGCAGCACGTTACGTAAGGTTTCCATCATCAGGTATTGGTTTTCATCCCTACAAACTCAAATGGTAACTTCTACCAAATTAGAGTTTTGGGTTAACTTTTTAACCCTCTATTCATCATACAACATCATCATCATTATCATTCACACGATACCTCTTCTTAGGTACATGGGGGACATACTACAAACAGATAATAAGCATTCACATATTCTACATAATTTCTAACACATAGTATCATAAACATGCATCAAATCATAAATCATGAGCACTAACCCTAATCAAGTACATATATCAATCAATCTAAACTATTACATGAAAAATATAGATGAGCTTATGCTCTTAGATACCCACATGAAATACACTTAAACTTTTGAATCACAACTTAATTGAATTGCTTAAAGGGTTTAGGAGGGTTACCTTTAAGCCTTGAGAATGGCTCTAGGTCTTTGGATCAAAAATTCCCTCCTTCCCTTTTCTTCCTCAAAAATCCGACCACCCTATACTTTCTTTTCTTTCTTCTCTTTTTTTTTCCCTCTCTTCTTTGGCTTCGGTTCCTAGGGAGGGAGAGTGAGTTGAGAATGAACTAGAAAGTTAGGAGGTTTCACTAAATGGTCCCCTACTCATCCCACCTCAAAATTAATTTTTTTTTTCTAGAATTATTTTTATTCTTAAAATTGCATATCTAACCCCAAAAGTAAAATATTTGCTCATTGATCCTATGAGGTGGTCGGCTATAATGGGTCCTTGGAGGTCAAGTAATTTCCATAATTGTCCACTTAATTCTTTCTAAATTTTCCAAAAATCCAAAAATTCACATATTTATCCATGATGAGGTGTCCCCCCCATTAGGGCTCCGTTTGGCTTTCTTCCTAATTTGCAGTCCAGTTTTATACTAATGCAGATATTACAAATACTATTTCCAACTAACAACAGGACAGTTGTACTGGACTGCAGTTCAGAATTTATCTGCGCTTAACTAGACTGCGTGTAGGTTTTTCTTAGAACTTGAAGCCACTAAGTCCTTATTGCTCTAAATATTGTACTTGATTTTTCTAAAATGGTCCCGTACCTTATTCTTGCTTCTTTATCCGTAATGACGGTTGTTCGCAGTATAATTTTCATACTGCTTGTTATACGGCAGTACTGTCATAATCATGTATTGAGTCATTCTTGGTCAAACATTGACCGGAATAAAATCATAAATTCTTATTATGTCTTTTTCAAAAAAGGCCTCATGCTTGGCTAAGCAAACTTTTTATTAAGTCTTATAAAGCTATAAGAAGTCAAATATGATTTGATAAAATCAGATCAGGTATTTCATATAAACATACATAGCACCACTTGGATTCCTTAAAAAGGTAATCGTAACTTTGTAACAAAGTTGGTAATTACATTTGGTTTGGTCCATGGTTTGAGTTGGATAGGACGGGTTGCCTTAACCACTCCATGGCTACGCACCACGGTACGTACACTTATGTTCATGATATGTAAGAGGCGTAAAACCAAGTTTACGTAAGAAAGCTTAATTGATTCATAAGAAAGTATAATTGGTTCATGCATTATCAATTCATATACTTTTTTTGCTGAAATTACTTTACAAAATAGAAAGTTGTACTTACTGAGCATAAGCTCATAACTAACGTTCATGCTGTAGGTAAAGCAACCTACCGGACAAGCTTGATGCAAGACTGTGGAGAGATGGCATTGCAGACTATGAAATTTGGGTAGGACACCACCACATGTTTTGTAAAATATGTTTATGTTATGATATGATAATATAATAGTACCGATACTTAAAATATTTAGTACTAGGACAGTATTTAAAGTTTATTACAATGGTAATTAGTATGGTTTATTAAATATGTTAATTAGTTTTACAACTCTGTACTGGATTGAGTACATATAAATAAATATGAGAATAAGGTAGTTTTTTAAATTTAAATTTAAAATGAATAAAGGAAAAAAAATATTTCATAAAAAAATATTTCCATATTTTTATGAAAGACAAGAGTATGTTTAAGTAAGTTAAGTATTTAAGTTAAGTAAGTAAGGTATGTAAGCACAGTAACAGCCCTATGTAGTCAGGTCGTTACAACCAGAATATACTAGTATAATATTCTTGATAATCTACCGTATTATTTTTTGTTTTCATCATAGACGACCGGACCTATCTGGCTCAGGGGCCTGATTTTCAACGTCGGTTGTTGGTCACCAAAATTTTCTAATATAATATATTTTTTATAATATTTTTATAAATCATCAAATATATTTGTAACGACCCGCCAAGCACAGGCCGTTACTCTATTTACACTTACATACATACAAATCTTACTTACTTAGTACATGAAACACAGCGGGAAATTTTTTTTTTTTTTTTTTTTTTTTTTTTTTTTTTTTTTTTTTATTTAGTGCTAACTAGCACATAACTGCAATGAAAGAACAATTCTCAAATAACATATTTAAAAAGATCGAACGCGTAGCGGCTTCCATTCCCCACGTTTCACAGTGCCCGGTCACGCTCCTCCATCTTATATCATCAAATGCTGACGGGTGGTTTCCCTACAGCATAAACTTAAAACAATGAGCTTTCGCTCAGCAAGTACAACTCCTACACCGCAACACATAATCTACATACATCGTAACTTAATCACATCATAACATGTCATCACGACACTTAACATATTCTTACATAACGTATGCATGAACCAATTATGTTCATCTTATGCTTTCTTATTTCATTCTTAACTTACTTCTTACTTTACTGCTTATGGGCCCCTTACTGGAGTGTACGTACCAGGCGCGCAACTATGGAGTGGTTGGGGCGGCCAATCCATGTCCAACTCAATCCATAGCCCAACCCGACCTCGGTCGGGTGGCACGACACAAGCAAGCTTGCTTGCCATCTTGCTTACTTCTCATCTAGTCATGTCATACTTACTCTTAACATTCTTATTAGAATTAGTGAGCATGCATCATGATGCCACTTATTCTTACTTCGTAAACATCTCACATTCTTAACCTAATATGTATTTGTACATATCATAACATGTTTCATAACATAAGCACATATCATGTTTTGACATGCCCCCTAGCATATCAAATAACACCTAACATGACAACACATCACATAGCACATAGCACATCAATCATATCTAGGTGAGTATACAACTAATAGCCTATGCTGCAGGCGGCGTTGTACTTACCTTGTCTATGTCCAATGCTAAGCTGCTCCGCTTCTGGGTTCAGCTGCAGGGTACGTCCTGCTTAACCGAAGGACATAGGTAAGGTCTCTAATTTTGACTATAATATGTTGGTTTTCAACCAACATTCATGCAATGCTTTGGTTATATGTCCCCCTACTCTAAATCATATTATGTGTGGTTACTCTAAGTAACCTTATTACTTTGGGTTAAAAAAAGGTAACCCCATTGAATACATACCATGTCTAGTAGGTTACGTTGGATAACCTTTCATGCTAAACCCACTTGTAACATACAGGGTTAGGTCACCACCTAACCTTGGGCTCACAACTTAACTTAATCCCTACTAGGTTAACCAATGTTAACCTCTAAGGTTACTAAGGTCAACCCTCTTTGGGTCAATCTTGGGTTTTGGGGCTAAGCCCGGTAACTCGGGTGTGATTCCCGGTTGTAAACTACTTTTGGAACAGTTTTCATCTTCAAAATAGTGTTTTTAAACAGAAAAACAGTTTTCCTAAGCTGGTTCTAGAAAATCCTGTGCAGGGATTTCTTACTCCCTGCGCAGTTTTCAGAAATCAAGTTATATTTAAAAATCCTTTTAGAATTGGAAAAAGTTGTCTTCATGAAAGTTCTAGCTCTCGAAGAGATCTAAAACTTTTGTGTTTTACAAAAAATCTGATTCTGCTTAGATTAGTACCAGTTATAAATTGAAACAGGTTGGTTGTGAAAACTGGGTCTGAACAGACCACCTTCGGTTTTTCATAAAAACGGAGGCCTTTGGAACCTCATTTTGAGAAACGGTCCGCGTTGCCCCCTAAGAAAACCCTGTTCTACAACTTTCGTGTTTACGTTTTAGCCTATTCGGCCTCTAAAGGCCTGCAATTACCACTTTTCTGAGACTGTCCAGTTTGGAACCCGAACTGGCAGCCTTGTCTACTTAAACCAGTTTACGTCCTAATTCACGGGTTCTACCTCGACCGCCTACTGCGGGAGCTTACTTACAAAGCATGCAACGTTTCTAACGTCCCGCATGTTCCAACATGCTAGCCCAACGTACCCATGCAGCCCTATAAATCCGCTCACACTAAACCTTAGATGCATGGTTCTAATCTAGCATACCATCAAACCATTCATGCCACATAATTTAATTCTAGACGTGTCCAAACATGCTTTCACATACTTGTTCACACCATTGGGGACATATAACCATAATCTAGCATGCAACCTAACATACCACAAACCATAACATATCAAGCATGAAATTTAAACCAAATCACCCTTAGAATCTAATCAAGCACCATAAACTAAAACTAACCTAAAGGCATAAAATAAAATTGTGAGCTTATGCTCTTACAAACCTTGCTTGAAATACATTTAAAATTTACTTTAAAAGCTTAAATGAAAATAGGTTTAGGGTTTTGAAAAATACCTTGAATCTCTCAAGGATTGGCTTTAGGGTTTGAACCAAAATCACACTCTTTGGTCCCTAGCTCCTAGAACCGGTTCCACACACCAAGGTGGCTGCAAATTGGCTCTTTTTTTGACCTCAAATCTGTCCTCCTCCTAAGGCTCGGCCACTCCTAAATTTTCACCCAAAGTCTGAATTTTTTTCCCTTTTTTTCCACTCAAACCCGTGGCTGCCCCCAAGGAGAAAATGGGTTCCAAAACTTGTTCGAAACTTGGTTTTGGTTGCTTGAACCAAACCCGAATTCTCCCACCAACTTTTCCCTAAAAATTTTTGATTTTTCCTCTTGGTTCCACTGCTCACAACACACGGCAGCAAGCTCCAAAAGGGCTGGAAAAAATTTTCTAGCTCTCCCTAATGGTTCCTAAAGCAAACCGAAGTAAAACCCCAAGATTGGTTTAAGAAATTTTTTTTTTTTCTTCTTCACTCTCCCTTTCTCTCTCTCGGTTTTGGGTGCAGAAAATTGGCCAAAGTTTGGCTGAAATTTCTGAATTAAATGAATAAATGGCACCCCTATTTATAGGCAAAAGTTAAACTTTCAAAAATTAGATTTTTGACCCCAAAATTTTAAAAATTTATGCTTTTTGGTGGTGAGGTGGCCGGCCAAAGCCTTGTAGAACAAGTGAAGATGACATCATTGCTTACATCATTGCTTACATCACCAATTTTAAAATTTGCACTTTTGCGCCAAAAGTGAAAATTCTTGCATTTTCACCCCTTAGGTGGCCGGTTGCTTTACTTGGTGATCAAGCCAAAAATTTTCTAGAACAAGACACTTGTCTTGCATGGATTTGTTCTCAAAATATTTATGAGGTCATAATTCAAAAAGGTGATGATGTCATAATTAAAAAGTCTTGTTTGGCTACTTTTTGTAAAAACAGTCTAATTTTAAACTTAACACAGATAAATCCAATACTGTGGTCACTAATACACAGTACTGATATTTTATACTGCAGTAAAAATTTTATCTGTGACAAATCGGACTGGAAAATTTTTTTTTCTTATTTTCCCGAGTCCTTTTGCCCTGTGTCCTAACTTAGCGTGCTTGATTTTTCTACGGCAGTTTTAGTTCTTATTTATGCTATCTTACCCGAAAAATTGGGTTTTCGCAGTATTACTCCCATACTGCATGTCACAAAATTGTACTGTCATCTCGTTGATTATTCTGGTCAAGCTTTGACTTTCCCGGTTCAAAGTTGACTTTTTCGGTCAAACCTTTGACCGACATAGAATCATGCAAATTTCATCCCTTTTCATCCGAAAAGGCTATTTTCTAACCTAAACAATCATCTTTGAGTCTTATTAAGCTATAAGAACTCATCACACATAATAAAGTTCTACATCGAACTTTTTCATAAAATGCTCTTATGGCATACATTCAAGCCCTCTAAGGAGGAAATAGTAACATAGAAAAAAAATTAGGTATTACAATATTCTTCAAGAATACTATAATGATCGATGCCGACAATCAAAGCAGGAGACGTACAACCATGTATGTTGAAAACTTAACAAATATTCTATTAGAATATTCCGGTGACAAATACTAGTGACCAGAGTCAAAAACATCTGGCCATACATGTTGAAAACAATATATATATATATATATATTAGTAGAATACAATAAATATCTTATTAGAATATTCCGATGATCGAAGCCGGAGAACAACACTGTAAGGTTATTGTTGGTTCTGGTGAAATTTGATAAAATATTTATGGTATCATAGTATATTTTATTTAAAAAAAAAACAATAAAATTCAGTAAATTAAAAAAAAATAAAAAGTATGTCAAAAAAAGTAAAGAGGGAAAAAATGATGGCATAATTTTCCATACAGGGAAGAATGGTGGCTAGTTGGATCATTATCTCAAATAAAAATTGTTGGGAAGAGAAATGTTAAATGGGTCGAGCCAATTGGTTGATACATGCACGACACATTAAAAAGTAGATATGTCATGACACATCACGATTATTAAATTAGCTCAACCCAACACTTTTAAGTAAATGGGTCATGCTTGATATATTGTTTGGGCATGAAGTACGCTAATGACACTTCACGTTAAGGGCCCGACAAGTGTATGAACATGGTGTCACAGGCCAACTATTGTATCACATGGCAAAGGGGTGTGTACAATGTAATGACCAAATTTTCTACAACTTTACGATTTCCTTTTTAAGGAATCAAAGTTTGTAATTTCTATGTTTATGTGAAAAGCTCAGTCTGATTTATCAGAGCATTATTGACTCGATGATAAGTTATTCATGCAAGTATGAAACCTTTTGTGAGAAAAAGGTGTAATTAGGATTTACGATCCTATGTCGGTCAAGGTTTGACTGAAATGACCTAAGATAAGGTTAAGACGATACTATAGTATAATTAGCAGTATGAAAATTTTACTGTGAGAAAGATCGTCGTTAAGTATGAATGATCAAGAATAGGGTATGAGACCACAATAGGAGAATTAAGCACATATGCAGACTAATAAGAACGAAGCAGATTTAAGTTTTAAGAAAATGGCCAAACGGTGCCTAATGGAAGAACATCTCATTTTTGAACACAAATGGATGATTTTTGAAGAAATTCTTGGCCACTAAGCATCCCTTTTGAACGGACACCATAGGGACCAAATTGCAAATATTTTATTTTTAGGGGCCAATATGCAATTTTGAAAAAATTGAGTAAGTATGGATTTTTAGAAAATTAAGAATGCATTAAGAGGATTTGGAAGCCAAATGCCTCCTTGATAGCCGGCCACCTCATAAGGATGTATGTGCAAAACATTTTGTATTTATGGATTAAAGTGCAAATATTCTTACCTTTGGGGGTCAAAGTGTAATTTTGGGAAATTTTGTGATTATAGATAAATATGGAAAATTTTGGAGTTATCGATTTTTCTAACTAGAGTTTCAAATCCAATTAAGCCAATGACCAATTGCAAGCTTGGTTAGAAACCAAGGAAATGAGTTAGGGTTAGGCTTGAAAATTTTCTTTCCTTCTCAAGCTTCCACATGTCATTATGGCCAGCCACCTCATGGTTCCTTGGCTAAATATCTCATTTTCTTAAGGACTTATGCAAGAAGGAAAATAAGGGCTCTTATGAGGAATGGACACATCATGCTTCTAGGGTGGTGACTAAGCATGGTAGCTTTGCTTGGTTGGCTAAGAGTGGTGCATCAACAAGCAAGAGCCACCACATGGCCTTGTAGGCTGGCCACCTTAGTGAGTCTATGAGCAAGGATTGTGTGTGTAGTGATTCATGAGCAAATAAGAAGATAGGTGGCTTATGGAGAGTAAGATACCTCATGCTTTCTAGCTTTGATGAGCAAGCCCCTAACCCTGCTAACTTGGCTAGCCAAGACACACCACATGGCCGACCACATCAAGGAAAGGGCACCTCATGCTTTCTAGCCTTGATGAGCAAGCCCCTTGCTCACTTGGCTAGCCAAGGCAAGCACACCATGGCCAGCCATCATAAGGAGAAGACACCTCATGCTTTCTAGCCTTGATGAGCAAGCCTCCTAGCCTCGCTACTTGGCTAGTTCATGCAAGCATTAGCCGGCCACCACCATGACTCCATGAGCAAATATTGTGCTCTTAAGGATCAATAGGCAATTAGAAATAAGGATATTTCTCCTAAAATTTTTAGGGTTAACAAGTGGCATAGCTAGCTTTGATAAGTAAGCTTGCTAGCCTTGCTTACTTGATGAGCTAGAGCAAGCGTAAGTCTCCACATCATGGTCGGCCATTACAAGGAAGAGACATGTCTGCTTTCTAGCATTGATGAGTAACCCTCTAACCTTGCTTAAGTGGCTGCCTAGGTTAAGCATGGTCGGCTACCACATGAGACACATTGTAATACTCAGATTCTTCATATCACTAATTCCTTTTTAAGGAATTAATTTTTATGCCATGAAGGTATTTATGAAAAAGCTTGATTTAGAGCTTTTGTGTAATTTTGTGATTTCTTATGGGTCGATAAGACTCAAAATAGAATGCTAAGGTTAGCAAACGGCCTTTTGAGTCGAAAAGGGCGAAAAAGTGCATGATTTTATGAAAGTCAAAGGTTTGACCAAAAAGTCAACTTTCACCAAGAAAGTCAAAGTTTGACTTAGAAGAGTCAAAGGGTTGACTTTACAATATTTTGAAATGCAGTATGGAAAGTATACAGCGAAAATTATTTTTGTGAGCTCGATAGCATGAATAGGCCTTAAAACCACCCTAGAAAATCAAGCATACCAAGTTAGGATTAAAGGCAAAAAGGGCTCGGAAAAATAAGAAAAAAATTATACTGTCTGATTTTACACAGATAAATTTTATACTGCAGTGCAGTATAAAAATACTGTGTATTAGTAAAGCACAGTATTGGAAATATCTGTGTAGCACAAAGATGGACTGCTTTTTAAGAAAAATAGCCAAACAAGGCCAAAGGTGGGTGATGTCATCTTAGTTGGAATTATGACATCATAAATATTTATTCAAGGCTTGGAAAGAAAGTTGGAAGACCCTAAAAGATGTGTTGGCCGGCCACCTCACCTCCATTTTGTGTGATTTTTAACTTTTCATGGGGTTTTTTCATAATTTTCCAAAGTTTACCCACCTCTATAAAAAGGTGGTGCTCCTATTCATTTTTATTCAAAAATTTGGGAAAATTCTTGCCAATTTTCTTCAAAAAATTCGTGAGCTAGGGAGGAGAGAAAGAGAAGAGAAAAATCAAAATTTTCAAAGCGGTTTTTGATTAGGGTGTGTCCAGATCCTAGGGGGAACCAAGAGAAAAAGTTGGACAAATTTTTGGAGTCTTATTGGCCTTGGTAGCCGAGTGTGAGAGGGAGGAAAAAGGGGAGTGAAAAAGCTGGAAATTTTGGGGAAGAAGTCTTGAAGTGTGGCTGATTTGTGGAGAGCAAATCAAGTGACCAAAAGCCAATTTGGAGCCCTAATTTTGGTGTGGAGGCCGGTTGGTTGCCACCAAAGGAGGAAGGAAGAAATTTTGGATTCCAAACCCTAACTTTGATCTAAGGTAATCTCTTGAGCCCTAATCCTTTAATTAAGTTCAATTTGGAATTTTATTTGTATGTCAAGTTGGAATTGTAAGGACATAAGTCCAATTTAAGTTTCATGCTCTAGGTTGATTAGATGTGCTTGATTAGGTGATTTAGGGTGGTTGGCTTAATTTTGTTAATTGCTTGTTTGGTTTGTGCTTGATTAATGCTAGGTTGCATGTTAGATGTGAATGGTTGTGTGTCCCCTGATTTTTGGTCCAAATCTGTCCTAGGCAGTGTATGATGGGCTGCTAGCCTAAGGGTGAATGCATAGTGCATGAGTGATGTTGTGCAAAAGGTAGAACCATGCAAACCTAGGAATAGGGCAGTTCAGATTTGGCTTACATGGGCACATTGGGTTAGCATGTTTGAATATGTGGGACATTAGAAACGTTGCATGTTTACTGTGTCCTGAAGTGGTCAGTCAAGATAGAATCAACGAATTAGGACGTAAACCGGACTTAATAACCGAAACTGCCAATTCGGATTCGAAACTGGCCAGTTTCGGAAAAGTGAAAATTTAAGGCCTTTAGAGGCCGAACTGGGTAAAACGTAAAACATGAAAGTTGTTCGGAACGATTTTTCCTAGGGGGCTACATGAGCAGAATCCCAAAATGAGACTCCAATGGCCTCTGTTTTTATAAAAATCCGAGGCTGGTCTGCCCAGACCTAGTTAACATGATCAGCCAATTTCAAACAAAAACTGACAAGGATACAAGCAGAACTGGATTTTTCTTAAAACACGAAAGTTTTAGAATTTTTTGAGAGCTAAAACTTTTGTGAAGACAAGTTTTTCAAATTCAGAATGGATCTTTAAACTGACACTTTTTTTCCAAAGACTGTGCAGGGAACTGAAAATTCCTGCACAAGATTTTCTAAATTAGTTCAGAAAAACGGTATTTTGTCTAAAACCACTGTTTTTAATTATGAAAATTGTTCCAAAGGCAGTTTTCAACCTTAAACGACTTTTATAAAGACCCATTTCAGAAATATGAATTTTTACAAGAAGATTAAAGAATTTTGAAGTTAAAGTGTTCAAAATGTCCAAAAGTAAGAAAATGGAAATTTTCAAGATAAAATTGGTAAACAAGCCGACTACGGACCATAATCGGAAGTAGTATCCGAGTTACTGGGCTTAGGCCCAATGCCTAAGGTTGACCCCAAGCGGTTGACCATAGTTGACTAAGGGTTGACCTTAGTTGACCAAACATTGACTTTGGTTGACCCAACATTTAACTAAGTGTAACCTTAAGGGTTACCCAAGGTAACCCTAAAGGATACCAAATGTAACGACCCACCTAGCGTAGGCCGTTACCATACTTGTTAACATACATTCATAATATAAACTTACTTACAATGATTGAAAACACAGCGGAAAATTTTTTTTTTTTTATGGCATTCACAAAACACTATAAACATAAAATAATACTGTTTTTGCGTACTAGTATATTAATTACCAGTTAATATAAAATATTTCATAATTTACATAAAACCACAAAACTCGTAGCGATACCCATTATCCACTCATTCACAGTGCCTTGGCTCGCTACTCCATCTTGCATCATTGTCAGATAGCTGGTTCCTTACCTACAGCATAAACTTAAACAGTGAGCTAAAGCTCAGTAAGTACAACTCTTAAACCGTAAAAACATTATAACATAGACATAACATACACATAGCATGCATAGACCACATTATGCTTTCTTATTCCTATTCCTTATGGGCCCTTAACTTGCGTGTTCGTATCCGGCGCGCGACTATGGATTGGTTGGGGCGGCCAAACCATATCCAGCTCAATCCACAGTCCAACCCGACCTGGCGCGGGTGGTACGACACAGCGCTTGATGACTTACTTATTCTTGTTATTAGTGAACATACATTCTGTTGTCACCTTTTTAATTCTATTATTTCTTACCTTAGCATAATAATCATATACTTAACATATTTTATATTGCATACATGTTATCTAACACATAGCACAGAACACATCATGGAAATCTAGTAATATATACTAGTAGCTTATGCTGTAGACGGTGTTGTACTTACCGTCCATCCGTCTGTCGCTTGGCTACTTCTCTTCAAGCTTCAACTGCAGAATTCCTCCTGCTCGATCGAAGGACGTACATGAGATTTCTAATCTAACTCATAATATGTTGGTAACTAACCAACATTCATGCGGGTTTTCGGTGATATGTCCCCCCTAAAATAAACCATGCATACATAGAGGGTGACTACCTCAGTAGTCTTATCGATCATAAATCGTGACCTAAAAGGTTACGTTGGACATCCTTTTTATACACTTAGCCCACATATAAACGTGTCGGGTTAGATCAACACCAACCCTTGGGCTTAATTCACTAACTTATAGGTTAACCAGGGTTAACCCTTATGATTACTAACGTGAATCCCTATTCGGTTCACTTTAGGGTTTTGGGACTAAGTCCCGATAATTCGGGTATAAATTCCCGGTTATCTTTCATCTTAACGTTTCTTTGAAGTCTTAACTTAGAATTCATTTTCTTTAAAAACTTTAACTTAAAATCCCTTTTTCATAAAAAGACTTAGCTTTTAAAACTTAATCTTAGTAACTTTCTTCGTAAAAATTCGTAAATCTTGGACTATAATTTCATAAAATATTTAAGGGTCGGAAACTGCTTTTGGGACAGTTTCCATACTTGAAGTAACGTGTTTAGTTCGAAAAACGTTTTTCCTAGTATGGTTCTATAAAATCTTGCACAGAAATTCTTTGATTCCTGCGCAGTTTTGACATTTCAGTTTGTACTTAAAAATCCCTTTTGAATTTGAAAAAGTTTCCTTCACAAAAGTTCTAGCCCTCGAAGAGTTCTAAAACTTTCGTGTTTTGTAAAATTTCTGATTCCGTACCGATTGGTACCAGTTTTTAATCGAAAATGAGGTTAACTTAGAAATCCGGGTCTCACAGACCACCTACGGGTTTTCTTGAAAAAGAAGGCTGTTGGAGCCTTATTTTGGAAAACTGGCCACGCTCGTCCCTAGGAAACACCCTAGTCTACAACTTTCGTGTTTTAAGTTTTTGCCCATTCGGCCTCTAAAGGCCTGTAATCCACATTTTACCGAAACTGCTCCCTGGAACCCGAGAGACAGTTTTGGGTTCTTACATTTGTTTTTACGTCCTAAGTCGCGGGTTCTAGCTCGACCGACCACTTCGGGAGATAGTCAACATACATGCAGCGCATCTAACGTCCCTTGTCCTAACCATGCAACCCATGTGATCTTGCAACCCAAAAATCCGAACTCATCATCCTAGAGCTGCAAAATCTCTAGCTTAGCATACATCACACATTTCATGCACTTGGTTCACAAAAATCATCACATACATGCATAATTCTAATTGACCTAATTTGGGGACATATTACCTAATTCAAAACCCTAACATGCCATTCTAGCAATCTAATCACATAGCATAATTTATGAGCATAAAATTAAACCAAACCACACCTAGAATCACCCTAATCAAGCACTAAGCACACATGCAATCTAAGGCAGCGAATTAAACATACATGGGAGCTTATGCTCTTACAAAAATTTTTGCATAAAATACACATAAATCATAAGCTTAAAACTCATTTAAACTTGGTAAAAAGCTTTTGAAATTTTTTACCTCAATGAAGTGGATTTTCGGCTTAGGGTTTGGGATACCCGAAAAAAAACTTCTTGCACCACTTATCTCCAAGTTTCGGCTGCTCACCCTATGTGCACCAAAAATCAAATTTTTGGTTTCCTTGTGGTCTCCTCTCCTTGCTCGGCCACTCAAGGAAGGTTAGCCCCAAAACTGAAATTTTTTCCCTCTTTTCTCCCACAAACCCGTGGCTGCTTGGAGCAAGAACCAAGCTCCAAAACTTTGATCAAATCTCACCCTTGTTGCTAGCTCACTAACCCGAACACTCTTGCTCACTTTTCCCTTGAAAATTTGGTTTCTTTCCTCTCTTTTCCCTGCACCAAACCCACGGCAAAGGGCTGCTAGAGCTGCCAGAAATTTTTTTTTTTTTCTTTCTCCCCCTCGGTTCCTAGGCTACCCGAAGCAAGCTAGATGGAGTTGGCTTTGAAAAAATTTATGAACTCTCACTCTCTCTCTCTCTCGGCTTCTTGTGCAGAAAAAAGGCAAGAGGTTGGCTAGGTTTTACATTAAAAATGAATAGAGAAACACCCCTTTTTATAGACAACTTTGAGCTTTCAAAAAATATGATTTTGGCCCCAAAATTTTCAAAAGTTTAGACATTGGGCATGCTAGGTGGCCGGAGTCTAGGGGAGGTGGAAGACAACTCATAGTGAGTTGGCATAGTCCACATGTCATCTAGCCATTGGTCCAACACATCTCTCATGTGAATAAAATAATATTTTCTTTTATGATATCTTAATTTAGGCTTTGTTTGATAGAAAAACCTTGAAACTTTGATTGTAAAAATTTAAATTCCAATACTGTAATTATTATTTCACAGTTTGGATTTTTATATTTACAGTCAAAAAAATCGGATCGAAGATATTTTCTCAAATCCTTTCTGCCTCATGACCTAATATGGCGTGCTTGATTTTTCTAAGGTGGTTTTAGTTTTTATCAGTCATAAAAATTAGTTTCTGCAGTATTTTTCATAAAACGCAGATCTTAAAATTCCTCCGTCGCAATTTTGACCATTTTGGTCAAACTTTGACTTTTTGGGTCAACGGTTGACTTTTTGGTCAAAATTTTGACTTTTGTAAAATCGAGTAGATTTCACTTCTTTTTGTTCAAAAAGGCTATTTGCTTCTTCGAACAGTCATTTTTGAGTTTTATTAAGCTATAAAAACTCATAACACACATTAGAGCTCTGAACTAAGCTTTTTCATGAAATTGCATGTACTATTTACATTCAATTTTTCACAAAAGCTAGTTACATGAAAAACTAGACATCACAATCTACTCTCCTTAAAAATTTTCGTCCTCGAAAATTAAAACAACTCGGGGTAGCTCTTCTTCATCGCATCCTCTAGTTCCCATGTTGCTTCTTCAACTCTATGGTTTCACCACAAAACCTTGACCATAGGGATAATTCTATTCCTTAAGACCTTATTTTCTCTATCGAGAATTCGTACGGGCTTTTCTTCATAGGTTAGATCCGTCTGAACCTTCACTGGTTCTTGGCTGAGCACGTGGGAAGGATCTGGAACATACTTCTTGAGCATCGAGACATGGAAAACATCGTGCATGGAAGCTAATTCTGGCGGCAAGGCGAGCTTATACGCAACTTTTTCAATCCTCTTGAGGATCTCAAACGGTCCCGTATACCGTGGACTGAGTTTTCCTTTCTTGCCAAACCGCATTACTCCCTTCATAGGAGCAATTTTGATGAAAACAGCATCACCAACTTGAAACTCTAATGGTCGTCGACGCTTGTCCGCATAGCTTTTCTGTCGGCTAAAGGCTACGTCGAGTCTCTGTTTGATCTTCTTAATATCCTCGGAGGTCTTTTCGATGAAGTCCGTAGTTTGCAACTGTTTCTGCCCGACTTCTTGCCAGTGAACAGGCGATCTACACTTTCGTCCATACAACGCTTCAAATGGAGCCATTCCAATTGAGGCATGATAGCTGTTGTTGTAGGAAAATTCGATCAGTGATAGCTTTTCATCCCAATTTCCCTTGAAATCTAGGACGCACGACCTCAACATATCCTCCAAGGTCTGGATAGTTCTTTCTGACTGACCATCCGTTTGGGGGTGAAATACTGTACTAAACTTCAATCTCGATCCCATGGCAGCGTGAACGCTCATCCAAAATCGTGAAGTGAAACGCCCATTGCGGTCCGAAATGATTGATTTTGGAATTCCATGTAGTTTGACGATTTGAGCTACGTAAATTTGTGCCAATCTTTCCACTGAGTGGGTAGCTTTAATCGCAACAAAGTGGGCTGATTTGGTCAAACGATCGACTACGACCCAAATCGTGTCATTTCCGCTCGTAGTTCTGGGCAGTCCGACTACAAAATCCATCGTAATCTGCTCCCATTTCCACTCTGGAAGTTCTATCTTCTGTAACTCTTCTCCCGGATGCCGGTGTTCAGCCTTAACTTTTTGACAAGTTAGGCATTTTGACACAAATTCTGCCACCTGATTCTTCATGTTCGGCCACCAGTAGGTCTCCCTGAGATCCTTGTACATCTTGGTAGCTCCTGGATGTACGGAGTATGGCGTTTGGTGTGCCTCTGTCATTATCCGTTCCTTCAAACCCTTCACGTTTGGAACACAAATTCTCCCTTTAAAGTGGAGTATACCATCATCGGAAGTCTTGAACTCTGTGCCCTTTTCACTAAACAAACGAGCCTTCAGCAATGAAGAGTCATTTTCTTGATGGGCCTTAATGAAGTCCAGCAGATCAGACTTAAGGGTAAGCGAAGATAACCTTCCTGTTATTACTTCTATATTGAAATCAGCGATCTCCTTCTGTAGAGGCTTAGGAAGCGCTTCAATGGACATCAGCGTGCCTACTGACTTCCTACTTAATGCATCTGCTACCCTGTTAGCCTTTCCAGGGTGGTAAAGGATTTCACAATCATAATCCTTTACGAGTTCTAACCACCTTCTTTGCCTCATATTTAACTCCTTCTGAGTAAAAATATACTTGAGGCTCTGATGGTCGGTGTAGATTTCGCATTTATTCCCATACAGATAGTGCCTCCATATCTTGAGTGCGAAGACCACTGCTGCTAACTCCATATCATGAGTAGGGTAGTTCCTTTCATGATTCTTCAATTGTCGCGACGCGTAGGCTACTACCTTCCCATTTTGCATCAAGACAGCTCCTAATCCATTTTTAGAAGCGTCACTGTAAATCACAAAGTTTCCTGCTTCTACATCAGGAATTATCAGCACAGGTGCGCTTGTCAATCTCCTCTTAAGCTCCTGGAAATTTTCTTCACACTTCTGAGTCCACTCGTACTTCTTCTCCTTTCGAGTGAGAGCTGTAAGAGGTGCTGCTATCTTCGAAAATCCTTCGACGAATCTCCTATAATACCCTGCCAACCCAAGAAAACTTCTAATCTCTGTGACGTTCCTGGGTGCTGGCCACGAGCTAATTGCTTCCACTTTTGTTGGGTCCACAGAAATTCCTTCTTTTGTCACCACATGCCCCAAAAAGTGAACTTTTTCTAGCCAAAATTCACATTTCGTGAATTTAGCATACAGCTGGTGTTGTCTCAACATTTCCAGTACCAGCCTCAAGTGATGCTCATGCTCCTCCTGGGACCTCGAGTATATCAGAATATCATCAATGAAGACGATCACGAATTTGTCCAGGAAGTCCTTAAACACTCGGTTCATTAAATCCATGAAGGCAGCTGGGGCATTGGTTAGTCCAAAGGGCATGACCAGGAATTCGTAGTGCCCATAACGCGTTCTGAAAGCTGTCTTGGACACATCTGACTCCCTAATCCGAAGTTGATGATAGCCTGAACGCAAATCGATCTTTGAAAATACTATCGCTCCTCTAAGCTGGTCGAACAGATCATCTATCCTTGGGAGAGGATATTTGTTCTTAATTGTGATCTTGTTCAACTCCCGGTAATCGATGCACATACGTAGCGATCCATCCTTCTTCTTTACGAACAAGACAGGTGCTCCCCACGGAGAGTGGCTCTGCTTGATAAATCCCTTGTCTAAAAGCTCTTGTAGCTGTACTTGAAGCTCCCTGAGTTCTGCAGGTGCCATTCTGTACGGTGCCTTCGATACCGGTGCAACTCCTGGTAGTAACTCGATTTCGAACGAGATCTCGCGTTCTGGCGGCAGTCCTGGTAATTCCTCTGGAAATACGTCCACATATTCCCTGATAATGGGAACATCTTCTGGCATCAACTCCTTTTCTTGCTTCTTATCCACCATGTTAGCTAAATACCCTTGACATCCATTAGCTAACATCTTCCAGGCTCTTACAGCCGATACAAGCTTAGTGGTGGAATTCCGAGGTTGCCCATGGAAGTTAAACTCATCTTTCTCGCCTAGGTTGAACGTTATCCGGCGTCTTCGGCAGTCAATCCTAGCGTCGTATCTGCCTAAGAAATCCATCCCTAAGATTACATCGAAATCATGGAGTTTGATTGCGATGAGATCTGCAACTAATTCTCTGCCATTGATGATAACAGGAACATTTTGGATCCAGAAATTGGACCACAAAATTTTACCAGATGGTAAAGAAGCATTGAAGGGTTGTCCTATCCTATTAACACTGTCTCCTAACTTCTGAACAAATTCCAAGGATATGAACGAATGCGTAGCGCCAGAATCGAATAGTGCAATCACATCATAAGTGGCGATAGAAATCTGACCTGTCACCACATGTGATGTTCCGGCTTCTGCATCTCCCTTCGTGTAAGCATAGATCCTGGCTTGGGGTTCTGGTGCTTCCAGTCTGCCTAGTACTGTCGTAGGTCCCTCAAGCCTAGCTTGTACTGCGTGTATTTGCCGTTGGTTGGAGTTGCGATTCTGATACTGTGGCTGCTGGTTCTGGTACTGCGGTTGCTGGTTATTCTGAGGGCAATTCCTCGCAAAATGTCCCTCTTTACCACAGAGGTAGCAAGCATTGGATCCTTTCCTACAGACTCCTGGGTGTTTCTTCCCACAAGTCTCGCATGTAGGGTAAGTGACATTATTGCTATCATTTCCCCGGTTGCTCTTCTTTTGTTGGAAATTTTTCTGTTGTCCCTGGTTATTAAAATTCCCCTTCCGTTTGTTCTTCCCTGACTGCTTGGGACTTTGACTGGGGTTGCTTGCTTGTCCCCTGGTATTTGCTTTCGCATTCTGACGAGGTTGTGTCGACTTAGCAGCAGTCTTTTCTTCCTTTCTGGACTTAAAAATCTGGGCTCTAGCCTCTTTGTCCCGATTAATCCAGTATTCTGCTCTGACGGCTCTGCTAACACAGTCTGACACTGTCTCTGGTGGACTACTGCCGGCACTGACTTGCTTCGCAATATCTGTACGGAACATCCTCATCATTAGCCGAACCTTCTCCTCTTCATTAGGTACCAGTTTTGGACATAAGCGAGCCAGTTGCTCAAATCTTCTGATTGCGTCCACAACTGTCATAGATCCCTGTCGGAAATTCGTAAACTCGTCCTGTTGTACAGCAAGGACTTCTCTGTTGTAGTACATTGAGCGGAATTCATACTCAAAGTCTCGCCAGGACATAGCTGTAACATCTCTCCGCATCTGTACTGTCATCCACCAATGTCTAGCGTCCTTCTTGAGAGCGAAGGAAGCGCACAGTACCTTCTCCTGTTCTGTAAGCCTCATGAAATCCAAGATAACCTGGATATCAATGAGCCAATTATCCGCGGCCATTGGATCTGTAGGCCCCTCAAACTCGGGTGCCTTCATCCGTCTGAAACGTTCATACAGCAGGTCTTCACGTATCACTGGCGGATTCGCTTGCATGGCAGCTGGTGCCATCGAAACTTCAGCATACTGAGGGACTTCTGGTTGCACCCCTGGCTGAACATTAGGTACCTGAGGTACCACTGGCGGAACTGGCTGTGGAGCTTCTCGGGCTGGTGGTACCGGATTCATCCGTTCTAACTGTTCTCGGACTCTAGCCATTTCCTGTTGTTGCTCCAGCATTTGCTGTTGCAAATTAGTCATTAAAGTCACTAGATCCGGTTGGGGCGGATCTGCGGCTGCGTTTCCCCGTGTACGTACCATGCTTATATTCCTACTATAGGAAATAGATATTATCATAAGCTAATAAACTTATCATGCATTTCATTCATACCATCACATCAGCATACATATCATATCATAACATAATAACTTCATCATACTGCATTCATACTTAACATAACATGTAACATCATAACATAACTTTCCATATATCCCGTGATTACACGGTCTCTTTTTGTACAATAAACAAAAGTACATCATCATATCAAAATACATACCTTATATACTTCAAAATACATCATACTGTTCATATTTACATATTTACGGCCAGAACTTCGGATGGAAGTGTCTAACACTTTCTCATCCTACATATATATACAACCTAATATCCGAATAACATACACTATAATAGTCCTAACAAAAGAAATATGCGAAATCGGCCCTAATCTAATCAGTGTCGTCGAGGGTACTCGCGGACGTATCTGTATCAGAAAGTACTACTACGGGTACAGTTGCGTCATCATCCGCTATCTCATCGGGATCATCAAGGGGAAACTCCTCAGGATGATCCTCGTCATCCATATCATCCTCATCGTCACTAGAGATGTCGACAACGGGAGGGTCTTCCTGCTCCGGTGGATCTATTGGTATGACATCATCATCTGAGGCGTCCACCGCGTCCATTGGGTCCTCTGCCTCTTGGGCAGGCATCTCCGGTACTGGCTCCTCGGGCCCCACCTCGTACTGCGGGTCCTCATCTCCAGCGTCATCAGCGACGGGATCCAGGGCCTCATCTGCATGATCAGTGGCAGGTACTGTCTGGGCTATGATCTCTGCTGCTAGTATGTCATCAGTGAAGCTGCCGACGGTCATCTCACGGCGTGGTGATGGAACGGACTGTCGGATGTGTGTCAGTACTCCGTTCCGTAGGAGTAGCAATGCCTGTAACTCGGGCTCTGCTATATCCTGGGGTATATATGGAAGCATCGTCTCCTGGAATCTCCAACAGTAGTGGACCATAGTCTCCCCTGGATAAGCGTGCCAATCCTGTGACATCCTCTGATAGTGAGTATGTCGCATGTCCCTATATATCACAGGATAACGAATCGGCTCTCCGGCCCCTCGTGCTGGAAGTGGCCCATAGCGGCTCATCACGGCTGCGTGAAAGTGTGCCCAAGTACGGCTAGGTAGTTGCGGCTCTCCTAATGTAACCCACCATATCCTAGCATCACCGATCAGACATCTGCTGGCTAGGGTGACCTGTAGGTGCTCCTCGATGTGACACATTGTGAAGATCTGCTCCATATCATGTAGCCATATGCCAATCGATACTGATCGTCTGGTGCTATCGAAGTACTGAGGCTGCGATCGGTAAAAAGAAACTACAGCATCCCGATCCCTCTTCACTTACGTCGTGTCCATAATACCGCGTCTATATCACGTAATATAACCATAAACACTATTGCATATAAAACCATATAGCATATAAGAAAATAAATCTAAACTTACTTGCAATGATGGAGGCGATGTCAGGCAACTGTGAATTCGTGTCGCGAGGGAACCGCTCTGATACCAACTCTTGTAACGACCCACCTAGTGTAGGCCGTTACCATACTTGTTAACATACATTCATAATATAAACTTACTTACAATGATTGAAAACACAGCGGAAATTTTTTTTTTTTTTTTTTATAGCATTCACAAAACACTATAAACATAAAATAATACTGTTTTTGCGTACTAGTATATTAATTACCAGTTAATATAAAATATTTTATAATTTACATAAAACCACAAAACTCGTAGCGATACCCATTATCCACTCATTCACAGTGCCTTGGCTCGCTACTCCATCTTGCATCATTGTCAGATAGCTGGTTCCTTACCTACAGCATAAACTTAAACAGTGAGCTAAAGCTCAGTAAGTACAACTCTTAAACCGTAAAAACATTATAACATAGACATAACATACACATAGCATGCATAGACCACATTATGCTTTCTTATTCCTATTCCTTATGGGCCCTTAACTTGCGTGTTCGTATCCGGCGCGCGACTATGGATTGGTTGGGGCGGCCAAACCATATCCAGCTCAATCCACAGTCCAACCCGACCTGGCGCGGGTGGTACGACACAGCGCTTGATGACTTACTTATTCTTGTTATTAGTGAACATACATTCTGTTGTCACCTTTTTAATTCTATTATTTCTTACCTTAGCATAATAATCATATACTTAACATATTTTATATTGCATACATGTTATCTAACACATAGCACAGAACACATCATGGAAATCTAGTAATATATACTAGTAGCTTATGCTGTAGACGGTGTTGTACTTACCGTCTATCCGTCTGTCGCTTGGCTACTTCTCTTCAAGCTTCAACTGCAGAATTCCTCCTGCTCGATCGAAGGACGTACATGAGATTTCTAATCTAACTCATAATATGTTGGTAACTAACCAACATTCATGCGGGTTTTCGGTGATATGTCCCCCCTAAAATAAACCATGCATACATAGAGGGTGACTACCTCAGTAGTCTTATCGATCATAAATCGTGACCTAAAAGGTTACGTTGGACATCCTTTTTATACACTTAGCCCACATATAAACGTGTCGGGTTAGATCAACACCAACCCTTGGGCTTAAATCACTAACTTATAGGTTAACCAGGGTTAACCCTTATGATTACTAACGTGAATCCCTATTCAGTTCACTTTAGGGTTTTGGGACTAAGTCCCGATAATTCGGGTATAAATTCCCGATTATCTTTCATCTTAACGTTTCTTTGAAGTCTTAACTTAGAATTCATTTTCTTTAAAAACTTTAACTTAAAATCCCTTTTTCATAAAAAGACTTAGCTTTTAAAACTTAATCTTAGTAACTTTCTTCGTAAAAATTCGTAAATCTTGGACTATAATTTCATAAAATATTTAAGGGTCGGAAACTGCTTTTGGGACAGTTTCCATACTTGAAGTAACGTGTTTAGTTCGAAAAACGTTTTTCCTAGTATGGTTCTATAAAATCTTGCACAGAAATTCTTTGATTCCTGCGCAGTTTTGACATTTCAGTTTGTACTTAAAAATCCCTTTTGAATTTGAAAAAGTTTCCTTCACAAAAGTTCTAGCCCTCGAAGAGTTCTAAAACTTTCGTGTTTTGTAAAATTTCTGATTCCGTACCGATTGGTACCAGTTTTTAATCGAAAATGAGGTTAACTTAGAAATCCGGGTCTCACAGACCACCTACGGGTTTTCTTGAAAAAGAAGGCTGTTGGAGCCTTATTTTGGAAAACTGGCCGCGCTCGTCCCTAGGAAACACCCTAGTCTACAACTTTCGTGTTTTAAGTTTTTGCCCATTCGGCCTCTAAAGGCCTGTAATCCACATTTTACCGAAACTGCTCTCTGGAACCCGAGAGACAGTTTTGGGTTCTTACATTTGTTTTTACGTCCTAAGTCGCGGGTTCTAGCTCGACCGACCACTTCGGGAGATAGTCAACATACATGCAGCGCATCTAACGTCCCTTGTCCTAACCATGCAACCCATGTGATCTTGCAACCCAAAAATCCGAACTCATCATCCTAGGGCTGCAAAATCTCTAGCTTAGCATACATCACACATTTCATGCACTTGGTTCACAAAAATCATCACATACATGCATAATTCTAATTGACCTAATTTGGGGACATATTACCTAATTCAAAACCCTAACATGCCATTCTAGCAATCTAATCACATAGCATAATTTATGAGCATAAAATTAAACCAAACCACACCTAGAATCACCCTAATCAAACACTAAGCACACATGCAATCTAAGGCAGCGAATTAAACATACATGGGAGCTTATGCTCTTACAAAAATTTTTGCATAAAATACACATAAATCATAAGCTTAAAACTCATTTAAACTTGGTAAAAAGCTTTTGAAATTTTTTACCTCAATGAAGTGGATTTTCGGCTTAGGGTTTGGGATACCCGAAAAAAAACTTCTTGCACCACTTATCTCCAAGTTTCGGCTGCTCACCCTATGTGCACCAAAAATCAAATTTTTGGTTTCCTTGTGGTCTCCTCTCCTTGCTCGGCCACTCAAGGAAGGTTAGCCCCAAAACTGAAATTTTTTCCCTCTTTTCTCCCACAAACCCGTGACTGCTTGGAGCAAGAACCAAGCTCCAAAACTTTGATCAAATCTCACCCTTGTTGCTAGCTCACTAACCCGAACACTCTTGCTCACTTTTCTCTTGAAAATTTGGTTTCTTTCCTCTCTTTTCCCTGCACCAAACCCACGGCAAAGGGCTGCTAGAGCTGCCAGAAATTTTTTTTTTTTTCTTTCTCCCCCTCGGTTCCTAGGCTACCCGAAGCAAGCTAGATGGAGTTGGCTTTGAAAAAATTTATGAACTCTCACTCTCTCTCTCTCTCGGCTTCTTGTGCAGAAAAAAGGCAAGAGGTTGGCTAGGTTTTACATTAAAAATGAATAGAGAAACACCCCTTTTTATAGACAACTTTGTGCTTTCAAAAAATATGATTTTGGCCCCAAAATTTTCAAAAGTTTAGACATTGGGCATGCTAGGTGGCCGGAGTCTAGGGGAGGTGGAAGACAACTCATAGTGAGTTGGCATAGTCCACATGTCATCTAGCCATTGGTCCAACACATCTCTCATGTGAATAAAATAATATTTTCTTTTATGATATCTTAATTTAGGCTTTGTTTGATAGAAAAACCTTGAAACTTTGATTGTAAAAATTTAAATTCCAATACTGTAATTATTATTTCACAGTTTGGATTTTTATATTTACAGTCAAAAAAATCGGATCGAAGATATTTTCTCAAATCCTTTCTGCCTCATGACCTAATATGGCGTGCTTGATTTTTCTAAGGTGGTTTTAGTTTTTATCAGTCATAAAAATTAGTTTCTGCAGTATTTTTCATAAAACGCATATCTTAAAATTCCTCCGTCGCAATTTTGACCATTTTGGTCAAACTTTGACTTTTCAGGTCGACGGTTGACTTTTTGGTCAAAATTTTGACTTTTGTAAAATCGAGTAGATTTCACTTCTTTTTGTTCAAAAAGGCTATTTGCTTCTTCGAACAGTCATTTTTGAGTTTTATTAAGCTATAAAAACTCATAACACACATTAGAGCTCTGACCTAAGCTTTTTCATGAAATTGCATGTACTATTTACATTCAATTTTTCACAAAAGCTAGTTACATGAAAAACTAGACATCACACCAAAAACCTATAATTGAGCTAAGAGAAGAGGGTTAATAGAAATAACTCAATAATTTATGATATAAGAGTAAACCCCAAGGTTTAAAAGAAAACCTAGCAGTATGCTAAAGGCTTAACACCAAAAAGAGGTTATCCAACGTGACCTCTTAAGGAGTAATCAAAGTTTGATTATTCTTAAATAGTAGGATGACTACTTGTGACTAAGTAAGATATCAAGTATCGGGGACATACGACTAGGATTTTGTAGGCATGTTGGTTAGGACACCAACATTCCACAATAAGAATTAGACTCTTACCTATGTCCTTATTCAAGCAGGGGGAAACCTACAGCTGTGCCCAGTGGAAGAACAACATCAAGTAGGACATAGCAAGAGAGGTAAGCACAACTCCGCCTACAGCATAGGCTTTAATTGGTACTTGCCTAAGTATGTTAGATGCATGCTAGGAGTATACGTTGATTGTTGCAATGATGTACTTTGTTGTATGCCTTGTGGTATGTTAGACTGCTTGCTCAATGTTATGTTGCTATATGTGGTATGCTATGTGGTATGATAAGAAATGATGTGTTATGTGTGATATCTAGTTTTTCATGCTACTAATTCTTGTAAAGAATTAAATATGTGCAGATTATGCAATATTATGAAAAAGTTCAGTTCAGAACTTTCATGTGTGTATTATGAGCTTTTATAGCTTAAAAAGACTTAAAACTGATGATTCGAAGAAGCAAACAGCCTTTTCGGTCAATAAGGAGTAAAATCTGATCGTTTTGTGAAAAGTCAAAATTTTGACCAAAAAGTCAACCGTTGACCCGAAAAGTCAAAGTTTGACCAAAATGGTCCAAATTGCGACACATGAATTTTAAGATCTGTTTTTTTCAAAAAATACTGCAGAAACTCATTTTCTTTAACAGATAATGAAAATGAGACACCGGAGCCACTATAGAAAAATCAGGCGCATTTATTAAGATCATAGGGCAAAAAGGGTTTGAGAAAACAAGAAAAATATTTTTCGACCCGATTTTTCGACGGCACGTTAAAAATCCAAAAACTATAAAATAATATTTACAGTATTGGAATTTAAATTTTTGAACTCGACATTTCAAGATTTTCAGTCAAACCGAAGCTTGATTCAAGAATTTTCTAGAGAAAAAGTTGATCCTTATCCTCTTGATGTGGTGGCCCAATCCAAGCATGACACCTACCCCATGCCAACTCATCCTTTGGTGGCTTACACCCCCCATTGTTGTCGCCCATCCCTTAGGCAACAAGGCCAAAGATTCAAAAATCAAGGGGCCAAAATAGAATTCTTGAAAGTCTTATCAAGTGTCTATAAATAGAGCTCCATTCTATTCATTTTATTCAAGAAAACCAAGCAAACTCTTGCCATTTTTCTGCACACCAAGAGGCCGAGAGAGAGGGAGTGAGAGAGTTCAGAAATTTTCTTGTCCAAACTTCACCAACTTGCTTCGGGTAGACCCTAGGAACCGAGGGAGAGAAAGAAAATTTTTCTGGCCAGCCAAGAGCAGCCACTGCCGTGGGTCTTGGTGCAGGGGAAACCGAGAAGAGAGACCAAAAATTTGGGGGAAAAATTAGGGCCTAGGGTTCGGGTGGCCTAGCCGAGCCAAGAGAGTGGAGTAGAGAGAGTTTTGGAGGCTGATTTTGCCTCTAGATAAGCCACGGGTTGTGTGAGAGGAGAAAAGAAAAATTTTCCAGCTTTGGGCCAAGTGACCCAAGGGAGGCCGAGCAAGCCAAGGAGCAGCTCTAGGGGCCAAAATTTGGTGCTTGGTGCACCTAGGAGCAGCAGCCGAACCATAGGAACCAAAGGGTGCAAGGGAGTCAACTCGGGTTGTCCAAACCCTAGGCCGAACCCCACACACACTTGAGGTAAAAGTCTAAAATTTTTCTTAAGCTTTTAATTTGGTTTTAAAGCTTTGATTTAAGTGTATTTTTGTGCCAAAAAGATGTAAGGGCATAAGCCCATTGCATGTGATTATTTTCTGCCCTATGTGCTTGATTAGCCGTGTGTGCTTGGTTGGTGTAGCCGAGTGGTTAGTTTGATTGTGCATGAGATTTAAGCTTTGTTTTGTGCTTGAAATTGCTAGATGGCATGTTAGGGTTTAATTAGGCTTTATGTCCCCATTAGGTCAGATTTGAAGCATGCTTGTATGTTTAAAGTTTTATGAACTAGGATGATAGAATTTATATGTTGCATGTTGGCTAGAGGAACCGTGCAACCCTAGGCAATGTAGGTTCGGTTTGGTGGGTTGCACGAACATGTGGGATGGCTTAGCTAGCCGTAAGGGGACGCTAGACGCGCTGCATGTTTTTGACCTAACTCCCGAAGTGGTCGGTCGAGCTAGAACCCTCGCCCTAGGACGTAACAATGAACTTAAAAACTGAAACTGCCTCTCGGGTTCCCAGGAGGCAGTCTCGGTAAATCGTCACAGTTGGCTGATAGAGGCCGAATGGGCAAAAATGTAAAACACGAAAGTTGTAGATTAGGGTGTTTCCTAGGGGGTATCACGGGCACTTTGCCAAAATAAGGCTCCAAAGGCCTACTTTTTCAAGAAAAACCGTAGGTGGGTCAGTGAGACCCAGTTTTCAAGTTAAGTCTGTTTTCGATTTAAAACTGACACCAATCGGTAAAGAATCAGAAAATGTGTAAAACACGAAAGTTTTAGAACTCTTCGAGGGCTAGAACTTTCGTGAAGGAAACTTTTTCCAAATCAAAACGGATTTTTAATTGTAACGTAAAAAATCTGAAAACTGTGCAGGATTCAACAAAATCCTGTGCATAATTTTGTAGAACCAAACTAGGAAAAATTATTTTCGGACTTAACACAGTATTTCAAGCATGGAAACTGTCCTAAAAGCAGTTTCCGACCCTCGAACATTTTATGAAAATATAGGCCAAGATCTACGAAATTTTTAAGAAAGTAAGTCATGAAATTCAAGTTTTAAGCTAAGTCTTTTTATGAAAAGGGTTTTTAAGTTAAAGTTTTCAAGAAAAAGGGATTTTAAGCTAAGTTTTTCAAAGGAAAATATAGAACGAATGGTAGCCGGGATTTAGCACCCGAGTTACCGGGCTTTGCCCCGAAGCCCAGAGTTGACCCGAAGAGAGTTGACTTTAGCACTCGAAATGGTTGACTTTGGTTGACCTAATAAGAATTAAGTTTTTATACAAGCCCTAGGGTAGGTTTCGACCTAACCCAATATTTTTATAAATGGGCTAAGTACACGGAAAGATTTTTCAACGTAACCCTATGGGTAACAAATGGCTTCACGTTAGGGGGACATATAGCCGAAAACCCGCATGAATGTTGGTTAGTACCAACATACGATAAAGATGGACTAGAAGACTGACGTACGTCCTTTAATCAAGCAGGAGGAGTCCTGCAGCGGAGCTCGGAAGAGGATCTGCGAAACAACTGAAGTATAGACGGTAAGTACAACACCGTCTACAGCACAAGCTAATAGGATTATACTATTAGACTCGATGATGTGCTCTGTGATATATGCTAAGTAACATGTATGCAACATGAAGAATGCTAAGTATATGGTTATATGCTAAGACAAGATAAGAAAGGATTAAGTTAGAAAGATGACATCAGAAATGTATGTTCACACGTAAACAAGTTTAAGTAAGAAAATAAGAGCCGTGTCGTACCACCCGCGCCAGGTCGGGTTGGACTGTGGATTGAACTGGAATTGGTTTGGCCGCCCCAGACAATCCATAGTCGCGCGCCGGATACGAACACGCAGACTAAGGGCCCATAAGATGTAAGGAAAATAATGAAGCATATTATGACCCATGCATGCTATATGTTATACTAAGTATGTCATGTATTATACGTTATGCTAAGTATGTTATGTATTGTATGCTATGTATGCTATGCTAAGTAGTATGCTATGTATATGCTATGTAATGTTATATGTTATGTTGTTATGTTTTAAATGTCATATTGTTATTATTTAATTACGGCCTAGGAGTTGTACTTACTGGGCCTTAAGCTCACTGTTTTTGAGTTTGTGCTGTAGGTAAGTCGCCTGTCAGCTGATATTGATGCGGTGGGGAGTAGCGGGTCAAGCACTGTAAATCGTGGTATATGGAACCGCTACGCAATCCTTGAGTGGTATATACTTTTGAGAGACAAGAAAAGTTTTATAAGTAATAGCTGATATGTTTATGCACAGAAACAATATTTTAAGTTTATGTACATAATTTTGTGTACTATAAAAAAAAAAAAAAATCCGCTGTGCTTTTACAAGCTAAGTAAGTAAGTAATATGTTATGAATGTATGGTTACAAGCAAGGGTAACGGCCTACGCTAGGTGGGTCGTTACATTATGTATGAAGAATGACATGTTATGTATGCAGAAGGATATGTAAGCTGTGCATGTAAGGTAAGATACAAAGTATGTTATGGCTTATGTAAGAGTGACATCACGATGCATGTTCACTAAATTATAAGATGAGATTAAAGATCAAGAAAGAAAGAAGGCAAGCAAGTTGCCATGGCGAGCAAGTCGCCTGTGTCGTACTGACCCGCTCGTAGGTCGGGTTGGACTATGATTTGAGTTGGAAATGGACTGGCCGCCCCAACCACTCCATAGTCGCGCGCCCGGTACGTACACTCAAGTAAGGGGCCCATAAGTAAGAAAACTAAGAAAGTAAGTTAAGAATGAAAGAAAAGCATAATATGAGCATAAACGGACCATGCATCTATTATGCAATGCTATGTTATGTAATGATGTGAAATGGTATGTTATGATGAATGCACGTATGATATGATGAGATATGTTATGAAGAGTTAAGTTAGGATGTGTATGCTAGGTTATGTATGTTATGTCGCGGTTTAGATAGTTGTACTTGCTGAGCGAAAACTCACTGTTTTACGTCTATGCTGTAGGTAAGTAACCTGACAGCGATATGTGATGCAAGATAGAAGTGCGAGGCGGGGCATACTGTGAAATGTGGGAGTACGTTGCCGCTACGCGTTTATTCATTATGTATTTCCCTTGTGTTGAATATTTTATTTACGACACGCTTATTATGTTTAGACGTTTATAAGCTTGATAAAAAAAAAAAATTTCCGCTGCATTTCGTCAAATAAATAAGTACGATAAGTAAGTAAGTAAGTATGTATGTATGGTGTAAGACCCGAATTTTCATGGACCTATGATTTCCTTATTCATAAGAAATTAAAAGTCTGTAATATGTGTTTATAAGATATTTTATGGAAAATTATGAATAGCAATGTGAAATTCATAATTTTATTAGTTAATGTTTGAATTCTCATTAAATTGGCTATAAGACTCAAAATAGAATGCCAAGGTTAGCAAACGGCATTTTGAGTCAAAAAGAGCGGAAAAGTACGTAATTTTATGAAAGTCAAAGGTTTGACCAAAAAAAGTCAACTTTGACCGAAAAAGTCAAAGTTTGACCAATGATGGTCAACATGTTGACTTTATAGTATGAAGGAATACAGTATAGGAAAGATACTGTGAAACTCGTCATTTCGAGTAACATAGCATGAATAGGCCGTAAAACCACCCTAGAAAATCAAGCACACCAAGTTAGGATTTAAAGTAAAAAGGGCTCGGAAAAATAAGAAAAAAATTTTACGGTCCAATTTTACACAGATAAATTTTGAACTGCAATACAGTATAAAAATACTGTGTATGAGTGAAGTACAGTATTAAAAATATCTGTGTAGCACAAAAATAGACTGCTTTTAAGAAAAATAGCCAAACATGACTCAAGGGTGGATGATGTCACCTTGTATTGGATTTATGACATCATAAATATTAAACCAAGCATGGAAAGAATTTGTGGAACCTTCTAGGACTCTCTAGGCCGGCCACCTCACCCTCCCATAGCATAAATATGAGTTTTTATGGGGCAATTTCACAATTTTCACAAACTTTTCCCACCTCTATAAATAGGTGACCCATAAATCATTTTATTCATAAAATCTAGGGAAATTCTTGCCCATTTTATGCAGAAACTCCGTAGGTTTGAGAGGGGAGAAAGAGAAGAGAAAAATCAAAATTTCTTGAGGGGTTTTGCTAGGGAGAATCTAGATTTGAGCAAGGGAAACCAAGAAAAAATTTTGGAATTTTGGAGACCCATTTTGGCTGTTGTGGTCGAGTGTGAGAGGGAGGAGAAAAAGGAGAGGGAAAGCTAGAAATTTGTTAGGGGAAAGCTTGGAGGAGTGTTCGGTTTTAAGGTGGATCAGCCAAGGAACCAAAAGAAAAATTTTGGTACCCTAGCTAGGTTGGAAGCCGTGGGTAAGGAAGCCAAGGGAAGGAAGAAATTTTGGTGTCAAACCCTAACTTAGGTCTAAGGTAAATTCTTGAGCCTAATCTTGCAATTAAGTTCAATTTTGGCATTTTATTGGTATTTCAAGTTGGTGTGTAAGGACATAAGTCCAATTTAATTTCTAGCCCTAGATGTGTTAGTGTGTGTGCTTGGTTAGGTGATTAGGGTGATTGGCTTAATTTCTTGCTTGATTTATGCTTGTTGGTTGATAGATTGCATGCTAGATTTGTATGTTGTGTGTCCCCTAATTTTGGTCCAAAGATCTGCCCTAGGCAGTGCATGATGGGCAGCTAGCTTAAGGGTGTATGTTTGATGCCTGTTTGAATGAATGCAAAATGTTAGAACCATGCAAACCTAGGATTTAGGCTTTCCGGGTTTGGTTTGCATGGATCCGTTCGAGCCACATGTGGGTGTATGTGGGACGTTAGAAATTCTGCATGGTTGTTGTGTAGGCTCCCGAAGTGGTCAATCGAGTTAGACTTCGCGAAATAGGACATAAACCGGACTTAACAACCGAAACTGCCAGTTCGGATTCAAAACTGGTCAGTTTCGGGAAAATGAAAATTTAAGGCCTTTAGAGGCCGAACTGGATAAAACTTAAAACACGAAAGTTGTTCGGAACGATTTGTTCTAGGGGACAACGTTGGCAGAATCCCAAAATGAGGCTCCAATAGCCTCCATTTTTACAAAAATCCGAGGCTGGTCTGCCCAGACTCAGTTAACAAGATCATCCAATTTTAAACAAAAACTGACAAAAATACAAGTGGAACTGGATTTTTCGTAAAACATAAAAGTTTTAGCATTTTTCGAGAGCTACAACTTTTGTGAAGACAAGTTTTTCAAATTCGGAGTAGATTTTTAAACTGACATTGTTTTTACGAAAGGTGTGCAGGGAACCGAAATTCTCTTCACAAAATCTTTTCAAACAATTCTGAAAAACTGTATTTTGTTTAAAACCGCTGTTTTTAATTATGAAAACTGTTCTAAAGGCAGTTCTCAACCTTAAACGATTTTTATAAAAATCCATTTCAAAAGTATAAAATTTTACAAGAAGATTAAGAAAATTTTGAAGCTAATTTCACAAGATTTTCCAAAAGTAAGGAAATAGAGTTTTGAGGAAAAATTAGTTATCAAGTCGACTACGGACCGTAACCGGGAATAATACAGAGTTACTGGGCTTAGCCCCAAAAGCCCAAGGTTGACCCTAGAGAGTTGACCTTAGTTGACCAACGGTTGACTTTGGTTGACTCAATGTTTAATTAAGTTTAACCTTAAGAGTTACCCAAGGTAACCCTAAGGGATACCAAAATAACCTATAATTGGGCTAAGAGAAAAGGGTTAATAGAAATACTCCAATAATTTATGAAATAAGAGTAAAGCCCAAGAATTAAAAGAAAACCTAACAGTATGCTAAAGGTTTAACACCAAAAAGAGATTATCCAACGTGACCTCTTAAAGAGTAATCAAAGTTCGATTATTCTTAAGCAGTAAGGTGACTACTTGTGACCAAGTAAGATATCAAGTATCGAGGACATACAACTAAGATGATGTGTGAAAGTTGGTTAGGTCACCAACATTCTATGTTAGGATCCTTATCCTATGCTTTTTCAAATAGCAGGAAGTGACCTGCTGTTGCAACCTGTATTGAGGCCGCAACACTCAGGACACAGCACAAGAGGTAAGTACAAACCTCACCTGCAGTATAAAAGATAGTAATCTATTTTCAAATATGCTATGACATGTTTTGTGCTATGTTCTACGTAATGCTATGTTTGCAAAATGTTATGTTTACAAAAGTGCTATATTTGCAAAATGCTATGTTTACAAAAGTGCTATATTTGCAAAATGCTATGTTTACAAAAGTACTATATTTGCAAAATGTTATGTTTATAAAAGTACTATATTTGTAAAATGCTATGTTTACAAAAGTGTTCTATTTGCAAAATGTCATGTTTACAAAAGTGCTATAATTGCAAAAATGTCATGTTTTCAAAAATGCTATGTTTGTAAAAATGCCATGTCTTTAAGTCATGCCATGTTACGAATGAAGAGTAAGTTATGATATGATATAGTGACATCATGAGGTATGTTCACTAATGATAAACAACATGGTAAGAACACACAAGTAAAGTGTCGTACCAACCTCCCAAAGGTGGAGAACTATTCATGTTCAAGTTTAATGATTTCCAGAATTGTTAGGGACCTTGCAACCCATAACTTTATCTGGAGAGCGCGCTTCTGGTACGTACACAAGGGGTCCATATGTTAAAGAAAGATAATAAGTTCAAGTTAAAAATTTATGCATAAACAAACATAAATGGTTCATGCATATGTTTTATGATATTGGCATGTTTCAAATGTTTTTGTGAGATTATGTTTGTGCTTACTGGGCGAAAGCTCATTAGTTATATTTCATACTGTAGGTAAGAAGCCTGCAGCTTAAATGATGGGCTATATGTGGACGGTGCGGCGGATGAAGGGCGGTATGGATACCACTACGCATATATTCCGCATCTTTTTCTGAGTTAAGAAGTTTCTGTATATATGTGTATATCACGAAAACAAATTATGTTACGTAGTATGTTTGGTACTAAAGACTTTAAACAATCTCTTATGTTAGTAGGTATGTATGTAAATAAATTGCTAAGAGCAAATCTAATGTATATATATAAGTATGTTGGAAAAAAAAAAATTTATTCTCAAATTTTCAAGAAAGATATAATTAAGTAAGTAAGGTGACGACCCTACGTAGGATGAGGGCGTCACATATGGTAACGGCCTGTGCTAGGCGGGTTGTTACAGAGTTGGTATCAGAGCGGTCTCCTGCGATAAAATTTCACAGTATGCCTGCCATCGCCACCATCATTATAAGTTAAGTTGATATCTTATATTTATGTGCGTAAGTATTTATCATGGGATTGTGATATGATAGACGAGTAGATATGGACCCGGATCAGATAGACGCTGATCGCGAGGCAGTTGCGGCATTTTATGGGTCGCGACCATTGCTATATGATGGTACGAGACACTCGGTATCGGTATCAGCATGGTTGTATGACATGAAGGTGATCTTTTATACATGTCACATCGAGGACCGTCTATAGGTCTCCTTGGCTAGCCGGTGTCTGATTACCGATGCCAGGCTATGGTGGATGACCTATGGCGAGCGACAGTTGCCCGGTAGGACGTGGGCACATTTTCGCACAGTAGTACTGGCACGTTATGGACCGATCCCTTTTAAGGGGCCAGGTGACGACGCACAGTACATGTAATACCCCGAAATTTCTACGGACTTACAATTAAAAGAATTTAAGTCTGTATTATGTGTTTATGTGATATTTTATGAAAATTATGAATACTAATGTGAAATTCATAATTTTAGCAGTTAAAAATTTGAGTTCTCATTTAATTAATTATGAGACTCGATAAATAGTTACTTAGCCATGTATAGGGCTTTTTGTGATAAAGGCATCACAAAAATTTATGATTTTATGTTGGTCAAAATTTGATCCGAAAAAATCAAAGTTGACCAAAAAGTCAAAGGTTGACCATGGAAGTCAGAGGCATGACAGTATAGTTATTCGATAAGCAGTATGAAAAATATACTGCGAAAAACTGTCATCATGGACAAAATAGCAAGACTAAGCTATGAGACCACCCTAGAAAAATCAAGCACATCAAGTTAGGGCCAAGGGTAAAAAGGGTTCGAAGAAATAAGGAAAAATTTTTATAGTCTGATTTTACACAGATAAATTTTGGACTGTAGTACAGTATAAAAATACTGTTATTAAGTAGATAACAGTATTAAAAATATCTGTGTAGCATGAAAGTGGACTGCGTTTTAAGGAAAAAGCCAAACGAGGCCTTAGGTGATGATATCACCTCACCATGGATTTACGATATCATAATTGATTTAAATTAGCATGGAAAGAATTATGGAAGATTCTAGAAAATGGGAGAGGTGGCCGGCCAAACAAGGGGCAAAAATGTCAAGATTTTAACTTTTGGGGCCAAAGTGTAAATTTTAGGAAATTGGTGATGTAAGCATATGAGGTCACCTAGATGATGTCACCTAGATGAGGTAAGCAAAACTTGGGCAGCAAGTAGATGGCCGGCCAAGTGACACTTGTGGGGGTGTTTTTGCAAAAATTTTCACTTTTGGGGTCAAAATGTAATTTTTGGAATAAAAATAAATGAAAAAAAATTATGAAATTTCAGCTATAAAAAGGGGCTGAAGGCGGCAGTTTTCAGCTCAGAAAAATTGGAAAATCTACCCAAACTATGCCAAAATGAATTCCCACAACTTTTCTCTCTAGATCTAGAAACCCAAAACCCATGAACCAAAAAGGAAGAGAAAAAAAAAATGGATACCCATTTTTTGGGTGAGAAGCCGGCTGTAGGAGAAGAAAAAGGGAGAGAAAAACTGAAAAAGATTTAGGAGAAAACCCAAGGGAGAGTTCGATTTGGAGCTAGGAGAAAGCAAGAAAAAAGTTTGGAAAATTGTGGGTCACTTTTGGGGTGTGTGGCCGAGTGGGAAAGGAAGGAGAAAGGGAAAGGAAAATTGAAAATTCTTGAGGGCAAATTCTTGTAGTGAAGCTCGGGTTTGAGTGGATCAACCAAGGAGCCAACCAAAATTTTCAGTACCCATTTTGGAGGTGGAGCTGTGAGCCAAGGAGGGCTAGGGGAAGAAAGGGATTTGTGTGACCAAACCATAGCTTTGGTCTAAGGTAATTTTCCAAAGCCCTAACTATTTCAATTTCGTTCAAATTGAGTTCAATTTTGGGTATTTTAATTATGTTTCAAGATGGTTTGTTGTAATACCCGATTTTTCCTATGTGACTATTTTCTTTTTAAAGGAGTTAAATGCATGCCGTACCGGCATTTATGAAAAAGTTCGCTTTAAAACTTTATTATGTGTTACGAGCTTTTATAGCTTTATAAGACTCGAATATGCTTGTTTTGATTGATAAATGGTCTTTTCGGATGAAAAGAGATGAAATTTACAAGATTCTAGGAAAGTCAAATGGTTGACCGAAAAAGTCAACTTTGACCCGGAAAAGTCAAAATTTGACCAAAATGGTCAAAACCCTAACTGTACAATTTTGTGACATGCAGTATGGGAAAAATACTGCGAAAACCCATTTTTTCGGATAAGATGACGTAAATGAGAACTAAAACCGCCGTAGAAAAATCAAGCGCGCAAAGTTAGGGCACAGGGCAAAAGGGTTTGAGAAAATAAGAAAAAAAAATTTCAGCCCGATTTTTCACAGATAAAATTTTTACGGCAGTATAAAATATTAGTACTGTGTATTAGTACAACACAGTATTAAATTTATCTCTGTTAAGTTTAAATTATATTGGTTTTTGAAAAAAGTAGCCAAACAAGACTTTATTAATTATGACATCATCAACTTTTTGAGAACAAACCATCACAAGACATGTGTCTTGTTCTAGCTTTTTCCACCTTGTTCTCCAAGTAATGCAGCCGGCCACCTTGCATGCTCCTTGCCTGATTTTTCAAAAATTTTGGGGTCAAAACCTAAAGTTCAAAAAGTTTCACATTGCCTATAAATAGAGGTGATCTCTATTCATTTAATTAGAAAAATCTAGCAAAATTCTGGCCATTTTCTGCCACAAAACCGAGAGTGAGAGTGAAGAGAGAAATCAGAAATTTTTCTTGAGCCAACCTTAGGGGGTGTTCGGTCTTGAGCTAGAAAAGCAAGAGGGAGAGTTTGAAAAATTTTTCCAGCGTTACTTGACCTGCTACCGTGGGTTAGAGAGCAGGGAAACAAGAGGAAAAAATCAAAAACTTTGAGGGAAAACTTTAAGGTACAATTTCGGGTGTGATTCTACCAACCGAAAACAAGATTTAAGCAAGTTTGACACCATTTTGGGTCTAGGAGCAGCCACGGTTTTTGGTGCAGAAAAACAGTGGGGAAAATTCAGATTTTTGGGGACAAAGTGTGGTGTGGCCGAGCCTAGGGTGGAGGTCAGTTTGCAGTCCAAAAAGCCAAGTTTTGGGAGCCATTTGGTGAGTGGAAACCGGTTCTAGGAGCTAGGGACCAAGAGTGAGATTTTGTGGTTCCAACCCTAAAGCCAAACTCTACCTAATCAAGGTAATTTTTGGAAAAACCCTAGCTCTACTTTCATTCAAGTTTTCAAATTGAGATTTAAATGTATTTGTTTTAAGCCAAGTTGTAAGAGCATAAGCTTACCAATTTATTTTTATGCCCATTAGATTGCTTTAGTACTTGATTAGTTACCTATGGGTGGTTTGATTTATTTATGTTCATTAATATGCTTATGTTGGTTTTGTATGCTAGGATTGCATGCTAGAATTCTACATGAGGTTATATGTCCCCTAAAATATGATTGAGTATGTGATTGTATGTTAGAGATTTACTTAGTATGATATTGTATGCATGGAATGTTGAATGCTTAGAATGGTATGTGCTATGTTAGACCATGCAACCCTAGGTTAGGGTTCAGATTTCATGGGCTGCATGGACATGTTGGGTAAGCATGTTGGGACATGCGGGACGTTAGAAACGCTGCATGCTTTGTCAGTAAGCTCCCGAAGTAGTCGGTTGAGATAGAACCGCGAATTAGGACGTAAACCAATTTTAGTAAACAAAACTGCTAGTTCGGGTTCCAAACTGGACAGTTTTAGAAAAGTGAAAATTACAGGCCTTTAGAGGCCGAATGGGGTAAAACGTAAAACACAGAAGTTGTAGAATAGGGTTTTTCCTAGGGGGCACCATGGACCGTTTCTCAAAATGAGGTTCTAAAGGCCTCCGTTTTTACGAAAAACCGAAGATGGTCTGTTCAGACCCAGTTTTCACGACCAACCTGTTTCAATTTAAAACTGGTACTAATCTAAGTAGAATCAGATTTTTTTTAAAACACGAAAGTTTTAGATCTCTTCGAGAGCTAGAACTTGAGTGAAGACAACTTTTTCTAATTCTAAAAGGGTTTTTAAATATAATCTGACTTCTAAAAAATTATGCAGGGAGCAAGAAATTCCTGCACAGGATTTTATAGAACCTGCTTAGGAAAACAGTTTTTCCTGCCTAAAAACACTATTTTGCATACAGAAACTGTTCCAAAGGCAGTTTCCAACCTTCAAACGTTTTATAAAACTATGTTTCAAGAATTAAGGATTTTTAAGGAAAATTAAAAGAGTTTTAGGCTTATGTGCCAAAACCTTTTCAAGGATAAAGAAAAATGGTAATTTTCTTAATCAAGTTGTAAGACAAGCAAAGACAAACGGTGACCGGGAAATTATACCCGAATCACAGGGCTTAGCCCAAAGCCCGAGGTTGACCCAAAGGGAGGGTTGACTTTAGTTTTAGTAGCCTTAGAGGTTAACTTCAATTAACCTAATATGGATTAAGAACGGTAAGCTCGAGATTAGGTGTTGGCCTAACCCCTTTACGCTCGCGCATGTGATTAGTATGAAAGGTTATCCAACGTAACCTACTAGGCCGTAGTACGGGCTCATTGGAGCGATGATTGGAACTCAAGTAGGTAAGGTTACTTAGAGTAACCACTCATAACATGATTTAAGATAGGGGGACATATAACCAAAGCATTGCATGAATGTTGGTGGAAAACCAACATAGTATGGTCATAGACTAGAAATCTTACCTAGTCCTTCGATTAAGCAGGAAATAACCTGCAGCTGAGCCCCGAGGTGGAATAGCATAACGTCAGGCATAGACGAGGTAAGTACAACGCCGCCTACAGCATAGGCTAGTAGTTGTATACTTACCTAGATATAATTGGTATACTATGTGCTATGTGTTATGATTTATACCATGTTATATATATATGTATGACCAGTTTATGTTATGAAATGTGCTATGTAAGCATTGAATGTTAAACTATGAATATGAAATGGTTAAGAAGCATGATTAATTGACATCGGATTGTATGCTCACTAATTAAATTAAGTATAAGGAGTTTAACAATAACAAGATGGAAAGTAGGGAAAGGCGTTAAGTCGCCTGTGTCATACCACCCGCACCAGGTCGGGTTGGACTGTGGATTGAGTTGGAATTGGACTGGCCGCCCCAACCAATCCATAGTTGCGCCCCAGGTACGAACACTCATGTTAAGGGCCCCTAAGTAGAATAAACAATAAGGAATTAAGGAAGCATAATACGAACATAATTGGGTTATGTATGCTATATGTATCAAGGTGTTATGTAATAGAATGAAATGTATAGTTATGTGGCGCGGATTAGGAGTTGTACTTGCTGAGCGAAAGCTCATTGTTTTAGGTTTATGCTGTAGGTAAACAACCTGCCAGCAGTTGATGATGCAAGGTGGAGTCGCGTGGCCGGATACTGTGAATAATGGGAAACGGAAACCGCTACGCGTTTTGATAATTTTATGGGATATGTAATGTTTAATTTTGGCTACTTAGTAGTATGCACAATTAATACTATCGTTTATATTTTACGTTTCGAAGCTTTCTTGCCCACTGTATATAAAAAAAAAAAAAAAAAAATTTCCGCTGTGTTTCACGTAATAAGTAAGTAAGTTTGGTATAAGTTATCTCATAAATGTATGTACGTATGTATGGTAACGGCCTGTGCTAGGCGGGTCGTTACATTTATAAGGACATAAGTCCAATTTAAATTTCTGCCCTAGTTGGTTCACATGTGCTTGATTATATTTACAAAAGTGCTATATTTACAAAATATCATGTTTTCAAAAGTGCCATATTTGTAAAGTGCTATATTTACAAAAGTGCTATATTTGCAAAATGTCATGTTTATAAAAGTGCCATAATTACAAAATGCCATGAATGTAAAGATGCCATGCCATGTTATGAATGAGATGAAAGTATGTTATCATACAGTGACATCACAAGATATGTTCACTAAAGATAAACAAAATCACAAGTAAGGTGTCGTATCAACCTCCCATCAGGTGGAGGTTTTCATGTTCAAGTTACGATTATCAACCTCTCGTTGATGCGAGAGGGTGTAATCAATCATGTTTCCCAGAACTGTTAGGACCTTACAACCCCTAACTTTATCTGGAGGCGCGCTATAATTCTGGTACGTACACAAGTGACCCACATGTTAAAGGAAGATAATAAGTCAAGTTAAAAATGGATGCATAATTAAACATAAACTGTTCATGCATATTTTATATGACGATTGTATGTTTTCAAGATGTTTAAAATAAAAATGTTTTGTGACATTATGTTTGTGCTTACTGGGCGAAAGCTCATTCAGTTATATTTCATACTGTAGGTAAGAAACCTGCAGTTTAAGTGATGAGCTATATGCGTACGATGCGGCAGATGAAGGGCGGTATGGATACCACTACGTATATATTCCGTATCCTTTTGATAAGTTAAGAAGTTTTGTACATATGTCTATATGGTGAAGACAAGTTATGTTACCTAGTATTTTATTTTGATATTAAAGACTTTGAACACCCCTTTTATTTTAGTATGTAAGATAAGTTTCTATGAGTAAACTTTTTTATATATATGTATGTCAAAAAAAAAATCCTTGAATTTTCAAATAAAGTAAGTTAAGTATAAGGTTAAGTATGAAGGTGACAGCCCTACGTAGGATGAGGGCGTCACAATTTCCTTGGAGGGATGGTTTGTCTTGACCATCGGATAAGTTCCGAGTAAAACTTTAATGTATATCAGTATTGAAATATGACATTGGGCTGGACCTAAAATGTTAATTGATTCGGTTTAATAATTCCGTTTATAAGAATCAATGACGCTTTGATTATCATCCTGCATTAATCTTAATCCTGAAATGATTACTTGAGTTCGTATCCATGACTTATGTACTTTAATGCACTACAGGTGAGACACTGTTAATTCATGGTCAATATACTTGTGTTTAGGGTGCATAACTTATGGATGGAGAAATCAAGATTCATAGATACGGAATCCATAACTATCTTAATGATAGTACATGTTATCTACTTAAAGGCATTACTTGGGGATTGAAAGATAGTATAATAAGATCTTGGCCATCGGTTTACTTTGTCTTCTCTGATGGTTTACCAATTATATGGTTTTACAATTGGTGGTTCTTTCAATGGAGAATATTGGAACTTTAAGTTAAAATGATTGAAAAGGTAAAATGGAAAAAGTCCTTAATTCAATCATGGATAACATATGGGAAACAAGCGATGAATAAATCATGTAAGAAGCACTCCGTGAGAGAGCTTTCGTAATACGGTATGTAAACAGGAGTTCAACTTCAAAATTTTAGTAGAATAGTTTTGAAGTTGATAATTGATGAATAATTAATTTGGGATTAATTTTTCACAATTATAGGAGCCTCTTCACATATTTCCATCGAGTCTCTCTATTAGCTCATATAGTTCCACCTAGCGTCTCAGGATTTGTTCATAATGAGATCGGTAAATTTAAATGGAATTTAGTAATGTCTATTAAGACATAGTACTCTCTAACATGCAATCCAGAAATGATTGGACATGTGAAATTTATAGACAAATGATTTGTCAACATGTGATTGGTTAATTTGAATTTTAAAAATAAGAATGTGTTTGAATTATTTAATTTTAGAAAACAAAATTTTTCTCTCCTAATTAAAAAAGGTGCACAGTTTTTAATCGAGTGGAGGGAATAAAATTTTGTTTCAAAATTATTCAAATGTATTCCTAACATTAAATTATTAATTGATTTAAATAATGGAGATTATTTCATGAATTTTTATCTCTTAATTAAAAGAGGTGCACGGTTTTCATGAGGAAAGAAAATTTGAAATATTCCATTAATATAAATTAATTAATATGGATAATGTTTGTGGAAAATATTTATTCAAATAAGTGAATCTTATTTAAATTCGAAAAGGTTTAAAAGAAATTTGAATCTAGATAGGACTAGAATCTTTTGACTAGTCTAGATTCTTAATTTAAAATTTGAACCACTAATCAACCTTTATTTTCTCCATGTGGCCGAATTTTTTGAGGGATTATCTCCCCTTGGAAAAACGTTTTAGGTTCAATGAATCTAGCCCTAAAGTTGTATGATCTTTTGGTTCAAAATTTATCCGAAAAAATAATTATTAATTATTTTTCAAGAAGGAGATACATTTTGAAAAGGATTGGACTTTTATATAATGGCTAGGAATTCTTGAAAAACTAACTTTTAGTATTTTTTCATTAAGAAAAACGTTTTTGGTAGTAGAAAGAAAAATCAATTAGTTTTTTTTCTACATCATAAAATTCGGCAATCTTGTGAGAGTGAAAAAGAGAGAAAATTCCATTGAATTAAAACTGTGAGGAAGGTTAAACCGAGTGATAATTTTCATAGGAGGTTAACTGGTTCCTGTTTTGTAGTTTTGAAGAAAAAAGCTGGATCATATTCTCAACGAGGAACATCAGAATTGAGAAAAAGGGATCTAGACTTCGAAAAGCATTACCGGTCGGTTGGATTCATAGAACATGTGTCCACACACACTCTGAGACGTGAAACTCGAGAATAGTAGAGAAGAACGTTGGTCAAATGCTCTAGTAATTCCAGAATCCAAGAAATAAGGTACGATTGATCATGAATTTAATTTATTGTTATATGCATTATGAGATTCTTTTCCAAAACGGCATAAAAATTTTAAAACTTCCGCTACGCCATAACTCTAATACCGGATCCGATTTTTCCAACAACTGCTATTAGAGCCAACTCATGATCATGTATATAACAAAAATTATTTGATCAAATAAATTTCTCTCTATGCATTAATGAAATATTTTAAAGAGTTGGCACTCTAGGTTTTATTTTGAGTATGTTAAATATATTATGAATGGATGTATGGATGAATGGATGCTTTATATTATTTTTATAATATATGATGCCTATTCAATTTTGCCGGTCATGATTCCATAGTGGTTAGAATTTGTATCTAGGTTTTTCAAGTATAATAGATATAGTCTATTATCACCGCTAGGTCGTTCTTTAAATTCCTAGAATTTTTGTAAGTCAGAAACGGCATAGGAATTTTTTTTGTAAAATTTGGGCTACAATGGATTCAAGGAGATTGAAGATAAATGAAGATATGGAAATTTTCAAAGGATGTGATTTTTTTTAATTTTTTCAATTAAAAATGTTTTTTTAATAATAAAAAAAATCACATAATCTTTTTGAAAATTTAATTTTCCAATGATACGCGATCTTGATAATTTGGAAATCAAAATTGAAAATTTAAATTTAAATTTAATGGATATTATTATGAATTTTAGAATTTTGTAATTTAAATTTGAAAATTGGAATTTTCAAATTTTTTGAATTTTAAAATTTAATAAACCAGATTTTTATTTAAATTTTGATATTTTATAATTTTAATTAAAATTAAAATCACATATAATCTTTTTGAAATTTAAATTTAATTTTAAATTTAAAAGATGTGACATTGGAGAAGGAAGACACATTGAAGAAGGATACAAGGCATGGATCTATAAATGAAGGCCGATATATGTTTCAGTTAATTTTTGTAAATTTTGCAATTTTCTTTTCTCTATGATGGAATCATGATCCACGGCTATTTACATATTTTGCAAACCATGAATGATGTGTTGCTTGATGAATATGTAATACTATTTCGTGATGTATTGATAACATGCCATATAGACAAGGGAATGCCCCTCAATAAATATTGTTTATGCATAAAAAACAAAAATCCTAATTTAAAAAATTGAGTGGAAGAAGGTTTTATACACTAAGACTTACGGCCTCCATTGTTGGTCCAATAGTTATGTATGGTAGTAGCTACTACTTGGTTTTGACCTGGGAATTCCTTTCGAATAGGTATCTTACCTAGAGCGCATACTGATTTGGATTTCCGAGAGGATAACAATTTTGGATATATTTTATGTTTAGATCACCCCTCGGTGACGGATGTAAAATATGGATTCAAAATTGGAAACGATGGTTACACACTCATGCTGCTTTATTTATTAACTCTCCCTCGAGGTTCTGTTATGTAAAGTAGTGGCCAAATAAACGATAGTTAATATATATTTAATGGAGTTATATTGCAAATTCCGATAAAGGTAATTTTCAGACTACAAGTTACGAAGTTGTAACAAACAATACAATCACAACTAAAACAAACTAAACTAAAAGTAGTAAATATATAGAACAAATCAGCAAAACCAAACCAAACTATCTCACATAGAAACAACCTAAACAAATCAGAAATTTAAATAACAGAAAACCCTAATGATTCATTCCATTCTAACTAAATCCTAGAATAAAACTATAAATCATCACATGGATTTATATAGAGTAAAAATAAATAAATAAAAATTCGGATAGAAAATTAAAGAAATAATACCCGGGGGGAAAAAACCAAAAAATTTGAAACTAGAAACATCAGGCATAAAAAGTCTTCAATATGTTCGTCTAAAACTTCAATTAGCCAGCTGAGAATCGCAACCACTACAATCTACAAATACAATTCAAGAAAAAACAAAAATAAAAATTAATTTATATAAAACCAAAAAAAAAATTCACAAAAAACTTCGTGAAATTCCTTACTCCTGCAGTTAGGTCTCCAGGTCTCGGTAAGTATTCAATGGTGGTAGTAGGACCGTAATTAACACACACAAAAAAAATGAAAAATGCTGTTATTTCAATACACACATACATGGCAGAGAAAATGAAAAAAATAAACAAAACAACCGAAACAATAGGAAAAAAAAAAAACCAAAACTTAATCAAACATGCAAAGAAAAAAAAAACCCCCTAAATAACTAATAAAAAATTAAAAACCCCCAAAATCAAAATCTAGGGTTTCCGACCAAACAAAGAAACAAAGAAGAGGGAAAAAAAATAGAACCCTAAAAACACAGAGAAGCAGCGACAGAGAAGAGAAAAAGAAAGCATAGGTAGGGTTAAACGGATAAAAAAGGCAAATACTGAATGTAAACAAAAAAAAAACACCAAAAAAGGGGGAAAAAAAAAGTAACAATGTACACATTTTCAGATCCCTATCTCCTTCTTCTGCAACTCCTTGCTTCTTCAAACACTTGGTAAAACCAAAAGAAAAAACCACCAAATGAATCCCAGGAAAAAAAAAAAAAAAAAAAAAAAAACTTCACCAAACATGCTTTGAAAGCCATTCCCTGCAAAACCAAGTTCTCCAACAACAACAATTCCAAAATCACCAAGTTTCTTCACCAAAACCAAGAGCAAGCCACCGGTAGGAAAAAAACGACCAAACAAATCCCCAAAAAAAAAAATTCACCAAACATGCCTTGAAGGCCATTCCTTGCAAATCCAAGTTCTCCAACAACAACAATTCCAAAACCACCTAGTTTCTTCACCAAAACCACGAGGAAGCCACCAATAGGAAAAAAATGACCAAACAAATCCCATAAAAAAAAAAAAAAAAAAAAAAAAACTTCACCAAACATGCCTTGCAGGCCATTCCCTGCAAACCGAAGTTCTCCAATAACAACAATTCCAAAACCACTAAATTTCTTCGCCAAAACCAAGAGAAAGCCACCAGTAGAAATTTGAAACCGAAAATGCAAAAAATGAGAAAAACAAAAGAGAATAAACACAAAGAGAGAGAAAGATGAAGACGAAAATGAAAAACCAAATAAGAGATTGAAGAATGAAGGGAGGCGGCGGCAGAGAGGAGAAAGAGAAACGAAAGTTAGGGTTTGAGGAGACCAAAAACCCAAAAAAGGTGAAGAAGAAAAGAGGAGAGAGAGAGAGAGCGAGAGAAGAGAGAGAGAGAGCAAAACAAAAATGAAAAGTGAAAAAAGAAATAGAGAAGGGAAATAGTGGCAGAGAGGAGAGAGAGAATGGAGAGTTAGGGTTTGAGGGGTAAAACAGTCAAGTCACTATACACAAATAACCGGTAGACAAATTTAGAGGGGCAAAACCGTCCACACAATCAAATGAGGGTAAAGTCGGTATTTAAGTGTGCTGGAAGGGCTGCATGAAGGAAGTTAAGGACTAAAATAGTAATTTTACTGTGCATGAACAGTAAAATTACATTCCTTTAGTATATTAAGGAGTATATTAAGGAATGAGAAAAATAATATTTTCTCATTTATTCTATTAGATCTTGTAAAATAATATTATTTTCTAATATATTTGTTATATCTTAATATTAGTTTTTATTTAACTATATTATGACGTCGTCTTAACAGTAATAGAATTACAGTTGTATTTATTAGAAGGTGAAAAAAAAAATGAACCACTCATTTTATTGATTGTTAATTTTATGAATAGTTGTATTTGTAATACCCGGAATTTTCATGGACTTAAGATTTCTCTTTTTGTTAGAAATTAGAAGTCCGCATGATGTGTTTTTATGATATTTCATGGAAAATTATGAATGGCCATGTGAAATTCGTAATTTTATTAGCCAAGGTTAGAATTTTTCTTTTAAACCGGCTATGAGACTTGGAAAAAAATGCCGAGGTTGGTAAACGGCATTTTGAGTCAAAAAGAACGAAAAGGAAAGAAAAAGAATGAAAAAGGATGAAATTTTAAGGAAGTCAAAGGTTTGACCGAAAAAGTCAACCTTGACCAAAAAAGTCAAAGTTTGACCAAGGACGGGTCAAAAATGTTGACCTCGAAAAATGATGAAATGCAGTATAAGGAAAGACTGCAAAGACTTTTTATGGTCAAGAAAGCAAGAATAAGCCGTAAAAACCACCCTAGAAATCAAGCACACCGAATCAAGATTAAAGGGCAAAAAGGTCTCCGAAAAATTGGAGAAAGAAAGTTTTCGGTTCAATTTTTACACGGAAGAATTTTGGACTAAATTACGGAGCACAGTATTTTTAATATCTGTGTGACATCAAGGAAAGGAAAAGGAATTAATTTTGAAGAAGAAAAATGACAACAAAACTCTGCCAGTTTTCAAGATAAAAACCGTGGGAGAGAGAGGGAGAAAGAGGAGAAGAAATCAAGAAAAATCCTAGAGGGTGATGCATGTGGGGTGTTCGGCTGTGCTAGGGGAGAAAGGAGAGAGATTTTGTGAGCCATGGAGACCCATTTTTGGGCACAAAACCGTGGGTTGTGGTGAGCCAAAAGGAGATGAAAATCTGGAAAAATTTTTGAGGGTAAACCATGCTTGAAGTTCGGTTTTGGAGATGAGCCAAGAGGAAAGATTTTTAGTGCTCCATGGAGCCAAAAACCGTGGGCTTTGAGAGAAGGAAAAAGGTGAGTAAAAACTTGGATTTCTCTTCTTATAAAGTTCGGTTTTGATGAGCAAGAAAGAGTTAACAAAAAGTTATTGGATTCCATTTTTTTCATAGTGAATCCGTGGGTGAGCAACCAAGGAGGAACAAAAGGGATTTTCAAACCCTAACTTGGTTTAAGGTAATTTCTTGAACCAATCTTGGATTTAAGCTCAAGATAAGCATTTTTATTTGTGATTCAAGATGGGTTTGTAAGGACATAAGTCCATCTCTTTTTCAACCCTTGATTTGGTGTATGTGCTTGATTAGGATTAGGGTTTGGTTGGCTTGTTTGTGATGATTTGCTTGCATGATTTTTATGCTTAAAAATGGTTAGGATGCATGCTAGATGTGTTAGTAAAGTCCCCTAAAATTTTGGTCACAAATCAGCCCTAAGGCAGTGGCTGATTTGGTTGAAGGAAAATGATGAATGTGATGCTTGATGAATGATGCAAAAGCTAGGAACCATGCAGCCAAGTCTAAGGTTTTCGGCTTGTGTGGGCTGCATGGGTGTGATGGATGGGCAAGAATGAATGTATGGGATGTTAGATACATTGCTTGATTTATGTTTAAGCTCCCGATGTGATCGGTCGAGTTAGAATCCGCGAACTAGGACGTAAAACCGGATTAACAACCGAAACTGCCATTTCAGAGTCGAAACTGGCCAGTTTCGGGAAAGTGGAATTTTGAGGCCCTTAGAGGCCGAACGGGGTAAAAGTTAAAACACGAAAGTTGCTCGGAATAACTTTTACTAGAGAGCAACACAGACAGAATCTCAAAATAAGGCTCCAAAAGCCTTCATTTTTATGAAAACCCGTGGCTGATCCCTGGGGCCAGTTTTCACTCCATTTTTCAAGATCAGCCAGTTTCAAACGAAAACTGGTACCAATTTAGGTCGAACTGGATTTTATGCAAAACACGAAAGTTTTAGCATTTTTCGATAGCTACAACTTTTATGAAGACAAGTTTTTCAGATTATGAGCCAATTTTTAAACTGGGTTGGTTTTACGAAGGGTGTTCAGGGAATCCGAAAATCCAAGCACCAAAGTTTTACAAAATGTGTTCAAAAAAAAATGTAAAGTGTTCTAACCCGTTATTTTGACTACGAAAACCGTTCCAATAGCGATTTTCAGTCCTTAATGATTTTACGAAGTTCCGTTTTAAGAAAATGAATTTTTACAAGAGTTTTGGGATTAATCACCCAAATTGTTCAAGTTGAAGAAAAATGGGATTTTCCATATGTAAAGGAAAATGAGATTTTTCAAGATTAAGAAGAGAAGTGAAATTTTTAAGGTTTGGAATTGAAGTTCCACATTTTTCCAAGAAGTAAAGAAAATAATGATTTTAGCCAAGTATTTTCAAGGTTTATGAAGTAAGAGTTTTTACAAGCAAATTTAAGGATTTTTGGAAGATAATTATATAATGTTTTCCAAAAATAAAGAAATGAAGTTTTAAGGTAAAAATGGGTAATCAAGTTGACTACGAACGGTAACCGGAAATTATATCCGAGTTACAGGGCTAAGCCCAAAGCCCAACATTAGACCCAAAGGGGGTTGACCTTAGTTGACCACATGTTGACTTCGGTTGACCAAAAGTTTGACTTTAGGGTTACCCAATATAACCCTAAAGGATACCAAGGTTTATGAAATGGGCTAAGACCTAGGGTTATTGAAGAGATAATAACCCAATGGATTATAAACTAAGAAAAAGTAAAACATAAGCCCAAGAAGAAGGAAGTGACCAATCAGGTTTACAAGAGATATTAGAGGGGACATACAACACATACATCTAGGATTGCTCATGGATGTTGGTTGGGATACCAACATCATATGTCGCGATTTATGGTAAGATAAGTTAATCTTATCTTACACCTCCTTTGAAACAGGAATAGGAACCTGTTGAGATATTGCGAGGAATGTTACGTCAAGAGCGTAGGACTTAAGGTAAGTACAAACCTCACTTGTGGTATGGAAAATAGTAATGTATGTTCAAGTATAAAATGCTATGTTTTTTTAAGATGCTATGTTTTAAAGCTATTATGTTTAAATGAGGCCATGATTTAAAGAATTTTAAAGACTGCCATATTTTAACGATGCCATATTTTAAAACGGCCATGTTATGTTAAAATATGTCATGAGCGTGTATGATAAATGATTTTGTGACATCGTAAGGTATGTTCACTAATGATAAACCACTTGGTAAAAATACACAAGTAAAGTGTCGTACCAACCTCCCCCAAGGTGGAGGATTTTTATGTTAAAGTTATGGATTTGCCCTCTCGTTGATGCGGGAGGGTGTAATCACTCATGTTTTTCCTAGAGCAGTTAGGGACCTTGCAAACCCTAACTGTATCTAGAGGCGCGCTATATGTTAAGGGTACGTACACTATGGGGCCCATATGAAAGATAAGTACAAGTTAAAAGGAAATGCATAAATGGACATAAATGGTTCATGCATATGTTTTATGATGAAGTATGTTTCAAGATGTTTAAATGAAAATATTTTGTGAGATCGCATTTGTACTTGCTGAGCGTCAGCTCATCAGATATATTCCATACTGCAGGTAGAGATAAAAAAGGCTTGTAGCCTTACTTGGTGGGCTTGGAAATGATGCAGCAAGTGAAGGGCGGTGTGGGATACCACTACGCAATAATTTCCGCATTATGTTAAAGTTATGAAGTCTTTCATGTATGTTAAGTATGAAGTTAATTATGTATGAAATGTTCAAAGTACGATGCACAATTTTAGTGTATGGGTTTCAAGTCAAGATTTTAAAATGAAATTCAGGTTATGAAGTTCAAAGGAAGTTTTAAAACGATGTTAAAAAAAAAAAAATTTATTCCGCATTTTTTCAAAGTATAGTAAGTTATGTATGAAGGTGACGGTCCCGGCGCCCCGCATCCGCGTGGTCGGCTCCGCGTGGGTGTTAGGTGGGTGGTTCGGGGCGTCACAGTATTTATTAAATTTATGCATGGTTATCTTCTAGTCGGATTAATTATGTTTGACATTTTTTTTTAAATAATTGAAAATAACTTGGGTTCTAACGTAATGTTATTTTTTAACTAACTATATGTTATGACGTCATTTGAAATATTATAACAATGGACAAGACATTCACATTAAAAGAAAATATAAAATTTCTAATGAAATTACAGTTGTATTTATTAATCAGGTGAAAAATAAAATATGAACCATTCAATTTGTTCATCGTTCAGTGTGAGAATATTTTTATTTACTAAATTGACCATGGTTATTCTCTAGTGGAATTAATCATGTTGGACCTTTTGAAAAATTTAAAAAAAAAAAAAAAAAAGGGAGGGGGTGGGGTGGGGTTATATTTGTTCTATCTTAATAGTATTTTCTAGCTAATTATATGATATGATATCGTTTGATATATCGTATATTTCGAATATAACATTCACGTACGAGGATAAAGAATTTTTTATTTAAATTACAATTGTATTTATTAAGCATGTCAAAACAAAAATATAAATCACTCATTTTGTTCTTTATTACGTAAGTAAATAGCTGTTTCTATTAAATAAATATATGGTTATCATTTACTTGGATTAATGATGTTAGACCTTTTCCAAAAAAAAAAAAAAAAAACTCATGTTATATTTGATATTATTTTCTACCAAACTATTTGTTACGAGGTCTTTTGCAAAAACTATAAAAATGTAAATTCATGTTAAAGAAAAAAAAAATAATGAAATTACATTTGTAGCCCTCAACAGAATTATAAATTACAAATTAGCTTATCATCCCCTAACCTATACCCATTACAGCAGGCAACAAGATAAAGTACATATATAAAATGCAACTAAAGCCCAATGTCACGTGGACCCCATTACCATGATTTATCTTGCAATTTGAGACATAAACATAACACCTAAGTGAAGGATGGTCTTTCGAGAAGGACACTAGCCATGGCCATTAATATATTAACAAATAAATAACTGTCTTATTTCAAATTATACAACAAATTAAGAAAGTTAGTAAGAGTCTATTTTTACAATCTAATTTTTATCTTTTTTTTTTTCAGTGTTATTATTCACATAGCTTTATAATTCAAATTTTAAAGGTCTATAATTTTGTATACATAAGTTTAAATGAAAAGATTTTTTTTTAAAAATTACATAGAATTTCGAAATGAATAAAATAAGTTTCATATTGATTTTCTGAATATATTTTAAATTTTTATACTTTTTAACTCAAATAATTCAAACATCTTGTTAAATACATAATCAAATTAAACTTAAATTTTACAATCTAAATATTAACACCATACACAAACAGACCCGTTTGGTTCAACTACTCAAATCATGCAACTCAAACTTTTTTTTGTATTTTTCCCAAAAAAATTTTGTTTTTTTTCCAAAAAGTTTTTTGTCTTTTCTGAAAATTCAAAAAAATTTACTTTTAAAATTTAAATTTCTTAATTTAAACTACTACACCAAACGTCCTAATATAACTGTAATCCTTAGAGAAGTCGAATCAAATCCCCACAGGCCATTTATAGATCTATAAAACTCAAAAATTTTTACTGTTCATCTAACTTTCGTCCAAAAGCGCGTTTTGGTGGAAAGAGGGCCTTTTTTTTTTTTCCCCTGCTTTTTCACTTCTCTCTTCTCTCTCTCTATCTCGTGTGAAGTAAAGCTGAGTTTCTCTTCTCTCTGCAAATCTGCAGGGGCTTTGGCTTTTCGGCCTTGGAAGAAAACCCGCAGCCTTTCCGTCACTTCTCACTCTGGCTTTTCATATATATCCTTTCTTTGTCTGCATTTTTTTTTCTCTGGCTATTTGTCTGTCTTTGCTTTGCACTTTGTTGTTTCCTTCCTCTCTCCCATTTCTTTAGCGTCATTTTCCATTCTCAGCCCTGGATCTGATCCTCTCTAGGTTTGTTTATTTTCTCTCTTTTCTCTCCCTATCTTACGCTTTTCTTCTTCTAAGGGATTTTGGTTATTCGCTTTCCCTTTCTAGCTTTTCTAGCCGTTTATCCTAATCAACTGGTTCCTGCCGTTGGAGCCACCGTTTCCTATTGGTCAAATAAAACCTGTAAGCTAAAGATCAGATTCCATCATTCTCTCCTTGTCCTGGTTCTTTCAATTGGGGCCTTTGTTTTTTTCCGTCTTTTTCCTTCGATTCTTCATGTTGCCGTTTGCTCCGCTATTTTTTATTTTTTATTTTTTTAATTATTTGTTTATCTTTTTCTATTTGACGCTAGCCATGTCTTGCTTTGCAGCCATTTTATTTATTTATTTATTTATCTTGAAATTAATTAAAAATAACCCTATCATGAAGGGTCGGTGTAAATTATTATTAATGGATCAGATGAATGATCAAATAAAACAAATAAAAAAAGAATTAGCTATTATCTGATAGTTTAGTCCTATAGAAGGAATAATATAAATACTATGAGCACACAGTAAACCAAAAGAAATGCTTGAGCTATAATTATATATAAACTAATTAAAATCCATAGAATGAAAAAGATAAATAAGAATAAGAATAAGAGTCTGGATATAGTGAAGAATGTATAAATCATGATAATTCTTGAAATGAGAAAGAAAATATAAATAACTAAATAACTAAGTAAACAAAAAAGCATATAAAAGATATAAATAGGTTAGAAGCCATCACAAATATAAAAAAGTAATTAACCAATTAATTGGATATTAATTCATAAAAGAATAAGTTATGATCTAGTAAATAGTCCATGGATTAAAATGTCATTCGATTATTGCTGTGTTCATTCTCCATATCGTTTGGGTACAGTCCAGCTTGATCATAGTCATGGATTAATAATTCAAGTCCATTCATTCGATCATAAATTTAGGAAAATGTCAAGTTCGTTTATCCAATAAGATCCAAATAATGTTCAATATCGGTATTCAATTAATGTCCAATACAAATGTCCAAATAATATCAAATATGAATTATCCGATTCATTATAATGAGTCTTCTTAATCAGTTTTAAAATCGACATTATTATTTATATCTATTAGTTCAATATTAATTTTCTTTCAAAATTGATTGTATGATATTAGTAAATCTATTCATTATTAGAATGTTACCAACCTTTTTACTTGACTATTTTTATCTCCTTTAAAAGAAAATCTTATAATAAAATTGTGTAGTCATTCTAGGTAATCGAATCATTATTTAAATGTGTTGATTTATGTATGTAGATATGCACATATATATATATATATATGCATACGTTACTTGGGCAAAGCATAGTTGCAAACATGCATGGGACTTTACTCATCTCTTTCAATACTCGGGATTAAATAATATTCAAACATACTTGTGAGTTCTCCACAATAAAATAATAAGATTAATTTTGAAACTCTATTTGACAAATATTTAAATAAAGAATATTTAAATAACTATATAAATTTCCAACAATAATTACTGTTTTTGCACGTTAAAGTATCCAAATGAATTAGCAAGTATAAATATACATGTATACATATATATATATATATATATATGTATATCATATGTGTATATCATTAAATCTATTGTTCTATAAATATATTAGCAAGATTAAGCTAATTACATAAACTAAAATGCCCGGACCGTATTATATTTGATCAACAAAATTTAAAAAAGTCAATATAAACATAGTAATTGAGTCGACTAATAAGATCTATTAAGTGAATAAAAATGGTGTCACAGAGATGGCTGGGAAGAGTATGATTCCCACCTTCTAGGAGTTTGGACTAATTAACCGGAGATGGATTGTCCGTTCTACCGCTATATATATGATTAAAACTCTTAATGGCTGATAATAAGTTCAATCTTTTAATAGTGTTTAAAAGGTTTATTCTTTTATTTTACAATGGATTCTTGATATGATATCGATATGCATAAGGATTTTTGGCCCTAATTACCTACGGTTGTTCTTCTCTCTCTCTCTCTCTTATTTATTTATTTTTTAGATAGTATTTCACAATGGGCCTAATGCAAACTAGCTTGACGACTTTCGTAGTTTTGTTATATATTTTTTCTGATTGCCTTCGGTTGCTTCAATGGCTTTTTGGGTGGCTCTCATTCATCTTGGATGAGTGAAACCAAGCTCTATTTAAAGGGGTGTTGGAAGGCAATTTCATGATTTAAATTATGAAACTTGCTTTACGTTTAGTTCTTTGTTAACTTCTGTAAATTGGTAGGTATGCTTTGAACATAATTTAGTTTTGCCGTGTCCAAAAACTATTGATATTTGTTTATTGATTAATTCATTTAGAAGAAGAATAAAAGTACTTGAGTTGGTTCTAAATTTGCCACGTATGTGATCTTGCAATAGGTTAAATGCATACCTTTCATCACTCATTTTTTCTTTTCTGTTTAATCATGTTTCTCCTCTACTTTCAACGTTTGTGGAAGAGACTTGTTTTCAATGCATGTTCATTACCGTGTACAACAATCCTGATGAAGCAACTGGGTTATTAGGCCTCTAAGTTTAAATAATAGTATTTTGTATTATATTATTATTTTATTTTTGAGCTTCTTTAGTTATTAGTCTAAAACTGAATTAGTATGAGTCTTTTTACAGGCAGTATCATACTCAATTGCACCAGGTCATATCCCAGATATCATTATCATTTTTATAGCCTAACATCCATCTCCATTCCAATAAATTTTATTTTATAAATGGTTTTTTGAATGTATCCTGAAGCAATGTATATGACTAAACTTGATGTTTGATGCGTTTTCTTTTTAGTCTTCCATAGTTTTTTTTTTTATTTAATTCACGCATCTTGATTCAGGTTTTTATTTTCTTTTGCTTTACCTTTTTAGGAAAATGAATATTTTGGGTCTGATGGTTTGTAGTGGTTTTTGATTGTTATTTTCTAGACTTCGAGTTTTCATTTTTTTTTTTTTTTTTTTCACTCCTTAGTGTTGTTGGTTTCTTTCCCTTTTTTTTTTTTTTTTTTTTTTTTTTTTTTGGGTGTGGAATAATTGATTTTGGATGCTTCAATTTAGATCTGGAGTTGGCTGCAGCTGAATCTTCTTTATTAAATTGGTGCATTTTGACGCTTCTTGGAATTCGTGAGGTGTATTTTACCTAATGAGATGGTTGTTAAATTTGTTGGCATTTTAGAAGCTCCTAAAGTATATAACCTTGGTGCGTTTGACGGTTTTGAGTGTTTTGATTACCATTCTATTGCATCAGGGGTTGTGGTGGGGGGGTTTCCATTTGAGTTTGTTGGTATCTTTTGATTAAATGAAATTGAAAGATTCTTCATTATATTAATCTTGTTCGTACTTGCTTTGTAAGATGGGCAGATTTATTCAATATTGTCATTCTATGATGTAAGGCTTAGTTCCGATCCTTTCTAGACACCGTCCAAGCCAGATAATGCACAAGCCTTTCTCCCCACCCTTTTTTTGTTTAACTTTTTCCGCATGATATTTGCACTTAATAACGTTGTTAACATTACTTTTTATGGATTCTTTACTTATTTACTTTACATTATCAGTATGTGTTTGAATTCTTCTTGGTTGTTTGCTCAATATTTAGGCTCTTTGTTTCTTGTAGGTACCCACCACATGCAAAAAGTGTTGCTGCTACGGTTAGAGTCTCATTCCAAACTCTTTAATATCCAAGTTTCGGAAGGTTTTGGTGTTTCAAAACTGTTCTAGATTAATTTTTTTTTTTTTTTTTTAAATTTCTTTCATGATTTGGTTTGTTGGGTAGCAAAGGCAAAAGCGAAGCTGGATTAATTAAAGAAAATAAGAGACAGAGAGAGAGGGTACATTAATTTCTTTCATGATTTGCTTTGTTGGATGGTAAAAGGCAAAACAAAACTAGATTAAAGAAAAGAAGAGAGAGAGAGAGGGAGGAAATTTCTTTCTTTCATCATTGGTGAAATAATCATCCGTATGAATGTAAATTTGTTGACTGCTAAATTATGTGCAGGTGTTTGTTTCTTTAGATTTGCCTAAACTTGGTCGCATGTATTTTCACTAGATTAATTTTCTAACTGGATCACAGATATATCTTCACCTAATTAATGTACCTAAGCATATATGCTTCACTAAATCAATATATGTTTTAAGAGTTTAACTAATCATAAGAAATTAAGTTTGCATTTGGAACACTGGTTTGGAATGAAATTTTTAGGTCGAAATTGGTTGATTTTTAAAAAACTAGTTATAATTTTTGTTGACTTCTAAAAAAAAAAACAAAAAAGTGAAATGAAAAATTTAGATTTCAACCTAAGAACCAGACGGACACTAAAAGATGATAGAAAATTTTTGGATTCATTTTATTATATATATATATACACACATATATATTTTAAGTCATTTTGGAAAGGATCATTTTCGTAGTATATATATAATTGGGGAGAACGTCCCATTAATTAGCACACATTACCAATTAAGTAGCTCATCACATGTCTCTCTTAATTTCATTCTGGTTAGTAGTATTACTTAGAAGAATCATGTCAAGTACTAGTGAAAATCTCCCCTTAGGCGTCCGTCCCATAGAGAGCAACATCTACTTCTCGGAAGAAGAGAATACTAATTGCTTAGATGACCCAAATCTTCCCGGCCCCACCTTTACCTGCGGAATCCAATTCATTCACAGAATATCTTCCGACAATATTAATATTCCCATAGAAGAAGTCACAATCCACGCTTCTTATCAAGAATTCCATCACAATTTGTTCGAAGCGATCGATCACCCCAAAATAGCGGAGTGCGCCGTTTTTCGCATGTTGTCCGGTGCCAGCATCCCCGTTCTCCATTTATAAAAAGTGCAAACAGGATTCTAACCTGCATTGGAAGCTGCATGACGACTTCTCGTACGACAACAACAACAACTCATCTGAAAAACTACCACCGTTGTGTTGTTACATCGACGTTCTTACGTGGATAGCAGGGGTGGTCTTATACGTTGCTGAAAAGATGGAAAAGAGCGAACGCAAGCTGACTGAGATGGTTGTAACAATCGATAAATATACGATTGTCTCGGATTAAGATTTTGGAAGGTTGTTTCCCTCAACATTACCGGATACTAATGACAACAACCATGTGGGTGTGGATGAGGATGAGTACGAGTACGAGCACGAGTATGATGATGAAGGATATTGGGCAATTGAGGAGAGTTTGCCCAAAATGATCAAGTCGGTGGTCTGGGTGTCGGAAAAGTCGACTTGTTAAAGAAATTGCGACCATGATCAAGGAAAGAAGGGGAAAACTATAAATCTTTCTATGATCTCAGGAGTTTTTATTAAATCTAGATCACTTTAAAAACAAATTATTTTGCAGAAAATAATTATTAGCTTGTTTGATTTCAGCAGCTATTAGAAGAAAACGAAACCTAAAAAGGTTTTGGCTTTCTTGGGGGGTCAATTGCATTACATTGGACTTCCACATGTTAACTTTGTCACGAAGGTCTTATTTATAATTTTAAGGGTAAATTTCATTAATAGCACTTCTAGAGAAAATAATATTAAATTCAGCACTATTTTTTATTTCATTCAGTTTTAGCACTGTCTGTGGGGTCCAGTAGCATTTAATGTATGTAAATTTCCAAGTTTATCCTCATCTCCTTCATATGCCCCTAAAAAATTTTTAAACCAACATCTACAGTGTTTTAAAGAGAGAAACTGAAATCTAGAGAGAGAAAGAGTTGCAGTCGGCCGGAACCGCTCGGAAACCGTCCGAAACCACCGCGAAAGCCCTCTATAAACCGCTTGGAAGTCTGTGAACGTCGGAAAATCTTCAAAAACTACTCATGTCGAAAGTTACGAAATTGAATGAGAAAAATATTACTCCCGAATGTTCGCTTAAAATACAAAAAGTTAGTATTTTTATCTGATTTTACAACATAAAATTAGTGTTTTGGTTTATATAAATATTTGGGTGGTCATAATGGTTATGACCGGGTGGTCATAACCGTTATGACCGCTACTATTAATAGAACTCAGTAGAAGATTGGTCATGACCGTTCTACTATTATTAGTTCTATAAATAGTAGCGGTTATAACGATTATGACCACCCGGTCATAACCGTTATGACCGGTACTATTAGTTCTCTAATAGTAGCGGTCATAACGATTATGACTGAGTGGTCATAACCGTTATAACCGATACTATTAGTTCTATAAATAGTAGCGGTCATAACGGTTATAACCGGGTGATCATAACCGTTATAACCGCTACTATTTATAGAACTAATAGTATCGGTCATAACGGTTATGACCGGGTAGTCATAACCATTATGACCGCTACTATTTGTAGAACTAATAATAGTAGAACGGTCATGACCTCTACTATTAGTTCTATAAATAGTAGCGGTCATAACGAACAAACAAATTTGACAAAACGAATTTTCCCACGAGAATAAGAATGTTTGAGGGATAACAATCATATTTTATGCATACTTTGATGACCAAAAGGCCATAACTCGGTATAATTTTTTTGGGGGAATTGAAATACTCGTTTTTCACATTTAGTTACTGACTTTTACTACCGTTATATATTGATATTGATATGTACATCTAAGAGAAAGGTGATAAAAAGAAATCAGCTTAATATTAAACCAATCTTAACCAAACAAAACTGCTTATAAATATTAATCTATTCCATCAAGATATCAAATCCTTGTAGCCAAAACAACATAAGAATAACAAATGAATAGATATTTTACACAAGAGAAGCATACACCATTAAACGTCTTCATGCGGCTACCAAGTTTTCATATTGCCAGGGGTTAAACTCTGTTGCCCTGACATCGGTCACTTCATCACTGTTTGAGCTATCAATTGCCGCATGATGCTCCGTATATTTGCCGTTGTAAGAATAAACTTCCAGGTCTCCCCAAGGTGTAGGGCTGATTTCATCAGTCCGGTCAAACCATCTTGGAGTAAACTCATGGCCATTCGCCTCTCGGTTTCTCTTCTCAGCTCTCTGCCTCTCCTCCAGACTGGTAAAATATAGGCACACATGTTAGGAGTAATTTTACAAATGTAGAAAGTGAAATGAGAGAACTTGAAACAATCATACAAGTGAAACAAGAAAGCATAATTTCCCCACATGACGTAGAAATGCCTACCCTTGAAAATTGTATTATTGCAAATGAAAGGCATAAATAACCAGTATCTTTTTGACATGGATCAATGAAATAGATTCGTGCCATCAGTGGTAGAGGCAAGACTTTTCTTTTCCTTATATAAAGGCATGAAATAAACCCAAATTTTGAAGAAAGATCATAACATAACGAACTTTTATTTTCGTTTATTTGTTTGCATCCTGCTTTTCTGCTTCTAACGTGTAATAGAGTTACTACAGAGACTTTTTTTTTAAAAGCGTCCAAAAAATTATGAATTTTTATAGAGTCGTATTGTTGATTTCTTATCTATTCAAGGTTTTAAGTTTGAAGAATGTGTATACTTAGAAGCCAAAAATGGGGGCAAACTAGAAAAAAATAATAAAAGAACTTTTTGTCGGGGAAAAAAGTGCAAGGAGTCCTTGGCTGTCCCCCGAGCCAAAGCTAGCTCTGCCATTTCATGCCATCTCTAAACCAGTTTTAAAATCTCTTTACAATCTTATTTGTTCAGGCTGTATGTATTTCTTTATACATGCATGTCCACAAGAGAGAGAGAAAGTGAGAGACAGAGAGAGGAAGATACCTGCTCTTTTCGAGTCCGGCTTTTGCCAGGTCACCCTGCTCTAGCGCATATCTATCAGGACGTAAACGCGAGTCAGAAGCCAGTAACTTCTTTGGAGCAGTGTCCAGGCTATTTAATTTATGTGTAAAATATGTGTACTGGAATTTGTCATTTTCAGGAAGTTTGGCAATTCTCCAAGCCTGTGATGCACCAAGAGAATATTTTTATGAGCGTTATAAAAAGAGATAAGATAAGTCTGCTAGGCTACCACAAACATATAACCATAATTTTCCTAGTATCCAGCCGTGCAAATTGCAATAGCACGATTATCATCATCTTGACCACAAGAAGATTAATGTTTTCAACACCAAGTAGGTCCTACAAAAACCAAAAAAAAAAAAAAAAAAAAAAAAGAGTGCAAATTCTACCCAGATTCATTACAGTGGAGAAAGATCAAGATGACGCACTTATAGAATGTCAAAATTATTTCCCAAGAGAAAGGCAAGATGAGTGCTCAAAACTTGTAAAGATTTATTGATGTCAGAAAAGAGAACTTCATCGTTCAATGAGAACACAACTAGATGCATAAAACAAGGGAAATAGTTTTCAGAGAGTTTACAGGACACAGAACTGAATAATCAAATGCGAACTACACACTTCCATCCCCAGTTTGCCTCCTAAAAAAAGATTCTACAGATACGTGTCACTTAAATGGTTTGTCATATCAAAACGGGATTTAAGCACAACTGACATCAAACAAAATGGATAGAAGGGCAGAGAACAGTATCTGATATCCCCTGTACATTGAGTTGAGAGATTTTCTTTATCACATACTTCTCTGCACTATTTACTAACTTATTTTGCTAAGTTAAATGGGAAATTGGGAGAAAGATTTTTATTTGATGAAAACGTACACAAGTACACCGTTTCAGCCAAACATTTTCTTTTCCCAAAAATTAATGGAGAAAACCAGTTCTCTCTGCTCAGATATAGATCAACAAGGAGGGGAGATGGGACATCACATGGCAAGGTGGAGGATACTTACTAACTGGAAATACTGACCAGAAATTTGGTGCACGTGGCCACAAAAACAAAGAACTAAAACAATAAAAAAGACGACCAAAATAAAAAAAATCACACGGCCACAAAAACAAAGAACAAACACACACACATGTGATAACAGTTCTGACCAGAGACTGCACAGGTAGCCCAATAAAAAGCCATAAAAGATAATCAGAAAAATGCAGTGCCATTGGTTACTTCGCACGAGAGAGAGAGAGAGAGAGTGTCAAAGTAGAAAAGACAGAATCAAGCAGAAAATAGAACCACTTAGAGATTTAACTTAATTTCATTAGTAATATCCTAAATAATCCTAAGAGAAACATAACTTTAAAATTAAATACAAAAGATAAAATATACTATACAAGTTAAAATCAAAATTCTAATACTAAGTCTTCATCAGTTTCAGTACCAAGGTCGTCCAAAAGAGTGGATAGCAAACCTCTTTCAGTTCGGTGCCAGGAAGTGGTTCCCCATCCAAGTCACATGGTTGATAACTCATTGACTCATTCCATTTGCCAGTCATTAATATTTTGGGTTCCTCATTAGAATTGTAAACGTATCCATCTACTTCATAGCGACCAGCTCTATTGAAAACATATTAAAACACACACACACACACACACACATCACACATCAGATTGGTTATAAAAAGGAAAAGAAGAGATGGGAAAAAAAATCGACAAGTGGTCAGCATAATTCCAAACAAAATCTAGGCTGTCATCTTAAAATAATAAATGCAAAAATCCCTTTTCGTTTAAACTCGTAGGGTTCACAATATAGTTTATCTGCAAATGGGTACGTTTTGACCAAAATACCCCCCAATAATCGTGCTGCATTCTTGTTATTAATACGCTAACACCCAGATACGAGAAAGTGAAAGGGAAGAGTGTCATACCCAAACCAACCACATGGTTGAAAATATAGTACAACTTTGTCTCCTGTGATCACGTTTGTTAGAACCATCTCTCCTGGTGAGTCGATCCAAGTACGCCCAAAAATTAAGTTGTGCACTTTTGTTGGAGGAGGTACCAATTCCAGGACAACTCCATCCTTTTTTAGGGTCAAACGTGTTCTGCATGCAAAATTATTGCAAAGCCAATTAAATTATTGTAAATTGCGTTTGCTCAAAGACACCAAAATCTTCCAACTGAGGGTCAGAACTACAAGTGAACATTTGAAATTGATGTTCATGCTATGCATGGTCTCAGGTCCAGAAAAAGTCAAGGTTGTAAATAAACTTAAACCATAACAAGAGAAATCAAACTAACAATAAATTCCTGGTCCACCATCTCTTAAAGTAACATACACTCCAATCATGTCCATGTCCAAAACCTCGATGCGGTTTTTCTTTGACGCGTAAAGGCACAAACTCAACAATTTGAACAAATAGGTTATTAAATTTGTTTTTTCTCTTTTTCACGAAAATAGGTTATTGGTTAACATGCAGTAAACATTCAAGTTATTTGTTGTTAGAGAAGCTTCACAGATAAAGCATTCAAAAAGCTATAGAAAGCATTTTAGAAACCAAACTAAAAAGTTAACAAAGCATTTTAGAAAGCATGAAAGTTATAGATTATAGTGAAACCAAACTAAAAAGTTAGACACAAAAAGAAAATAAATTTTACCTTCCAACTGGGTAGACATCAAGCGAGTTACCCAGAAACTTGGTCTTCACCTTTGATGTGATGTCATAAGTAAAATGCTCATTTTCAGCATGTGCAGCACCAATCGGAGGGTGATGACTAACCTGAAAGGATATTAGAGAATGATATGAAAAATCCAGAACAAACTACAAGCCAACTGCAGGCACCCATTTATACCCACTGATATGATTTCACGTGAAAATGTGCATTTGCGCTTTGCTCAAGCCTCACCTGCTCTGCTATGAATGTGATGCCACCATGATTAACCATTTCATATGTCTCACCAAGAATTGGATTAAATGGCTTCCATGGTCGTTCAAAGCAGTAATAAACCGATATAAACCATGAAGCTGCAATCAGCAACTTTTTAAGTTAGTCGTGGTAAAATGCATGTTTAAACTGATAGGGCAAGAGAGCAAGAGAGAGAGGGAGAGAGGTATTCTTACAAGCGTACACCAATCTCATGTAAGGATCCTCACATTCATCTGCCAGATCTAACAGATAAGAGTACTCCATCAGCTGTGGAAAAAAGTGTCATGAGCTCATTGGGAAGAACACGCTCAAACAAACATAAGCTTATCTCCAATTAGAACTAACACTAACCTCCGCCATTCTCTGCAGCATACTCATCGGCTCAAAAATAAGAACGGGTAGTGTCACCATTGATGTGACATCAGATCCTATATACTTCTGCATCATCTTCCAGTAACCATCGCGATCCTAAGAAAACAAAGAATAACTTATAGTTGAGAGAATAAATGTACTAGTGTAAAAAGAAAGTTTTAAGTACCATCGCAAAATAAAAGGTTACTAAAAAACAATATGCTTATTCTCATTTCAATCCATCAAAAGAAGCAAAACCAAATAACATAGGTGTATCCTTGTATCATTTGTAGATCGTACTTCAAAAAATGTTTTGTATACATATTGGTTTTTACTAAGTATCCCCAAATTATATATAAATATATATTAAAAATGGAAAAGGAGTCGTGTACTTACCTCGTGTTTCCATCTTCCCCTCCTTGCTTCCTCTTCACCATCTTCTGTGCCTCCTTCTGGATTAATCACTTCAAGCCCTTCATATCCCAATAAACTGTGTAGTCAAAAAAAAAAAAAAAAAAAGCAAATTGTCAAGAATACAATCTCGGATATAAGATTCTTCAGCATATAGATCAGAATAAAATTCTTGTGATTATCCTTTGGCTAAATCATGCAATACAACATCTAAAACTAATCAAATTGTCCAATGGAAAAGTATAATGAAAATTTAAAAAATCCAAGGCTTTTAAAATTTCAATATATAAGTGAAAAGCGGAGGGATTTTATGTTTTTTTTTTTTTAATTTTATTTTTAAGATTTATAATATTTCCGACTAGAAAATTGGACGTCGAGATCAGGGATCGAAAACCTCATTTTCGAGGGAACCAAACAGGAAGAGAAAAACTGGGAAAGAGGGAATACCCGTTGACGGATTTGGTCATGGCAGAACCAAAATTGGACAAACTGGAAGCGATGGAAGCGAAGAAACCTCCATTTTGCTTCGAATCTTTTGGATCCATAGAGAGATAGAGAGAGCTAGAGAGAGAAAAAGAATTTGAGGAGTGATTTGTGAATTTGAAAAATCTGGATTGAGATGAGAAGAGAAGAGAACAGCGAACAGAAGCACAGATTTTCGTTGGCGCTACTCGGGATTTGAAGTTGCAAATAATTTGGGCTGGCTGGGCAGATCTTTTTGTTTTTTATTTTTTTTATTTTTTTTCCGTTTATTATGGGGCTAAAAGTGTAAAACCTTCTAGGCCACGCGTTTGTAGAAGCGCGTGCGCCTGGAGTGTTGTGTGGGGGGATTTGATTGATTTTCCAAGTCTATAGTGGCGGGCTACAGCCAGTCTGCTAATGGCAAATGCATGCGAAGCTTCATGTGGGGGATGATTTGGATTCCTTAGCCGGCCATGCCAATTGCCAAGTCAACATTCTTTCGCTTTTCATTTCATTAGTCATTAAGCATGTGTTTAGAGCGTCCAATTGAATATTTTGAATTTAAATTAAGTTAAGTTGAGTTTAAAATGTGAGTGTTTGGTAAAAAATTTAAGATAAAAAGTTTAGTTTAAATTGATTGTTTGTGAAAAAATTTGAGTTGAAAAGTTAAAAAAAAAAAAAAATAATAAGGGCCATGTTTGGATGTTAAAAAATTGAGTTAAACAATTTTTTTTAATTTTTGTGTTTGGTAACTTATCTTAACTCCAACTAAACGGTACTTTTTCACTTCAATTTCTGTCTTCTTTCAAAAAGTGAGCAAAATTTATAACTACAATCTTCAAAAATTAAAACTATTCGAACTTGGGGTTTTCAACTCACCTCAAAGTTATCTCAATTTAACATTCTATTATAATTTTTATTGCCGTAAAATGTCAACATTAATGGTAAATTAATTAATAACACCAATCAACTTACGTCATCAAAATATTTTGTGAAAGTAAGTAAATAGCCATAAACGGTACACCAACAAAAAGTACATAGTTGGTCAATAGACATTGATAAAAACTACATATTAAGCATTACAGTCCTAATGTGGCCCAATAATGACACAACCAAGCTTGCTATCACGTGGTTTTATACCACGGAGGAGGAATAAACGATGGAGGCTGGTGGATCAGGGCAGGAAGCAATGGGTCGCACAGATGCTTTCCGAACGCGATGTAAGACCCGAATTTTCATGGACTTATGATTTCCTTATTCATAAGAAATTAAAAGTCCGTAGTATGTGTTTATAAGATGTTTCATGAAAAATTATGAATAGCAATGTGAAATTCATAATTTTATTTGTTAATGTTTGAATTCTCATTAAATTGGCTATAAGACTCAAAATAGAATGCCAAGGTTGGCAAACGGCTTTTTGAGTCAAAAAGAGTGAAAAAGTACACGATTTTACGAAAGTCAATTTTGGCCGAAAAAGTCAAAGTTTGACCAAGGATGGTCAACAGGTTGACTTTACAGTATGATGAAATGCAGTATAGAAAAGATACTGCGAAAACCTTCCTTATGGTCAACATAGTACGAATAGGCCTTAAAATCACCATAGAAAATCAAGCGCACCGAGTTAGGATAAAGGGCAAAAAGGACTTTGAAAAATAAGAAAAAAATTTTACTGTCCGATTTTACACAGATAAATTTTGTACTGCAGTGCAGTATAAAAATACTGTGTATTAGTGAAGCACAGCATTAGAAATATCTGTGTGGCACAAAAACGGACTGTTTTTACGAAAACGAGCCAAAGAAGGCCCTTGTTTCTTATAGAAGTGACATCAGCTAGCTTGTTATTTATGACATCATAAATCATTTTCAAGACTTGGAAAATATTCTAGAGCCTTCTAGAACCTCCCATGGCCGGCCACCTCAACCCCCTTAGTGGAAATATTGATTTTCATGGGGTAAATTCACAATTACTACAAACTTTCCAACCTCTATAAATAAGAGACCATAAACCCATTTTTATTCACAAAATCTAGGGAAGTTCTTGCCATTTTTTTGCACAAAATCCGTGGGTTTGTGGGGTGAGAAAGAGAAGAGAAAAACCAAAAATTCTTGAGGGCTTTTGCTTATGGGGTACTCGGCTTTGCTAGGAAGAACCAAGAAAAAAGTTTGAAATTTTGGAGACCCATTTTGGGCTGCTGTGGCCATGGGTGAGGGGAGGAGAAAAAGGAGAAGAAAAACTGAAAAATTTTAGGGAAAAGCTTGTGAAGTGTTCGGCTTTTGGAAGGGATCAACCAAGGAATCAACCAAAAATTTTTGGGTCCCTAACTAGGGTGCAGCCGAGTAGAAGGAAGCCAAGGGGAGAAAAGGAATTTGGGATTTCAAACCCTAACTTGGGTCTAAGGTAAAATCTTGACCCAAATCTTTAAATTGAGTTCAATTTTAGCATTTTAATTATGTTTCAAGATGGATTTGTAAGGACATAAGTCTAATTTAATTTCTAGCCCTAGATGTGTTAGTGTGTGTGCTTGGTTAGGTGATTAGGGTGCTTGGCTTATTTATGGTGGTTGCTTGCTTAATTTGTGCTTGATGGATGTTAGGATGCATGCTAAATATGTATGTTGTATGTCCCCTGATTTTCTGGTCAAAAATCTGCCCTAGACAGTGCTTAATGGCTGCTAGCTTGGGGGTGTGTTGATGGATACTTCTTGAAATGGAATGCCAAAGTTAGAACCTTGAAAACCTAGGATTTAGGGCTTTCGGGTTGGGTTTGCATGGATCCGTTGGAGCTGCGTATGGGTTCATGTGGGACGTTAGAAACACTGTGTGTTTGTCATGTAAGCTCCTGAAGTGGTCGGTCAAGATAGATTTCGCGAAATAGGATGTAAACCGGACTTAATAACCGAAACTGCCAATTCGGATTCGAAACTGGCCAGTTTCGGGAAAGTGGAAATTTAAGGCCTTTAGAGGCCGAACTGGGTAAAACTTAAAGCACAAAAGTTCTTCGGAAGGGTTTTTCCTAAGGAGAAACGTGGGCAGAATCCCAAAATGAGGCTCCAATGGCCTCCGTTTTTATCAAAACCCGAGACTGATCTGCCCAGACCTAATTTACACGCCCAGCCAGTTCAAATAAAAACTGACAAAAACACAAGCGGAACTGGATTTTTCGTAAAACATGAAAGTTTTAGAACCTTTCGAGAGCTAAAACTTTCATGAGGACAAGTTTTTCAATTTCGGATTAGATTTTTAAACTGACATCGTTTTCCAACGGCTGTGCAGTGAACCGAAAATTTCTGCACAGGATTTTCTAAAACTGGTTCAGAAAAACTGTTTTTCTTCTAAAACCCACTGTTTTAACTATGAAAACTGTTCCAAAGGCAATTTTTAGCCCTAAATGATTTTTATAAAGATCTGTTTCGAAAACATGAATTTTTATAAGTTAAGTTAAGAGTTTTGAAATTTTTCCTCAACTTTTTCCAAGTAAGAAAAAGAATGAGATTTTAAGCCAGGTATTTTCAAGATTTTAGACCAAATGATTTTAAAGTTTAAAAAGGAAACGATGACGAATAGTAACCGGGAGGGATACCCGAGTTACAGAGTCAAACCCAAGGATGACCAAGGGTGGACTTTAGTTGACCAAATGTTGACTTTAGTTGACCCAATATTGAATTAAGGTTGACCTTAAGGGTTACCCAATATAACCCTAAGGGATACACAATTACATAATTGGGCTAGGATTTAAAGGTTAATGGAGATAACCCAATGATTACGATGTAAGGGTGAAGCCCAAAGGTGGAATGAAAAACCTAAACCCTAATGGAAAGATTAAGGACTCAGCACCAAAGAGAGGTTATCCAACGTGACCTCTTAAGGAATAATCAAAGTTTGATTATTCTTAAAAAGTAGAATGACCAATGATGACCAAGTAAGATAACAAGTATCGGGGACATACAACTAAGATTAGGTATGAAAGTTGGTTAAGTCACCAACATTTTATGATAGGATCCTGATCCTATGTTCTTTCAAATAGCAGGAAGCGACCTGCTGTTACAAACCAATGTAAGGACGCAACACTCAGGACACAGCGCAAGAGGTAAGTACAAAACCTCACATGCAGTATGAAAGATAGTATTCTATGTTCAAATATGCTATTACATGTTTTACGTGATGCCATGTTTGCAAAAATGTTATGTTTGCTAAAGTGCTATATTTGCAAAATGTCATGTTTTCAAAAGTGCTATATTTGCAAAATGTCATATTTGCAAAAGTGCTATGTTTACAAAATGTCATGTTTACAAAAGTGCTATATTTACAAAATGCTATGTTTACAAAAGTGCTATATTTACAAAAATACTATGTTTACAAAAGTGCTATATTTGCAAAAATGCTATATTTACAAAAGTGCTATATTTGCAAAAATGTTATGTTTGCAAAAGTGCTATGAATGTAAAAATGCCATGCCATGTTATGAATGAAGTATAAGTATGATATGATATAGTGACATCATAAAGCATGTTCACTAATGATAAACAACATGGTAAGAAAACACAAGTAAAGTGTCGTACCAACCTCCAATCAGGTGGAGGGTTACTCATGTTCAAGTTCTGATTATCAACCTCTCGTTGATGTGTGAGGGTATAATCAGTTATATAATTCTCAGAATTGTTAGGGGCCTTGCAAACCCCTAACTTTATCTGGAGAGCGCGCATCTGGTACGTACACAAGGGGCCCACATATTAAAGGAAGATAATAAGTCCAAGTTAAAAATGGATGCATAAATGAACATAAATGGTTCATGCATATGTTATATGATGGTTGGTATGTTTTTAAGATGTTTAAAATAAAAATGTTTTGTGAGATTACGTTTGTGCTTACTGGGCGAAAGCTCATTAGTTATATTTCATACTGTAGGCAAGAAACCTGCAGCCTAAATGATGAGCTATACGCGGACGATGCGGCGGATGAAGGGCGGTATGGATACCACTACGCATATATTCCGCATCTTTTCTGAGTTAAGAAGTTTTTGTATATATGTATATATCGCGAAGACAAGTTATGTTACATAGTATTTTGGTACTAAAGACTTTAAACAAATTTCTATTTCAGTATGTATGTATATGATAAATTACTACGGGCAAATCTATTTATATATATGTATGTTGACAAAAAAATATATATATATTCTCAAATTTTCAAGTAAAGTATAGTTAAGTATGAGAGGTGACGACCCTATGTAGGATGAGGGCGTTACACGCGAAAATTGTAACGACCCGCCTAGCACAAGCCGTTACTATACATACGTACATACATTCATGAGATAACTTATACCAAACTTACTTATTTATTATTACATGAAACACAGCGGAAATTTTTTTTTTTTTTATATAGTGCACAAGAAAGCTTCAAAACGTGAAATATAAACGATAGTATTAATTGTGCATACTACTAAGTAGCCAAAATTAAACATTACATATCCCATAAAATTATCAAAACGCGTAGCGGTTTCCGGTTCCCACTATTCACAGTGCCCGGCCACGCGACTCCACCTTGCATCATCAACTATTGGCAGGTTGTTTACCTACAGCATAAACTTAAAACAATGATCTTTCGCTCAGTAAGTACAACTCCTATTCCGCGACATGTAACTTTGTATTGTATTCTATACATAACATACACTTCATTTCATTGCATAACATATCATAACATATAGTATGCATAAACCAATTATGTCCGTATTATGCTTTCTTATTTCATTGCTACTTATTCTACTTAGGGGCCCTTAATATGAGTGTTCGTATCTGGCGCGCAACTATGGATTGGTTGGGGCGGTCAGTCCATGTCCAACTCAACCCACAGTCCAACCCGACCTGATGCGGGTGGCACGACATAGGCGACTTAACGCCTTTCCTATTTTCCGTCTTGTCGTACTTAAACGTGTCATTCATAATTCCATTCCATGAGCATACATTTGATGTCATTTAATCATGCTTCACAATCATGTCATATTCTTAGCTAAGCATACATTGCTTATTTAGCATACATCATTACATAGACTTATCATATACACAACATGGCATTTAATCACATCATATAGCATACAACACATCAATTATATCTTGGTAAGTATATAACTATTAGCCTATGCTGTAGGCAGCGTTGTACTTACCTTGTCTATGCCTGACGTTATGCTGTTCCACCTCGGGACTCAGCTGCAGGTTATTTCCTGCTTAATCGAAGGATTAGGTAAGATTTTTAGTCTATGACCATACTATGTTGGTTTTCCACCAATATTCATGTAATGCTTTGGTTATATGCCCCCTATCTTAAATCATGTTATGAGTGGTTACACTAAGTAACCTTACCTACTTGAGTTACAATAACCGCTCCAACGAGCTCATACTACGGCCTAGTAGGTTACGTTGGATAACCTTTCATACTAATCACATGTGCGAGCATAAAGGGTTAGGCCAACACCTAACCTCGAACTTACCGTTATCCTAATCCACACTAGGTTAACCGAAGTGAACCTCTAAGGTTACTAAAGTCAACCCTCCCTTTGGGTCAACCTCGGGCTTTGGGGCTAAGCCCTGTGACTCGGGTATAATTTCCCGGTTACCGTTCGTCTTTGCTTGTCTTACAACTTAGTTAAGAAAATTACCATTTCTCTTTATCCTTGAAAAGGTTTTGGCACATAGGCCTAAAACTCCTTTTATTTTCCTTAAAAATCCTTAATTCTTCAAACATGATTTTATAAAATATTTGAGAGTTGGAACTGCCTTTGGAACAGCTCCCATATTCAAAACAGTGTTTTTAGACAGAAAAACAGTTTTCCTATACTGGTTCTAGAAAATCCTGTGCAGGAATTTCTTGCTCCCTGCACAGTTTTTAGAATTCAGATTATATTTAAAAATCCTTTTAGAATTAGAAAAAGTTCTCTTCACAAAAGTTCTAGCTCTCGAAGAGATCTAAAACTTTCGTGTTTTACAAAAAATCTGATTCTGCTTAGATTAGTACCAGTTTTAAATTGAAACAGGTTGGTCGTGAAAACTGGGTCTGAACAGACCATCTTCGGTTTTTCATAAAAACGGAGGCCTTTGGAACCTCATTTTGAGAAACGGTCCACGCTTATCTTTAGGAAAAACCCTGCTCTACAACTTCCATGTTTTACGTTTTAGCCCATTCGGCCTCTAAAGGCCTGTAATTTTCACTTTTCTAAAACTGTCCAGTTTGGAACTCGAACTGGCAGTTTTGTTTACTAAAATTGGTTTACGTCCTAATTCGCGGTTCTATCACGACCGACCACTTCGAGAGTTTACTGACAAAACATGCAGCATTTCTAACGTCCCGCATATCCCAACATGCTTACCCAACATGTCCATGCAGCCCATGAAATCCGAACCCTAACCTAGGGTTGCATGGTCTAACATAGCACATACCATTCCAAGCATTCAACATTCCATGCATACAATATCATACCAAGTAAATCTCTAACATACAATCATATGCTCAACCATACTCTAGGGGACATATAACCTCATGTAGAATTCTAGCATGGAATCTTAGCATACAAAACCAACATAAGCATATTAATTGACATAAATAAACCAACCACCCCCTAAAAATTCTGATCAAGCACTAACTAAACTAAGGGCATAAAAATAAATTAGTGAGCTTATGCTCTTACAACTTGGCTTAAAACAAATACATTTAAATCTCCATTTGAAAACTTGTATGAAAATAGAGCTAGGGTTTTTCCGAAAATTACCTTGATTAGGTAGGGTTTGGCTTTAGGGTTGGAACCACAAAATCTCACTCTTGGTCCCTAGCTCCTAGAACCGGTTCCACACACCAATTGGCTCCCCAAAACTTGGCTTTTTGACCTCAAAACTGACCTCCACCCTAGGCTCGGCCACTCCACCACTTTGCAACCAAAATCTGAAATTTTTTCCACTGTTTTACTGCACAAAAACCGTGGCTGCTCCTAGACCCAAAATGGTGTCAAACTTGCTTAAATCTTGTTTTCGGTTGGTCGAATCACACCCGAAATTGTCCCCTAAAGTTTTCCCTCAAATTTCTGATTTTTCCTCTTGGTTTCCCCTGCTCTCACACTCACGGCAGTAGCTAGGAATTGGCTGGAAAAATTTTTCAACTCTCCCCCTTGAGTCCTAGAGCAAACCGAAGCAAAACCCTAAGGTTGGTTCAAGAAAATTTTCTGATTTCTTCCACTCTCTCTCTCTCGGTTTTTCTTGGAGAAAAATGGCCAGAATTTAGTTATATTTTCTGATTTAAATGAATAGAGATCACCTCTGTTTATAGGCAATGTGGGACTTTCAAAATTTATATTTTTGACCCCAAAATTTTTAAAATTTTACACAAAAGGTGGCATAGGTGGCCGGCTACTTTACTTGGAGAACAAGGTGGAAAAAGCTAGAACAAGACACATGTCTTGTGATGGTTTGTTCTCAAAAAGTTGATGATGTCATAAATCCAAAAATAGTGATGTCATAAATAATAAAGCCTTGTTTGGCTACTTTTTCAAAAAGCGGTCTAATTTTAAACTTAACACAGATAAATTTAATACTGTGTTGTACTAATACACAATACTAATATTTTATACTGCCGTAAAAATTTTATCTGTGAAAAATCGGGCTGAAAAATTTTTTCTTTATTTTCTCAAACCCTTTTGCCCTGTGCCCTAACTTTGCGTGCTTGATTTTTCTACGGTGGTTTTAGTTCTCATTTACGTCGTCGTATCCGAAAAAATGGGTTTTCACAGTATTTTTCCCATACTGCATGTCACAAAATTGTTCAGTTAGGGTTTTGACCATTTTGGTCAAACTTTGACTTTTCCGGATCAAAGTTGACTTTTTCGGTCAACCCTTTGACTTTCCTAGAATCATGTAAATTTCATCTCTTTTCATCCGAAAAGACCATTTATCAATCAAAACAAGCATATTCGAGTCTTATAAAGCTATAAGAGCTCGTAACACATAATAAAGTCCTAAAGCGAACTTTTTCATAAATGCCGGTACGGCATGCATTTAACTCCTTTAAAAAGGAAGTAGTCACATAAGAAAAGTCAGGTATTACAATCTACCCCCCTTAAAAATTTTCGTCATCGAAAATTAGAACAACTCAGGGTAGTTCTTTCTCATCTCATCTTCTAGTTCTCAGGTTGCTTCCTCGACCTTATGATTTCGCCATAAGACCTTAACCATGAGAATAGTTCTATTTCTTGAAACCCTTTCTTCCCTATCGAGAATTCTAACGGGTCTCTCCTCGTAAGTTAGATCAGTCTGAACCTCTACCGGTTCTTGACTGAGCACGTAGGAAGGGTCTGGAACATACTTCTTGAGCATCGAAACGTGAAAAACGTTATGCATTGACGCCAACTCCGGCGGTAAGGCGAGCTTATACGCAACCTTCCCAATCCTTTCGAGGATTTCAAACGGTCCCGTGTATCGTGGACTGAGCTTCCTTTTCTTACCGAATCGCATCACCCCCTTCATAGGAGCAATTTTGATGAAGACGGCATCTCCGACTTGAAACTCTAACGGTCTTCGACGTCGGTCGGCATAGCTCTTCTGTCGACTAAAAGCTACGTCTAACCTTTGCTTGATCTTTTGAATATCTTCGGACGTCTTTTCGATGAAATCCGTGGTTTGTAGCTGCTTCTGTCCAACTTCTTGCCAATTGAGGGGTGATCGACATTTTCATCCATATAGTGCTTCAAATGGGGCCATCCCAATTGAGGCATGGTAACTGTTGTTATAGGAAAACTCGATCAATGGTAGCTTCTCGTCCCAATTTCCCTTGAAATCCAAGACACAGGATCTTAACATATCCTCTAGTGTCTGGATAGTTCTCTCCGATTGACCATCCGTCTGGGAGTGAAATGCCGTACTAAACTTCAGTTTCGACCCCATGGCAGCGTGAACACTCGTCCAAAATCGCGAAGTGAAACGTCCATCTCGATCCGAGATAATCGATCTTGGCACTCCGTGTAGCTTAACGACCTGAGCTACGTAGATTCCTGCCAACTTCTCTACCGAAAAAGTCGTTTTAATCACGACAAAGTGGGCGGATTTGGTCAATCTGTCAACAATGACCCAAATCGCATCGTTCCCACTTGTAGTCCTAGGCAGTCCTACTACGAAATCCATCGTAATTTGCTCCCATTTCCATTCAGGAAGCTCGATTTTCTGTAATTCGCCTCCCGGATGTCGATGTTCAGCCTTAACTTTTTGACAAGTCAAGCATTTTGACACGAAATCTGCTATTTCGTTCTTCATGTTGGGCCACCAATAGGTCTCTCGGAGATCCTTGTACATCTTGGAAGCTCTTGGATGCACAGAATACGGCGTTTAATGTGCTTCCGACATTATTTGATCCTTCAGATCTTCCACGTCCGGTACACAAATTCTCCCTTGGAAGTAAATAACTCCATCCTCGGAAGTCTTGAACTTCGTTTTCTCTTTGTCGAATAGTTGTGTGTTAAGCAGTGAGGAATCCCTTCCTTGATGCATTTTAATGGAGTCTAGCAAGTCCGACTTAAGAGTTAGTGAAGATAATCTTCCCGTGATCATCTCAAGGTTGAAATCCACGATTTCCCGTTGCAGCGGCTTAGGAAAAGCTTCAATAGACATCAGCATGCCTACTGACTTCCTACTTAACGCGTCGGCTACCCTGTTTGCCTTTATAGGGTGGTAAAGGATTTCGCAATCGTAATCCTTTACTAGCTCTAGCCATCGACGTTGCCTCATATTTAACTCCTTCTGAGTGAAAATATACTTGAGACTCTGGTGATCCGTGTAGATTTCGCATCTATTTCCGTACAGGTAGTGCCTCCAAATCTTGAGTGCGAAGACTACTGCTGCTAGTTCCAAATCGTGTGTCGGATAATTCCTTTCATGATTCTTTAGTTGTCTTGACGCATAAGCTACTACCTTCCCATTCTGCATCAAGACAGCTCCTAATCCATTCTTAGAAGCATCACTGTAAATCACGAAATTTCCTGTGTCCACATCAGGGATTATTAACACGGGCGCGCTCGTTAGCCTCCTTTTAAGCTCCTGGAAGTTCTCCTCGCAGTTAGGAGTCCATTCAAACTTCTTCTCCTTTCTAGTGAGGGTGGTAAGAGGTGTTGCGATCCTCGAAAATCCCTGTACGAACCTCCGGTAGTATCCTGCTAATCCCAGGAAGCTTTTTATCTCTGTGACGTTCCTGGGTGCTGGCCATAGGCTAACCGCTTCCACCTTTGCAGGATCTACGGAAATTCCCTCTTTGGACACCACATACCCCAAGAAATGAACCTTTTCCAGCCAAAATTCACACTTAGTGAGTGAATTTAGCGTACAACTGATGTTGCCTTAGCATCTCCATCACCAACCTAAGGTGATGTTCATGCTCCTCCTTGGACTTTGAATAAATTAAAATATCGTCAATAAAGATGATTACAAACTTATCCAAGTACTCTTTGAACACTCGGTTCATAAGATCCATAAAAGCGGCTGGGGCATTGGTCAACCCAAATGGCATGACTAGAAACTCGTAGTGCCCATAGTGCGTTCTGAAGGCTATTTTGGAGATGTCTGACTCCTTGATCCGAAGCTGATGGTAACCTGAACGTAAGTCTATCTTTGAAAATACCACCGCTCCTCTAAGTTGATCGAAGAGATCGTCTATCCTCGGAAGAGGATACTTGTTCTTGATCGTGATCTTGTTGAGCTCTCGGTAGTCGATGCACATACGTAGAGATCCATCCTTCTTTTTCACGAACAGGACGGGTGCTCCCCATGGGAAGTGACTCTGTCTGATGAACCCTTTGTCCAACAGCTCCTATAGCTGTACTTGCAGTCTCTCAATTCTGCGGGTGCCATCTTATATGGTGCTTTCGATACCGGTGCGACTCCGGGTAGCAGTTCAATTTCGAACGAAATTTCACGTTCGGGCGGAAGTCCGGGTAACTCCTGTGGAAAGACATCCACATATTCCCTTATAATGGGAACGTCTTCCGGTGTTAGCTCTTTCTCCTGGTCCTTATCCATCATGTTCGGTAAATACCTCTGACATCCATTGGCTAGCATCTTCCATGCTCTTACTGCCGAAACAAACTTGGTGGCGGAATTTCGGGGTTATCCGTAGAAGTTAAACTCATCTTGGTCGTCCGGGTTAAACGTCACACAATGCTTTCTACAGTCAATCCTAGTGTTGTACCTTCCTAAGAAATCCATCCCCAAGCTCACATCGAAATCATGGAGTTTGATTGCGATGAGATCTGCAAGTAATTATCGACCACAAATATTAACGGAAACATTTTGGATCCAGAAGTTGGACCACAAAATTTCTCCGGATGGCAAAGAAGCGTTGAAAGGTTGTTCTACCCTATTCACACTACTTCCTAATTTCTGAGCGAACTCCATCGATATGAACGAATGGGTAGCGCCAGAATCAAACAACGCAATTCCATCATAGGTGGTGATAGAGATCTGACCTGTCACCACATGTGATGTTTCTGCCTCGGCATCTCCTCTCGTGTAGGCGTAAATTCTGGCTTGGGGTTCAGGCGCCTCCAATCTTCCTTGTGCTACTGGAGGTCCCTCAAGCTTAGCTTGAACTGCGTGCAGTTGACGTTGGTTGGGTTCCGATTTTGGTACTGAGGTTGCTGATTCTGATTATTCTGGGGACAACTCCTCGCGTAATGTCCCTCTTTGCCACACACGTAGCAAGTATTTGTCCCCCTTCTACAGACTCCGGGTGCTTCTTCCCACAGCTTTCGCAAGTGGGATAACTGGCATTGGTTCCCTCATTTCCCCGATTATTCCTTTTCTGGGGAAAATTTCGTTGTTGCCCCTGACCGTTGAAATTTCCCTTCCGCTTATTTTTCCCAAACTGTTTGGGACTTTGGGCGAAGTTGCTAGCCTGGCCCTTCGAATTTGCCTCTGAACCCTGACGAGGTTGCGTTGGCTTAGCGGCGGTCTTCTCCTCCTTCTTCGCTTTGAAGATCTGAGCCCTTGCTTCCTTGTCCCGGTTAATTCAGTACTCAGCTCTTATGGCTCGGCTGATGCAATCTGACACCGTCCTTAGCGGACTACTGCCAGCACTAACTTGCTTGGCAATGTCTGTCCTAAACATTTTCATCATTAGTCGTACTTTTTCTGCCTCATTCGGTACCAAGTTTGGACACAATCGAGCAAGTTGCTCCAATCTCTTGATGGCGTCCATCACCGACATCGTCCCTTGTCTAAAGTTGGTGAATTCATCCTGCTGTACAGCAAGGACCTCTCGGTTGTAGTACATGCTACGGAACTCGTTTACAAAATCCTGCCAGGTCATAACCATAATATCCCGGCGCAGTTGCACTGTCCTCTACTAGTGCCTCGCATCTTTCTTAAGAGCAAAAGAAGCGCAAAGTACTTTCTCTTGCTTTGTGAGTCGCATAAAGTCTAAGATGATTTGGATGTCGATAAGCCAGTTATCGGCTGCAATCGGGTCTGTAGGCCACTCGAACTCGGGCGCCTTCATTCTCCTAAAGCGCTCGTATAGTAGATCCTCTCGTACTACCGGCGGGTTGACTTGTACTCCGGCTGGTGCCATCGGAATTTCAGCATTCCGAGGAATTTCTGGTTGAGCCTCCGATTAAACATTGGGCACCTGAGGTACCACTGGGGGAACTGGTGGCGCTAGCTGTGGAACCTCTTGGACCCGTGGTCCTTGGTTCACTTGAGCTAATTGCTCGCGAAGCCTAGTCATCTCTTGTTGCTGTGCCAGCAACTGCTGTTGTAAGTTAGTTACTAAGGTTGCTAAATCCGGCTGAAGCGAATTTGCAGGTGCATTCCGGCGTGTACGTACCATCTTCTAACTTCCTATATAAGAAAAGATATTATCATACTATCAATATCTTTTCTTTCATGCAGATCTTATCATATCATTATATAAGGCATTCATATCGTACATAGCATCATATCATACACATATCATGCCATAACTTAGTGGCATATTCGTATCGTACTAGATACTTCTCATAACTTTCAAAACCATAACATAACTTTTGTCATATATCCCGTGTCTACACGGTCTCTTTGTACAATTTCAAAAGTACATTACTAGGTCAAAAGTACATTGTTCAAAAGTACATCGTTCAAAAGTACATAACTTTCCTTACTTCAAAAGTACATACTTTTCACGGTTTCAAAAATACATACCGTTGCTATCCATATTTACATATTTTCAAAAATACATCATACTGTACAAACATATATATACACGGCCAAAATCCGATGAAAGTGTCTAACACTTTACCATCGTACATACGTACATCCTAACGTCCGAATAACAAACTAATATGGTTAGTCCTACTGTCCCAAAAAAGAAATGTACAAAACGGCCTTAGATCTAGACTATGATCTCGAGCAAAATCACGGATACGTCGGAGTCGGAATCTTGATCTGCGGCCTCATCTCCGTCGTCCAACATAATCTCCTCAGGCTCATCCTCCAAAGGAAACTCCTCTGGGTCGTCGAGGTCATCCAAATCCTCTACCCAGTCACCCTGCTCCGGCTCAGGTTCATCATCCTTATCGTCCTCCTCATCGCTAGAGATAACGATGACTGGGGGTCCTCCGGTGGATCGATCGGTACTACGTCGTCGTCTGAGGCCTCATCATCATCCATCGGATCCGCAGCCTCTTGGGCTGGGACCTCCTGTACCGGTACGGCTGGTATCGGGTCCTCGGGGAATAAGGGCCCTCCCTCGTGCTGTGGCTCCCTCTGCCCGGCATCGTCTGCAGGAGCCTGTGAACCACTGGCCTGATCCTCCGGGCGTACTATCTGAGCGATAGTCTCGGCCTCTAACACGTCATCCATATAACTGCCGACAGTCATCTCTCGGGTAGGTGACGGGACGAATCTGCGATTGGGGGTCGGCACTCCGTTCCTTAGGAGTACCAATGCCTCAAGCTCCGGGTCTGGACCATCTTGGGGGACATACGGAAGCATCGTCTCTTGAAATCTCCAACAATAGTGGCTCATAGTCTCCCCCGGATATGTGTGCCAATCTTGCGAGAGTCTCTGATAACGAGAGTATCGCATATCTCGGTAAATCGCAGGATCACGGACGAGCTCGTCGGTCCCTCGAGTGGGTAGCGGTCCATATCGGGCCATCACAGTTGTCCTAAAATGTGCTCAAGTACGATCGGGCATCTGTCTCTCGCCTAATGTAGCCCACCACAATCTCGAGTCTCCAATCAGGCACCTACTAGCGGGGGTAACCTGTAGGTGTGCCTCGATGTGGCAAATCTCGAAGATCTGCTCCATGTCGTAAAGCCAGGCGCCAATCGACACCGACCGTCTCGTGCTATCAAAATACAAAGGCTGCGACCTGTAGAATGCGGCGACAGCATCTCGATCCTCCTCGACTTGGATCGGGTCCATAATATCGCGACTAACATACATAACTTTAAACATAAGTATCTTTGCATATACATAAAATAAAATAAATCTAATACTTACTTGCAAGGATGGAGGCAATAGCAGGCAACTGTGAAATCATGTCGCAGGGAAACCGCTCTGATACCAACTCTGTAACGACCCGCCTAGCATAGGCCGTTACCATACTTACGTACATACATTCATAAGATAACTTATACCAAACTTACTTATTTATTATTACGTAAAACACAGCGGAAATTTTTTTTTTTATACAGTGCACAAGAAAGCTTCGAAACGTAAAATATAAACGATAGTATTAATTGTGCCTACTACTAAGTAGCCAAAATTAAACATTACATATCCCATAAAATTATCAAAATGCGTAGCGGTTTTCGGTTCCCACTATTCACAGTGCTCGGCCACGCGACTCCACCTTGCATCATCAACTGCTGGCAGGTTGTTTACCTACAGCATAAACTTAAAACAATGATCTTTCGCTCAGCAAGTACAACTCCTATTCCGCGACACATAACTTTATATTGTATTCTATACATAACATACACTTCATTTCATTGCATAACATATCATAACATATAGCATGCATAAATCAATTATGTCCGTATTATGCTTTCTTATTTCATTGCTACTTATTCTACTTAGGGGCCCTTAACATGAGTGTTCGTACCTGGCGCGCAACTATGGATTGGTTGGGGCGGCCAGTCCATGTCCAACTCAACCCACAGTCCAACCCGACCTGATGCGGGTGGCACGACATAGGCGACTTAACGCCTTTCCTATTTTCCGTCTTATCGTACTTAAAAGTGTCATTCATAATTCCATTCCATGAGCATACATTTGATGTCATTTAATCATGCTTCACAATAATGTCATATTCTTAGTTAAGCATACATTGCTTATTTACCTCTAAGGTTACTAAAGTCACCCCTCCCTTTGGGCCAACCTTGGGCTTTGGGGCTAAGCCCTGTGACTCGGGTATAATTTCCCGGTTACCATTCGTCTTTGCTTGTCTTACAACTTGGTTAAGAAAATTACCATTTCTCTTTATCCTTGAAAAGGTTTTGGCACATAAGCTTAAAACTCATTTTATTTTCCTTAAAAATCCTTAATTCTTGAAACATGGTTTTATAAAATATTTGAGGGTTGGAACTGCCTTTGGAACAGCTCACATATTCAAAACAGTGTTTTTAGACAGAAGAACAGTTTTCCTATACTGGTTCTAGAAAATCCTGTGTAGGAATTTCTTGCTCCCTACACAGTTTTTAGAATTTAGATTACATTTAAAAATCCTTTTAGAATTAGAAAAACTTCTCTTCACAAAAGTTCTAGCTCTCGAAGAGATCTAAAACTTTCATGTTTTACAAAAAATCTAATTCTACTTAGATTAGTACCAGTTTTAAATTGAAACAGGTTGGTTGTGAAAACTGGGTCTGAACAGACCATCTTCGGTTTTTCATAAAAACGGAGGCCTTTGGAACCTCATTTTGAGAAATGGTCCACGCTGTCCCCTAGGAAAAACATTGTTCTACAACTTCCGTGTTTTACGTTTTAGCCTATTCGGCCTCTAAAGGCCTGTAATTTTCACTTTTCTAAAACTGTCCAGTTTGGAACCCGAACTGGCAGTTTTGTTTACTAAAATTGGTTTACGTCCTAATTCGCGGTTCTATCTCGACCGACCACTTCGGGAGCTTACTGACAAAGCATGCAGCATTTCTAACGTCCCGCATGTCCCAACATACTTACCCAACATGTCCATGCAGCCCATGAAATCCGAACCCTAACCTAGGGTTGCATGGTCTAACATAGCACATACCATTCCAAGCATTCAACATTCCATGCATACAATATCATACCAAGTAAATCTCTAACATACAATCACATGCTCAATCATACTCTAGGGGACATATAACCTCATGTAGAATTTTAGCATGCAATCCTAGCATACAAAACCAACATAAGCATATTAATTGACATAAATAAACCAACCACCCCCTAGAAATTCTAATCAAGCACTAACTAAACTAAGGGCATAAAAATAAATTGGTGAGCTTATGCTCTTACAACTTGGCTTAAAACAAATACATTTAAATCTCCATTTGAAAACTTGTATGAAAATGGAGCTAGGGTTTTTCCGAAAATTACCTTGATTAGGTAGGGTTTGGCTTTAGGGTTGGAACCACAAAATCTCACTCTTGGTCCCTAGCTCCTAGAACCGGTTCCACACACCAATTAGCTCCCCAAAACTTGGCTTTTTGACCTCAAAACTGACCTCCACCCTAGGCTTGGCCACTCCACCACTTTGCACCAAAAATCTGAAATTTTTTCCACTGTTTTACTGCACAAAAACCGTGGTTGCTCCTAGACCCAAAATGGTGTCAAACTTGCTTAAATCTTGTTTTCGGTTGGTAGAATCACACCCGAAATTGTCCCCTAAAGTTTTCCCTCAAATTTCTGATTTTTCCTCTTGGTTTCCCCTGCTCTCACACTCACGGCAGTAGCTAGGAATTGGCTGGAAAAATTTTTCAACTCTCCCCCTTGAGTCCTAGAGCAAACCGAAGCAAAACCCTAAGGTTGGTTCAAGAAAATTTTCTGATTTCTTCCACTCTCTCTCTCTCAGTTTTTCTTGGAGAAAAATGGCCAGAATTTAGTTATATTTTCTGATTTAAATGAATAGAGATCACCTCTGTTTATAGGCAATGTGGGACTTTCAAAATTTATATTTTTGACCCCAAAATTTTTAAAATTTTACACAAAAGGTGGCATAGGTGGCCGGCCACTTTACTTGGAGAACAAGGTGGAAAAAGCTAGAACAAGACACATGTCTTGTGATGGTTTGTTCTCAAAAAGTTGATGATGTCATAAATCCAAAAATAGTGATGTCATAAATAATAAAGCCTTGTTTGGCTACTTTTTCAAAAAGCAGTCTAATTTTAAACTTAACACAGATAAATTTAATACTGTGTTGTACTAATACACAGTATTAATATTTTATACTGCCTTAAAAATTTTATCTGTGAAAAATCGAACTGAAAAATTTTTTCTTTATTTTCTCAAACCCTTTTGCCCTGTGCCCTAACTTTGCGGGCTTGATTTTTCTACAGTGGTTTTAGTTCTCATTTACGTCGTCTTATCCGAAAAAAATGGGTTTTCGCAGTATTTTTCCCATACTGCATGTCACAAAATTGTACAATTAGGGTTTTGACCATTTTGGTCAAAGTTGACTTTTTCGGGTCAAAGTTGACTTTTTCGGTCAACCCTTTGACTTTCCTAGAATCATATAAATTTCATCTCTTTTCATCCGAAAAGACCATTTATCAATCAAAACAAGCATATTCGAGTCTTATAAAGCTATAAGAGCTCGTAACACATAATAAAGTCCTAAAGCGAACTTTTTCATAAATGCCGGTACGGCATGCATTTAATTCCTTTAAAAAGGAACTGGTCACATAAGAAAAGTCAGGTATTACAAAAATAGTGGGTAATCAAACGTTTTGTCCGAGCCTGCTTCGCGGACCTCAATCTTCGCTGCATGTGCCACCGACGATACCGAATCCGACAGTCCATCGAACAAGACCCGATGGTGGCGCGACTTTCCCGTTTTCCTGACAGAACCCAAAGTTTAATCAATCTTTTGAGACTAGAAAAGGAAAAAAAAAAATATTAATAATTCAAATTTCTCAATAAAAAAAAATCCAATATTTAGCCAGGAAATATATTTCCTCCGATTCTCATCAACTAAACAGAATAAAAGGTCTCACACTCCCGCTCTCTCTCTCTATCTCTAACTCTCTCTCTTTCTCTCTCTCTATCCAATTCTCTCTAACACACTATCGGTTTCTTGGGCCCCGCCCACCTCTTTCTCTTTCTTATTCCACAGATGAGTCAAAAGGTTTCAATAATATTGTATTGAATTCGTATGTGCATTTTAGAGACAGAAAGAGGAAGAAAGAGAGAGAGAGAGAGAGGGGGGAGACCATGTGAGGGAAAAAGGAAAACCCAAAAAAAGAAAAAACAAATGTGGGAGAGAAGCCACGCCGAAGAAGCCATGTGCATTTGGAGGTAAAAAATAATAGATAATTCTTAAGCCTACCCATTTTTTGTTTTTTGTTTTTTTTTTTGGTTTTTTGTTTGTTATCTGTATAGTAAAGGAAAATTCATTCTTTTTTTTTTTTCTTTTTTCTGCGTGTCTCTCTCAAAGAGAGTGTGTGCTTGTTTTTTGAGGTCACATACAGAGTTCCTTAACCAAAATCCGCAGAGTATCAATAGGGTGATTATCTCTCCCTCTTTTACCAAACGATATATATATATATCATTATATATATGCATGTATACACATGTACATATATAACTTCTCTCTTTCTTGACGAAGAATATGATTAAAATGAACCGCAGAAAGCTTTTAGAGAGAGAGAGAGAGAGAGAGACAGGTAAGAGAAAGAGAGGGGTGTTTTTTTTAAATGGTTTTATTATAGCCAATATCCCTGAACTGCAATTTTCTGAATCTTTCAAACCCATTATACCAAAAATTTTTGTACTGTCTCTTGTCATAACAGAGGAAGAAAACGACACCAAAACGATCACGAAGAAGAGAAAATCACCATTCACCACTACAACTTAGAATTTATAAAGGAAGATCCATAATCAAACTGACTCAACAGGAGAGAGAAACTAGAGAGAGAAACAAAGTAGGTATATTAACTCACAGAGAGATCTGGAAGTAAAGGGAAGCTAAGGTAGAGTCACGTGGATGTCCGTCATTCGGCTGGTCAACGGGATCGGATGGCCGTGATTTGCTCAAGAGGAAGACAGCAGTGGCTCAACAGGGAGATCCGGCAGGCTCACAGTTGATGTACTCCAAAGAAGAAGAAAGAGTTAAGAGCTAGAGCTTTAGTGATGGTAACAATGCCGGTTTTGAGTGACGGAGTGAAGTAAAAGAGTGGAGTAAAAGCCTAGGTTGGTTGCAGGCACGGTGGGTAGGTGTAGTGGCTCGGGGGGGCTCCCGAGGTGGGGAGTCAATTCACGTTGGGGGGGCAGTGCAACAATAACCCCATCTCCACATACTATATAACGGTTCACATGAAAGTTCAAGATGAACGCAAGAGCCAAACGCCTTCAGTTGAGTTTGGATTTGAAAATTTGAGTCCGAACTTATCCTCCAAACGCACCCTTAGGCTCCGTTTGGTTCACCAGTTTGAGTTGGAAATTTTAAGTTTCAATAGTAATTTTTATTGACTTTTAAGAAAAAACAAAAAACTTTCAGAAAAGATAAAAAACTTTTTCAGAAAACGATAAAAATTTAGATGAAAAGTTTGAGTTGAAATGGTGAACCAAACATCCCATTAACTCAAACTTACACACTAAACACCCCCTAAGTTAGAATTGAATTGTATATTTTTGTTATATGTTTGATTGATTGGACTTAAAAAATGTAAAAATTTAAAATATTTTTAGAAAAAAAATATTGATGCAGATGTTATTTTATTTTTTCTCAAAGTTTTATTCAGTTTTTTTTTAATCAACTCATTTGGACTTGAATATGTAAAGTTATGAACTTTAAAGTTTGTGCATTCGTTTGGTACTAAGATTTAAATTGTAATATTTGAGTTTGAATTAAATTATGCTTTTAGTGAGGCATTTGAATTGTTAGAGTTAAAAAGTGAAAAAACTTGAAATGTATTTGGAAAAAAAAAAATCAATATGGAGCTTATTTCGTCCGTCTTGAAATTCTATGTAATTTTCTTTAAATATCTCATTTGAACTTGTATATACAAAGTTACGAACTTTTAATGTTTGAGTTACAGAACTGTGTGAATAGTAAAACTGATATTGACTTTTCAGAAATAAAAAAAAAAACTAAATTTAAATTGTGATCCAGATTGGAGCACCAAACTGTAAAGCCCTTCAGAATCAGAATCAATTGTGCTTAATTAAACTAAAACAGATTAATTAATGTGCTAAAATGTGTTTAAAAAAATATAAATCAGCATTTGAAATTTCACAATTTAAAGTTTTGAAAATATCTTTCAGAAATTTCATTTTTATCCCCAACTTTTGCATAATTGCATTTTGGCCCCTAAACTTTTAAAAATTTGCAAACTGACCCCTGGCCCTTTGCTCACCGCCTTGCTGCCGCCCAAATCATTGATATGCTGCATCAACTTTCACAGTTTTCCCTGTCAGCCGCCTACCTTCTAGAAAGAAAATAATAAACAAATGCCTATATCACTAGTACAAAAAATGATACCATAATAGTTTTTTAACCGTCATAAAATCTATTTGGACCGTCGTAAAATAGACAAAAATAGCACAAAATATAGGGTAGAGAAGGAGTTTCCATGATGGTTTTCTCATCGTGGAATAGTAACATGACATGATGGTTTTCTCTCTAAAACAGTCGTGTTGGAAAATGGTCGTGGAAAGTTTTGAATGAAAATTAAATCTTGTGTGTTATCCATTGCATAGCCTAGATTAAAATAATAGCTAATCATTAATTAATTTTGTGTCACAATGTATAACAATTTTTACAAAAACAAACACTACATTACAAAATTTATAGATTGTCTATTAACTATATTAGATGAACTGCATTATAAAATTAGCCTATTCTTACCTTATTAAACTCATTTCAACGTCAGTATAAAAATCCTTAGTTTGAAGTAAGGAAAATCCATCAAGAATCAAGGTTATTTCCCGCATAAAGGCTAACATAAAAAAACCGCATTCAACATAACCTTCTTGTAAAGGATTTCGAGGAATATCGATCAATATTTCATAGTTGCATCACTTTCTTACTCCTTTTCCCACTGAAATCTTCCAGTTTTTAAGCGCTCTTATAATTTAATAAAGTTCAAAACAATTAAAATAATAATAATGTAATGCCAAATCATAATTTGGAATATAAAAATATCCTTGCAACTTAATTAGGTCTTGAAAATCATCACCCGGTTTGTTTCCAAAAGATTTAAAATACATGACCGATTCATCCCACGAATCAACAACTACCAAGATCGAATGTTTTTCGCTGTTATATGGCATGAGAAACAACTTTTCTTTCTGTGCATTAGTTAAGAGCTGTAAAATATTGTTGGCTCTCTCTCTACGATAAACTTCCAAATCTACTTTTTGTTTAACTTGTGAGACAAGGGTTGGAAAAATAAACCCGAACTGTTGATCAATGCCTTCTTTGGCACAACATTTCACTAAATAGTTACAAAATAATTAGTCAAATTTGTTATGAAAAATAACATAAGATTAACAAGAAAAAATAAGTATTGTTTAAGGATATATCTTTTACCTGATGTATACCATTATCCTGTTTGCATTAATTTCTTGAAATATAATGAAATAGTAGACATATTCAAACCCAAAATAGTTTGGCAAGTCATTGCCATTGATAGCCGGTTGTGTTGGGCACTCTATTTACAAGCTGCCACACATGGAACATTGTGCATAATAAGTCAACAGTCTCAAGTCGAAAGAAATTTTATTAAAGTCGAACGAATGTAGTTGTTGTTACACATTTTGTTATTGTAACCCTGGTTGTGATTGTAGTGTTTTTTTTTTCCCTGCTCTCTTTTTGATGCGTTTGTTTCCCTCAACAACTTGGTTGGGAATGTGACTAGGACCTCGACTTGCCTAGCTCAAACTCGTGTCAATGACGATTAATCTTTTCAACCAAGCAACAAACCTACTGATAGCTTCTTCCACAATTATTGCTTCGTTTGTCAGAATAGGTAGGAGTGCATGTTTTAGTTTCAGGACTATAATTGTCACTCGCACGTTCTCGTCACCTAAAGGAATCCCATGGACTGTATCAATTGGAATACACTCTATGTACATCCTGTCAATTACAATAATCATATCTCTACCATTAATTGAATCAACCAAGAAAGAGCTGGCATTCCTTATTTACATTTAGTGTGGGTTGCTAATTCGACACCCCAGGTTCTTTTTCATTAAGGGTGTAACTAGTCTTGAAGCTATTGTGTTGATCAACAATCGGTGTGATATTCTCCTCACCCATAGTCTTTTTGTAAATACCATGCTTTGAACAAATTTCTTGTATGGTTTTTTCCAACACATCAAGTTAAGGTTTCACTACTGATATTCTGTGTTATCTTCTGAACTTGGCATAATGTTAAAGCACCGAGATTGCCTGACAAACTTAGACTGAACACGGGTACGTCCCGAATGTTTGTCATTGCCTAATGACTCGGTCAATATGTCATTAGTCCCAACAAATTTGAAACTCCCTTATGTTTGTTGTAAACTATAATCCCCTTGTAAGAATTAGAAAATATGTCATGAACCCAGAAATAAGGATGTATATGTAATAACTAAATTTTTCAACGTTACAATTTCTTGTAAAGAAATTCAAGCTGTACCATGAAGGTCTGTATGCAAAATCCTGATTAGGGTTTTTGTTTAATTTTATGAGCTCTTATGACTTTATAAGACTTAATAATAAATTGCTTAGTTAAGCAAATAGCCTTTTTGGGTGAAAAGGAGAAATAAAATCCATGATTTTATGTTGGTCAAAATTTCACCAAGAAAGTCAAAGTTGACCAAAAAAGTCAAAGGTTGACTAAAAATGGTCAAAGGGTTGACCGTACTGATGTATGATAAGCAGTATGTAAAATATACTGCGAAAACTGTTTTTACGAGTAAGATAGCATGAATAGGATTTAAAACCACCATAGAAAAATCAAGCACACCAAGTAGGATTAAAGGGCAAAAGGGCTTAAAGAAATAAGAAAAATTTTATACAGTCCAGTTTTACACAGATAAATTTTGGACTGCAGTATGGCATAACAGTACTGTGTATTAGTAAGCACAGTATTGGAAATATCTGTGTTAACTTAAAAATGGACTGCATATTGAAGAAAAAGCCAAACAATGCCTTAAGGTGATGACATCATTACACCATTGATTTATGACATCATAATTAATTAAGCAAAAATTGGAAAGTATTAGGGATGGTTCTAGACAAGTCTTGGCCGGCCACCTAAGGGGGGATTTGTGCAATTTCTTGTTTCTTGAAGGAATTTTTAGCAAATTTAAGGAATTTCCATCACCTATAAATAGGTGATGAAGGGTGGCCATTTTGTTCACCAAAAATTGGAAAATCTAGCAAAATTTTGCCCATTTTGCTTCTCCAAAAACTGGACTTGAGAGGCAAGAGAGAAGAGAGAAAAATTGAAAATCCAAAAGGAAAAAGTCTTAGGTAGTGGTCAGTTTTCTTGTAGAACAACAAGCAAGAGTTGAAAAATTTTTGGAACCCTTTTAGGCCTAGTGGCCAGTTGTGGGAGAGAAAGAAAGGAAAGGAAAAAAGGAAGGGAGAATAGAAGAGGAGGTGTGGCCGGACTTGTGAGAAGCAACCAAGTGACCGGAAAAATTTTTGGTGCCCATTAGGAGGGTGAAAACCGGTTTGAAGGAGACCAAGGGGGGAGAGAGAATTTCGGACCCAAAACCCTAAACAACTCCTAGGGTTGATCAATGTAACTCTCCCATAAGCCCTGAACTCTTTAATTAAGTTTCAATTTGAAATTTATATGTATTTCAAGTTGAAAATCATAAGAGCATAAGCTCAAATTATTTTATTGCCCTAAGCTAGATTTAGGTGTGTGCTTGATTAGATTTAATGGTGGTTTGATTATGAGCTTTGATTTATAAGCTTTGCATGATTATGCTTGCTTGATTTTTATGGTTTGCATGCTAGATATTTGATAAGTTGTATGTCCCCAACTATGTTCAAGCATGATGAAGAATATGGCATGTTAGGTTGCTAGAATAGAACTAGAATGCTTGGTATGAAATTGTGCAACCCAGAATCATGCAAACTTTGGTTGATCCAAAGTCAATAAGGGTTTGCATGGAGTTGATGTAAAATGCGTTTAAAGAAACCTTACATTAAAAAAGCACTGCATGTGTGATCTTAGGCTCCCGCGGTAGCTGGTTGAGTTAGATTACGCAATTAGGACGTAAAATGAACTTAATTAAGAAAACTGCCAGATTCGGGTGAAAACTGGCCAGTTTTCTGGAAAGCTAGTTTTGAGGGCCTTAGAGGCCGAATTTGAGAAAACTTAAAACATAAAAGTTGTTGGGAACAGTTTTTCCTAGGAGCCATATAGATAGTTTTCCAAAATGAGGCTCCAACGGCCTCGGTTTTTATGAAAATCCGAGACTGGCCGTGCCCAGACTTCACGCAAGACCAGTTGAGTTCAACGGTGTAAACGAAAGGGTTAGAGGCAAAACTGGATTTTTTGTAAAACAGGAAAGTTCTATGACTGTTCAAGATCTAAATCTTTTATGAAGATAAATTTTTCAAATGCAGCACGGATTTTAAAATAAAACTGGATTTCTAAAACTATGTAGGAAACAATAAATTCCTGTACAAGATTTTCTAAAACAATGCAGGAAAATGGTATTTTTGCACAAAAACTGATAATTTGACTGTGGGAATTGTTCCAATGACAGTTCCAACACTTAATGACTTTTTCAAACACCTTTCTAAAGAAAACCAAGTTTTTACAAGCTGAACAAAAAGGATTTTTGTAAAAAGAGACACAAAAGGCTAAGTTTTTCCAAAGAAAAACAAAAGGAATTATAGACCTAAGTTATCTTAAAATTGGGTGGACTAGATAATGACCAATAGTAATCAGGAAGGATACCCGGATTACTGGACTAGGTCCAAAGCCCAAGGATACCGATAGTCACCCAATATGATCTAACTTAATTGGGCTTTAGTAACCCAATAAGAGTTGACCTAGATTGACTAAGGTTAGGTCACACCAAGGGTTACCCAATGTAACCCAACAAGATACCTAGTTTAATATTGGGCTAAGACCTGGGGTTGCCAATAATAACCTACTGGATTATGGGCCAAGAATGTTAAGGCTTAGGCCCAAGGTTAGGATGATGACCTAACCCTTTATGTGTGGGCTTAGCATCCAAGGTTACCCTATGTAACCTAATAGGATATGATCCATGATTGGTAATATTAAACATTAGGGTTACTTGTTGTAACCCAGTAAGTTATCATATGTTTTGTAGGGGACATATAACTAAGATTTTGTATGAATGTTGGTTAGGTTACTAACATCCTATGATGATCAAGAACTCTTACCTATGTCCTTTAATATAACAGGAGGTAACCTGCAGCGGCATCTTAGTCAGGAGCAGCCCTACATAGGACATAACAATCAAGGTAAGTACAACTCCGCCTACAGCATAGGCTTTTGTTGTGATACTTACCCAAGTATGTTTGATGTGTGATATGATAGAAACATGTAATACTAGGATATGATGTGTGATAGGGTTTGATGTTTGTTATGATGTGTGATATGTTTGATACATGTTATGATATATGGCATGCAAAGTCTAAGGTATGGTTATGTCATGTTATATAATGTGGCTATGTCATGATATATGATATGTCAAGTCCATGATTATGATATGAGGTATGTTATGTTGAGATATGATTATGATATATGCATGGGTGACATCATGAGGCATGTTCACCAATTCTTAAGATAAGAACAAAATCAAGTAAGAAATAAGGAAAAGCAAGTATGATGGCAAGCAAGCTTGCATGTGTCGTACCGACCCGCGTTAGGTCGGGTTGGACTATGGTTTAAGTTGGAAATGGACTGGCCGCCCCAACCACTCCATAGTTGCGCGCCCGATACGGACACTTATGTAAGGGGCCTATAAGCAAGATAAGTTAAGATAAGATATGAATCATGTTATGAAAGTATAAGAAAGCATAATGAAGCATAAATGGCTCATGCATGATTAAGTACGTTATGCCAATATATTATGATATGTTATGTTATGTTATGTTATGTGTTATACTTGTGTGTCGCGGATGTATATGTTGTACTTGCTGAGTGAAAGCTCACGTCTTACGTCTATACTGTAGGTAAGCAACCTACGGGCTGTTGGAAAAATCGGATCTGGTATCAGAGTTACGGCGCAGAGGAAGTTTTAAAATTTTATGTCGTTTTCGGAAAAGAAGCTCATGATACATATAACAATAAATTAAATTCATGATCAAGCATACCTTATTTCTTGAATTTCGGAATTGCTAGAGCGTTTGACCAACGTGTCTTCTCTACTATTCTCGAGTTCCACGTCTCAGAGCGTGTGTGGGCACACGTTCTATGAATCCAAGCGACCGGTAATACTTTCCGAAGTCTAGATTCCTCCTTCTCAATTCCGATGATCCTCGTTGAGAATTTGATCCAACTTCTTTTTTCAAAACTACAAAACAGGAACCGGTTAACCTCCTATGAAAATAATCACTCGGTTTTGTAACGACCCGCCTAGCACATGCCGTTACCATACATACATACTTACTTACTTACTTATCGTACTTATTTATTTGACAAAATGTAGAGGAATTTTTTTTTATCAAGCTTATAAACGTCTAAACATAATAAGCGTGTCGTAAATAAAATATTCAACACAAGGGAAATACATAATGAATAAACGCGTAGCGGCATCGTACTCCCACATTTTACAGTATGCCCCACCTCGCACTTTCATCTTGCATCACATATCGCTGTCAGGTTTTACCTATAGCATAGACGTAAAACAGTGAGCTTTCGCTCAGCAAGTACAACTATCTAAACCGCGACATAACATACATAACCTAGCATACACATCCTAACTTAACTCTTCATAACATATCTCATCATATCATACGTGCATTCATCATAACATACCATTTCACATCATTACATAACATAGCATTGCATAATAGATGCATGGTCCGTTTATGCTCATATTATGCTTTTCTTTCATTCTTAACTTACTTTTTTAGTTTTCTTACTTATGGGTCCCTTACTTGAGTGTACGTACTGGGCGCGCGACTATGGAGTGGTTGGGGCGGCCAGTCCATTTCCAACTCAAACCATAGTCCAACCCGACCTATGAGTGGGTCGGTATGACACAGGCGACTTGCTCGCCATGGCAAATTGCTTGTCTTCTTTCTTTCTTGATCTTTAATCTCATCTTATAATTTAGTGAACATGCATCGTGATGTCACTCTTACATAAGCCATAACATACTTTGTATCTTACCTTACATGCACAGCTTACATATCCTTCTGCATACATAACATGTCATTCTTCATACATAACACATCATTTCTTATCATACCACATAGCATACCACATATAGCAACATAACATTGAGCAAGCAGTCTAACATACCACAAGGCATACAACAAAACACATCATTGCAACAATCAACGTATACTCCTAGCATGCATCTAACATATTTAGGCAAGTACCAATTAAAGCCTATGCTGTAGGCGGAGTTGTACTTACCTCTCTTGCTCTGTCCTACTTGATGCTGTTCTTCCACTGGGCACAGCTGCAGGTTTCCCCCTGCTTGAATAAGGACATAGGTAAGAGTCTAATTCTTATTGTGGAATGTTGGTATCCTAACCAATATGCCTACAAAATCCTAGTCGTATGTCCCCAATACTTGATAGCTTACTTGGTAACAAGTAGTCATCCTACTGTTTAAGAATAATCAAACTTTGATTACTCCTTAAGAGGTCACGTTGGATAACCTTTTTTTGGTGTTAAGCCTTTAGCATACTGCTAGGTTTTCTTTTAAACCTTGGGCTTTACTCTTATATCATAAATTATTGGGTTATTTCTATTAACCCTCTTCTCTTAGCTCAATTATAGGTTTTTGGTATCCCTTAGGGTTACCTTGGGTAACCCTTAACTTAGTTAAATGTTGGGTCAACCAAAGTCAATGTTTGGTCAACTAAGGTCAACCCTTAGTCAACTATGGTCAACCCCTTGGGGTCAACCTTGGGCATTGGGGCTAAGCCCAGTAAGTCGGATACTACTTCCGGTTATGGTCCGTAGTTGACTTGTTTACCTATTTTATCTTGAAAATTTCCATTTTCTTACTTTTGGACATTTTGAACACTTTAACTTCAAAATTCTTTAATCTTCTTGTAAAAATTCATATTTATGAAATGGGCCTTTATAAAAGTCGTTTAAGGTTGAAAACTGCCTTTGGAACAGTTTTCATAATTAAAAACAGTGATTTTAGACAAAATACCGTTTTTCTGAACTAATTTAGAAAATCTTGTGCAGGAATTTTCGGTTCCCTGCACAGTCTTTGGAAAAACAGTGTTAGTTTAAAGATCCGTTCCGAATTTGAAAAACTTGTCTCCATGAAATTTTTAGCTCTTGAAAAATTCTAAAACTTTCGTGGTTTAAGAAAAATCCAGTTCTACTTATATCCTTGTCAGTTTTCGTTTGAAACTGGCTGATCATGTTAACTAGGTCTGGGCAGACCAGCCTCGGATTTTTATAAAAACGGAAGCCATTGGAGCCTCATTTTGGGATTCTACTCATAGGACCCCCTAGGAAAAATCGTTCTGAACAACTTTCGTATTTTACGTTTTACCCAGTTCGACCTCTAAAGGCCAGTTTCCACTTTTCCGAAACTGGCCAGTTTCGAATTCGAATTGGCAGTTTCGGTTATTAAGTCCGGTTTACGTCCTAATTCGTGGATTCTATCTCGACCGACTACTTCGGGAGCTTACACAGCAAACATGCAACGTTTCTAATGTCCCACATATTCAAATATGGTAACCCAATGTGCCCATGCAAGCCAAATCTGAACTGTCCTATTCCTAGGCTTGCATGGTTCTACCTTTTGCACAACATCACTCATTCACTAAGCATTCACCCTTAGGCTAGCAGCCCATCATACACTGCCTAGGGCAGATTTGGACCAAAAATCAGGGGACACACAACCATTCACATCTAACATGCAACCTAGCATTAATCAAGCACAAACCAAGCAAGCAATTAACAAAATTAAGCCAACCACCCTAAATCACCTAATCAAGCATATCTAATCAACCTAGATCATGAAACTTAAATTGGACTTATGTCCTTACAATTCCAACTTGAAATACAAATAAAATTCCAAATTGAACTTAATTAAAAGATTAGGGCTCAAGGGATTACCTTAGATCAAAGTTAGGGTTTGGAATCCAAAATTTCTTCCTTCCTCCTTTGGTGGCAACCAACCGGCCTCCACACCAAAATTAGGGCTCCAAATTGGCTTTTGGTCACTTGATTTGCTCTCCACAAATCAGCCACACTTCAAGACTTTTTTCCCAAAATTTCCAGCTTTTTCACTCCCCTTTTTCCTCCCTCTCACACTCGGCCACTAAGGCCAATAAGACTCCAAAAATTTGTCCAACTTTTTCTCTTGGTTCCCCCTAGAATCCGGACACACCCTAATCAAAAACCCCTTTGAAAATTTTGATTTTTCTCTTCTCTTTCTCTCCTCCCTAGCTCACGGATTTTCTGAAGAAAATTGGCAAGAATTTCCCCAAATTTTTGAATAAAAATGAATAGGAGCACCACCTTTTTATAGAGGTGGGTAAACTTTGGAAAATTATGAAAACACCCCATGAAAAGTTAAAAATCACACAAAATGGAGGTGAGGTGGCCGGCCAACACATCTTCTAGGGTCTTCCAACTTTCTTTCCAAGCCTTGAATAAATATTTATGATGTCATAATTCCAACTAAGATGACATCACCCACCTTTGGCCTTGTTTGGCTATTTTTCTTAAAAAGCAGTCCATTTTTGTACTACACAGATATTTTCAATACTGTGCTTCACTAATACACAGTATTTTTCTAGTGCACTGCAGTACAAAATTCATCTGTGTAAAATCAGACAGTATAATTTTTTTCTTATTTTTCCGAGCCCTTTTTGCCTTTAATCCTAACTTGGTGTGCTTAATTTTCTAAGGTGGTTTTAAGGCCTATTCATGCTATCGAGCACACAAAAATAATTTTCGCCTTAAGAATTAGTGACATGAAGAATCTGAGTATTACAATCTACCCCCCTTAAAAATTTTCGTCCTCGAAAATTAAAACAATTCGGGGTAGTTCTTTTCGATTGGCCATCAGTTTAGGGTGGAATGCCATACTGGACTTCAATTTCGATCCCATGGCTGTGTGAACAATTGTACAAAATCGAGGAGTGAAGCCTCCATTGTGGTCTGAGATGCTCGATTTTGGCGCTCCGTGCAGTCTAACGATCTGAGCTACGAAAATTTCTGCCAATTTCTCTATCGAAAAAGTAGCTTTAATCGCGATGAAGTGGGCTGACTTGGTTAGTTTATCCATGATAATCCCAAATCGTGTCATTCCCACTGGTAGGCCTGGGCAATCCTACTACAAATCCATAGTAGTTTGCTTCCATTTCCATTCTGGAGGCTCTATTTTCTGCAAATATCCTCCAAAATGTCCGTGTTCAGCCTTAACTTTCTGACAAGTTAGGTATTTTGACACGTATTCCGCTACTTCATTCTTCATATTTGGCCACAAATAATTTTGTCGGAGGTCCTTGTACATCGTGGTAGCTCCTGGATGTATCGAATATGGTGTCTTGTGGGCCTCTGACATTATCTAATCCTTTACAGTTTCCATGTCAGGAACGTAAATCCTCTCTTTGTAGAGATTTAGGAAACACTTCAATAGACATTAGCATGCCTACTGATTTCCTACTTAAGGCGTCAGTTACCCTGTTTGCCTTCCCAGGATAGTAAAGGTTCTCACAATGGTAGTCCCTTACGAGTTCAAACCATCTATGCTGCCTCATGTTAAGCTCCGCAACTGTCCGTAACGGTTAGGCCTTTCCTTATTGTAATAGCTGAACGTCTTACAACGCTTTTGGCAGTCAAACTTAGCGTTGTAATAACTTAAGAAATTCATTCCTAAGATCACATCGCAATCCTAAAGCTTGATTGCGATGAGATCCACAAACAATTCTCTGCTATAGATAATTATGGAAGTATTTTGCATTCAAAAGTTTGATAACAAAATCTCTCCAAAAAAAAAAAAGAGTAAGGAAATTTTAAAAACTGTTTTAACTGTTCCTACTACTTCCTAATTTCTGGGCACACTCCATAAATACAAACAAGTGAGTGGCACCAGAATTATATAATACAATAAAGTCATATGTGACGATGAAAGTCTATTTTGTCATCGCATGCGAAGTTCCCGCTTTGGCATCTCCATCGGTGTAGGCATAAATCCTGGTCTGGGGTTCAGGAGCCTCTAATCTTCCTTGCGTAATTGAGAGTCCTTCGAGCCTTGCTTGGACTACATGCAGTTGATGACTGTTGATGTTCCGGTTCGGATATTGAGGGTTCTGGTTCTGGTTGTTCAGGGGACAGTTCCTTGCATAGTGCCCCTCCTTGCCACACAGAAAGCAAGCATTTGATCCCATCCTGCATACTCCCAGATGTTTCTTCCCACAACTTGAGCACATCGGGTAATCAGTGTTAGTATCCTCGTTCCTGCGATTGTCCTTCTTTTGAGGAAAATTCCTTTGTTGACCTTGGCCCCAGAAATTTCCCTTTCTCTTGTTCCTTCCAAATTGTCTGGAATCTTGCGCAGGGTTACTCGCTTGGCCTTTCGGGTATGGCTCCGAGTCTTGTCGAGGCTGCGTCGGCTTTGTCATAGCCTTCTCCTCCCTTTTTGCCTTGAAAATTTGAGCCCTGGCCTCCTTGTCTTGGTTAATCCAATATTTGGCCCTTATTGCCTGACTTATACAATCGGACACCAAGATAGGCGGGTTGATGCCAACACTTACTTGCTTGGCAATGTCGGTTCGGAACATCTTCATCATCCTTTGCACCTTCTCCGTTTCACTTGATACCAAATCCGGACACAACCGAGCTAGTTGTTCGAATTTCCTTACGGCATCCATGACTGTCATTGACCCTCATCGGAAATTGGTGAACTTGTCCTGTTGGGCATCGAGAATCTCTCTGTTGTAGTACATCGTTCGAAACTCAGTCACAAAATCCTGCTAGTTCATGGCCGTGACATCTCGACGCATCTGCACGGTCATCCACCAATGCCGCGCGTCCTTTTTAAGAGCAAACGAAGCGCAAAGAACTTTCTCTTGTTCCGTCAGCCGCATGAAATCCAAGATAACTTGGATATCAATCAGCCAATTATCGGCGGCGATCGGATTTGTCGGGCCTTCGAACTCAGGCGCCTTCATTCGCCTGAATCGCTCGTACAGGAAGTCCTCCCGTACTGGCTGTAGGTTCATTGGCACTCCAGCGGGTACCATCGGAACATCGACATTCTGAGGAATTTCTGGCTGAACCTCAGGTCGAACTTCCGGTTGGGCTTCTGGTGCGGGTGGTACTACTGGAGGTATTGGTTGAGCTTGAGGTAGGACTTCGTTAACTCGGGGTTCTTGATTCATTTGAGCTATCTGAGCTCGGAGTCTTTCTGTTTCCTGCTGCTGTTCTAGCAGCTACCGTTGCAGATTAGCTACAACGGTTGTGAGGTTTGGCTCGGGTTGGTTAACCGGTACGGTTCTTCGTGGACGTACCATCTTCTAGGTCCTTTCATAAGAAAAGATATTATCATTCTGTTAATATCCTTTCTTCCATGCATAACTTATCACGTCATATCTTAGCATATCATGTCATAGTATCATCATACTTTTCATATCATCATATCAAAGCATCATTGTATCACACTAGATACTTATCATAGACTGCCATAACTTGCATAATATAACATAACTTTTTAACATACTCATGTTATATTTATCCCGTGTCTGCATGGTCTCTTTATACACTTTCAAAAGTACATCATTTTACTGTCTCATATGTACATACTCTGTACATCGTAATTTACAAAACTGTAATTACATTTTTGATTACATCATAATGTACATACATATCTTTATATACAAGGTCAAAAATACATGATCGAAGTGTCTACCACTTTACCATCGTGCCGTATATACATGGCCAAAAATGTGATGGGAGTGTCTATCACTCTACCATCGTATAATATATATATACATGATCAAAAAAATGTGATGGAAGTGTCTTGTAATACCTAGAAATTTCATGTTATCATTTCCTCTTCGAAGGAATTATGTGCATACGTTGAGATATTTACGGAAAAGCTCGGTTAAGAGTTTTTCATACTTTTTATGAGATCTTATGGCTCAATAAGACTCAAAATAAGTTATTAAGGTTAGCAAACGCTCTTTCAAGTCGAAAAGGACGAAAAATGACGTAATTTCGGAAAAGTCAAAGTTTGACCGAAAAAGTTAAATTTGACCAAGAAAGTCAAAGTTTGACCAAGAGTGGTCAACGGGTTGACTTGGCAGTATTGTATGATGCAGTATGAGAAAATACTGTAAAATATGTCAGTATGTGCGAGATAGCTCAAATAGGCTTTAAAACCACCCTAGAAAATCAACACACCTAGTTAAGGTCAAGGGCAAAAGGACATGAAAATATGAAAAACTTGGTCACCAAGTAACCCATTAGGGCCGGTCACATGCAGGGGTAAAAATGTCAAAATTTTCACTTTTAGGGTAAAAGTGTAAATTTTGAAAAATTGATGATGTAAGCGTAGTGATGTCATCAAGATGATGTCACAATGAGGCAATAACTTGCCTTGCAAGACAAGTAAGGGCCGGCCACCTATGGGGGCAAAATTGCAAATATTTTGTCTTTAGGGGCAAAAGTGTAATTTTGGAAAATATGTGATGTAAGCATGAGGTAATCCCATGATGTCATCAAGATGATGTCAATTGCTTGGAAAGCAAGTAAATGACCGGCCAAATGACACCTAGGGGGCATAAATGCAAGAATTTTCACTTTTGGGGCCAAAGTGTAAATTTTGGAAAATTGATGATGTAAGCACATGATGTCATCAAGATGAAGTCATCATGATGAGATAAGCTTGACTTGTTCACCAAGGAAGCAACCGGCCACCTAGGGGGCATTTTTGCAAGAATTTTAGCTTTTGGGGCAAAAGTGCAAATTTTAAAATTGGTGATGTAAGCAATGATGTCATCTTTCCTTGTTCTACAAAGCATGGCCGGCCACCTCACCACCAAAAAGTGGGAATTTTCAAAGTTTAGGGGTTAAATTGTAATTTTTGGAAAGTTTGCATATGCCTATAAATAGCCACCATTAGGGGCGGTTTTGGTGCTGGAAAATTCCAGAAAATCAGCTAACCTCTGGCCATTTTTCTTCAGAAAAATCCGAGAGGGAGAGGAAGTGAAAGAACCAAGAGAAAAAGTTGAAAAAGCCATGGAAGGCTAGCTTGGTGCATGTTCGGTTTCAAGCAAGAAACCAAGAGAAATCTGGAAATTTTTGGGGCCAATTTCTGTGCAGTGGCCGAGTGAGGGAGAGGAAGAAAATGAGAGAAATTTTGGTTAAAAAAATGGTGGTGTAGCCGAGAGTGAAGAGGAAACACCAACCAAGGAACCAAAGTGATTATTGGTGCCTGGATGGTGCATATGTTCGGCCTTGTTGCTGCAGAAAATAGGAGAAAAAAATTTGAAGAATATGGGTATAGGAGGCTTCGGCTTTGACTGCAAGAAATCACCAAGTTTGGTGAAAAATTTTGGTGCCATTTGGAGAGCTAGAGCCGAGTGTTTGGAGAGCCAAAAGGGAGGGAGATTTCGGTTTGCATACCCTAACCCATCCCTAGGGTTAGCTAAGGTAAAACTCCCTCAAACCCTAACATTTTTCCATGCAAGTTAGATGGGATATTTATGTGTATGTTTGTATGTGCATGGCTGAAAAATTGGAACCCCATTTGGAGGGGAAATCCGGATTTGTTGGCAGCCAAAGGGGAAGCAAGGGAAGTTTGGATCCAAACTAGTAAACCAACTTCCAAACCCTAGAGGTAAACCCTATAACCTTAAGCTTTTGGTTTAAGCTTTAATTTGGAAATTTAAGTGTATTTCCAAACATGGTTTGTAAGAGCATAAGCTTAAGTTTTATGGTTAATGCCCTAGACTAGGTGTGGTGCTTGGTTAGGGTATTTGCTAAAGGTGGTTTAGCTATGCTTTGTTTATGCTTGCGTGTATTATATTTGTGCTTGTTTGCATGCTAGGATTGCATGGCTTTATGGTTGGTATGTTCCCTATTAGTGTGCAGCCGGCTGTGGCTTGTGTGCATGGTTATTAGAGCTAGCCATGGTTTGGCTTGAATGCATGTATGAGATGTGATGCAACTCTAGTTCATGCAACCCTAGGTTTGTGCAGATTTGGTTTGGGTTGCATGGCTGCGTTAGAATCACGTGTTGATTCATGTGGGATGTTAGTTAACGCTGCATGTTGGTTACTTAGGCTCCCGCATGTTCGGTTGAGTTAGTTTCCACGAAGTAGGACGCGTAAAACCGAGTAAGCACAAAAACTGGCAGATTCGGATCAAATTTGCCCAGTTTTTGGAAAAGTGAAATTTGAGGCCTTTAGAGGCCGAATTGGGAAAAACGCAAAACATGAAAGTTGTCCAGAACGACTTTTTCTAGGGGGTAACGAGGACGGATTCTTGAAATGAGGCTCCAATGGCCTCTGTTTTCCCCAAAACCCGTGGCTGATCCCCAGACCCAGTTTTTACTCGATTTTTCAGAGTCAGCCAGTTTCAAACAAAAACTGGGATGAATCTAGACCGAACTGGAATTTTTGTAAAACAACAAAGTTTTAGTATTTTTCGAGAGCTAGAACTTTCATGAAGAAAACTTTTTCAGATTACGAACCAATTTTTAAACTGAGATCGTTTTTCGAAGGGTGCACAGGGAATCCGAAAATTCCTGCACCACTAGCTTTACAAATGTTTCTAGAAAACTGTTTTTCTTCTACAAACTATTGTTTTGATTATGAAAAACTGTTCCAATGACAGTTTTCAACCCCAAATGATTTTATAAAGCACTAATTCAAGAGTTTGGATTTTTATGATTTAAGTGAAGGATTTTTACAAGTTAAGTAAGAAGTTTTGGGATTAATTTTCCTAAATTTTCCAAGTAAGGAAAATGAATTTTTCAAGTTAGAGTATAGCAAGCGATTAGTTTACGAATGGTAACCGGGAGTTAGACCCGAGTTACCGGGTCAAGCCCGAGGCCCAAAGGTTGACCCATAGGGGGATTGACCATAGTTGACCATAGTTGACCGGAGTTAACCCTAGTTGACTTTGGTTGACTAGTAACATTGATTTAGTTTATCCTGAAGGGTTATCCAATGTAACTCTAAAGGACACCGCTTAAGCTAAGCTAAGGGGTTAATGGATATAACCCGATAATTTGTGGATTAAGGATGAAGCCTAGGGTTGGAAGATGATCTAACCCTAATGGCATGTTATGAGCGTAGTACACGAGGTTATCCAATGTAACCAAGTTAGACGTTTTTGCACTAAGGGACATACAACCAAGACCATGTAAGGTAAGCATGTTGGTTAGATCACTAGCATTTCATAAGTTTAAATTAGAGTATGTCCTTTATCGAGCAGGCAGAACTTGCAGCTGTACCCGGGAGAGGAACAGCATTAGTTGGGGCAGTAAATCAAGAGCGTAGGACGGAAGGTAAGTTAAACTCCGCCTACAGCATGAACACATGTTTGTTTGCATAAAACGTTTTATGAAATCATGAATGGCATTTCATGATTTATGATGTTATGAAGTAGTACGTTTATGTTAAGATGTGATATGTCATGATGATATGTTAAGATGAAGTATGTTATGAAGTATGTTATGTTATGTATGATGTTATGTTACGATGCAGTATGTCATGGCATGTTAAGTTATGAGATAGTATGTTACGATGAAGTAAGTTATGTTTTATGTTCGATATCATGGCATCACGAAGCATGCTCACCGATAATAAACTATATGGTAAGAATAAGTTCTTAAGATATGAGATAAGTTAAGTAAGGATTGTTGTGTTGTACGGGCTTGCCTCTGTGGTAAGTTTAAACGGTATGTTCCATGGTTTGACTTGAATTGGATGGGCTGTTTCCACTACTCCATGTTAAACATTTTGTTTCATGGTTTGAGTTGGATCGGACGGACCGCCTTCAACCACTCCATGGTTATATACCTCAGTACGTGCACACATGGTATAGAATTATACAGGGAACCATAATCTGATTAATAAGAAATCATAATTGGTTCACGTATTATTGCACTTTCATTTGCATGCGGATTGAATATTGTGCTTACTGAGCTTTTTAGCTCACTACTTACGTTCATGCTGTAGGTAAGCTACCTATCAGCAATACCTGATGCAAAGCTGTAAAGAGATGGCGCTGCGGACTGTGAGATGTGGGAATGGACACCGCTACGGGTTTCCAAAACATGTTTGAAATGAAAAATATGTTTACATTATGTTTAAAGTATGTATGGTACAGTTTCAGTTTCAGTAGATATGGCAACGAGTTGTGTTTTGTTGTACCGATCCGCATTAAGTCGGGTCTGGTCCATGGTTTATGTTATGTTTAAGTATGGTAGCTTCCCCAAGGGGTAAAAGCTCGGTACTCGAGTGAGTACATATTAAGAGGTTAAGTTTTTATGAATGAGAATCAGTTTTAAGATAAGCTTAAGGTTTTATGTTTTATGCATGGGCAGTTTTCAGGTCATGATTTTAAAATGAAGTTAAGTCTTTTGAAGTTTCAAAAGAAGTTTTAAAAGAAAAGAAAAAAAAAAAATTTTAGCAATTTTCTTCAAGATTTAAGTTAAGCAAGTAAGGTAGCGACCCAAGTTTGCGTAATTAGCCTACGTGGATTTGGGGGCGTTACATGTCTAACACTTTCCATCGTACATAGTCAGGGTTGGGATGGAAGCGTCTAACACTTTCCATCCTACATAAATACATATGATCCTAAGTCAAAAGTACATATACAAATGCTCCTAAATCTAAACTATGACCTCGAGCGTATACACCGAGACATCTGAGTCTGCGTCAGAATCTGGATCCCAATCTTCGTCATGAAACAGGATGTCCTCCGGGTCATCCTCAAAATCGTCGTTGATGTCTATTACCCCATCGCCCTGCCCAGCCTCGGGCTCCGCGCCATCCTCCTCATCCTCAACATCACTCGGAATGACAATAACAGGAGGGTCCTCTGGTATGTCTACCAGAATAACCACATCATCGTCGGCATCCTCAGCCTCCACATGGCCCTCGGCCTCCGCGGCTGGAATTTCCTGCACCGGGACTGCAGGAATTGGGTCCTCGGGAAACATCGGACCCGACTCATACACGGGATCTCCCTGACCAGCGTCATCAATTGGTACCTGGTACTGGTCCATGTAGGCGTCAGCCTGTGCCATGTGGGCGGTAATCTCGGCCTCCAGGATAGAGTCCATCATGTCCCTAACGGTCCTCTCTATCATGGGCTCTATGACGAACAGTCGAATGTGAGGTGGGACCCCGTTTCGCAGTACCACTAAGGCCTGCAGCTGTGGGTGCGGTAGGTCCTGGGGAATATGGGGCAGCATGGCCTCCTAAAACCGTCGACAGTAGTGCAGCATCGACTCCTGCGGGTATGCGTGCCAATCCGTCGCAAAACTCTGGTACCGTCGGTGATGCATGTCCCGATAAATCTCGGGATCTCTGTACTGTAACGCCCCGACTACCCACGTAGGTCCGACCACGCGAATGGGGGACCGTTACATTACTTGCTTGACTTAATCCTTGATCTTAAATATGTAGCCTTGTAGAAAATTTCAGAATAAAATTTTTTTTTTCTTTCTTACTTTTAAAACTTGAAAACTTGAACTTTCTTTTAAAATCATAACTTGAAAACATTACATACATGTAAAACTTCATAATTAAAACAGTTTGCAGAAAATATGCGTAGTGGTATCCCACACCGCCCTTCACTTGCTGCATCGTCTCCAAGCCCACCAAGTAAAGCTACAGGCCTTTTATCTTTACCTGCAGTATGGAATATATCTGATGAGCTTTCGCTCAGCAAGTACAAACTTTAATCTCACAAAAACATTTTAATATTAAACATCTTGAAAACATATCAATCATCATATAACATATGCATGAACCATTATGTTCATTTATGCATCCATTTTTAACTTAACTTGTTATCTTTCTTTAACATGTGGGCCCCTAGTATAGTACCAGATGCGCGCTCTCCAGATAAAGTTAGGGGTTGCAAGGTCCCTAACAGTTCTGGGAAACATAAACTTGAACTTGAACATGAAAAACCCTCCACCTGATGGGAGGTTGGTGTGACGCCCCCTTACTACGTAGAGCCGTCACGCCTTACTTACTTACTTACTTTACTTGAAAATTAGGAAATTTTTTTTTTTTTTGAAACATACTTATAAAAGCATTTGTCTTTAGCAATATATCATTACTACTTAAGTAAACGTTACTTAAGGTCTTTTAGTTCCAAAATACCATAAAGCATAATTTGTCTTCATCATGTATATACTTATATATACAAAACTTCTTTACTTATTAAAAGATTACGGAATTAATACGTAATGGTATCTACACCGCCTTCGTCCGCCTCCACATCATCCTTACAATGCCTACCATTACGCTGCGGGTTTCTTACCTACAGTATGAAATATAACTGAATGAGCTTTTGCCCAGTAAGCACAAACATAATCTCACAAAACCATTAAAACATCTTGAAAACATTCATCATCATATGCATATGCGTGAACCATTTATGTTCCATTTATGCATTTCTTTTAACTTACTTATCTTTCTTATGGGCCCCATAGTTTACGTACCATCATTTATTTAGCGCGCCTCCAGATACAGATATGGATTGCAAGGTCCCTAACTGCTCTGGGAACATTGGGTGATTACACCCTCCCGTATCAACGAGAGGGTGAATCCTTTACTTTAACATGAAAAATCCTCCACCTTATGGGAGGTCGGTACGACACTTTACTTGTGATTTCTTACCATGTTATTTATTCTTAGTGAACATACCTTATGATGTCACTATATGATAACATACTTTTTATCTCATTCATAACATGGCATGGCATTCTTTTCATTCATGGCATTTGCAAATATGACATTTTTACAAACATGATATTTTGCAAATATAGCACTTTTTATAAACATAGCCTTTTGTAAAAATAACACTTTTTATAAACATAGTATTTTGTAAAAATAGCACTTTTTATAAAGCATGGCACTTCATCGATATAGCACACAACATATTGCAGCATATTTGAAAACCACATTCTTGAACATAATTTACTAGCTTTCATACTGCAGGTGATGTTTGTATTTACCTCTAGTGCCGTATCCTTAAAATTACGTTCCTTAAATTGTCAGCAACGGCAATTCACTTTCCTGATATACCAAAAATATAGGATCAGGATCCTCTCGTAAGGTGTTGGTGACCTACCAACACTCACATCTACTTTTGGTTGTATGTCCCTTATACATGATATCCATCTTGGCCATCTTAATCCCCATTCTTTATCGAACTTCGGTTAATCCTTAAGAGGTTACGTTGGGTAACCTTTTTGGTTAGAGTCTTGTTCTATTATTGGGCTTTGTTCATACATCCTTGTTATTGGGTTATTTCCATTAACCCTTTAAATCTTAGTCCAAATATACATGTGGGTATCTCTTAGGGTTATGTTGAGTAACCCTTAAGGTTAACCTTATTTAACCTTGGGTCAACCTTTTGTCAACCCTTGGTTATCCTTGGGTTTGTAACTCGGATAAAATATCCGGTTACTGTTCTTAATCGGCTTGCTTACCAATTTTACTTTAAAATTCCTCTTCCTTATTTTTGAAAAATCTTGTGTAATTAACTTCCAAAAATCCTTCATTTTGCTTGTAAAAAAAATTCTAACTCCTTTAATTAGAAATTACTTTGGCTTAATCTTATTATTTTCTTTAATTTGTAAACTTTTGGTTGAAACCCTCTTTTTCTTTACTTCGAAGAAAAATGTAAAATTTCAAACCCGAGCCCTTAAAATTCATGGTTTTCGAAATAAATATTTTATAAAATCATTTGGGGCCGGAAACTGTCTTTGGAACGGTTTCCGAAGCTAAAATAACCATTTAAGAGTACTTCACAATTTTTCTAGAAAATATTTTCGTGAAACTCATATGCAAGATTTTGGACTCCCTGCGCGTCTCCCGTAAAACGTGCCCAGTTTAAAAATCGGCTAGGAATTTCAAAAACTTGTCTTCACGAAAGTTGTAGCTCTTGAAAAAAACTAAAACTTTCGTGTTTTGAGAAAAATCTAGTTCGGCCTAGATCAGTACCAGTTTTTATTTGAAAACGGGCTGACTCTGAAAAACTGGGTGAAGAACGTCCCAGGGATCAGCCACGGATTTTGGGTAAAACGGAGGCTGTTGGAGCCTTATTTCGAGATTCTGTCCGTCATGTCCTCTATGAAAAGTTGTTTCGAACAACTTTCGTGTTTTGAGTTTTTCCCCGTTCGATCTCTAAGGTCCTTGAAATTACCCTTTCCCGAAACTGGCCAGATTCGAATCCGAATTGGCAGTTTCGGTTCCTTATTTCGGTTTACGTCTTATTTCGCGGAATCTATCTCGACCGATCACATCGGGAGCTTAGACAGCATCAAGCAGCGCTTCTAACGTCCCATTGACACCCATAAATCCATCTCATTCAACCCATGCAACCCAAATCCGAAAATTAACAACCTAGGGTTGCTTGGCTCTAGAACATGCATCATCACATACTATCAACACAAAATCCAACCCTAAATCTAGCATGCTCTCATGGCTGCCAAGGGCAGATTTTTGGCCTCATCTTATGGGACATACAACCTAATTTCTAGCATGAAATTCCATCATCAAGCAAGCATAAATCAAGCAAACAATAACAAAACAAGCCAACCAAAACCCTAACCTTAATCAAGCACACACACACCAACAAAATGGGGGCTGAAAATTAAATGGACTTATGTCCTTACAACCAACTTGAATCAACATCAAAAACACTTAAATAAGACTTGATTTCAAGGTGGTTTAAGAGATTTACCTTAAACCCAAGTTAGGGTTTTGAAAATCCCAACTCTTCCTTCCTTCCTCTAGCCCACGGCTTCACCACACAAAATGGGATCCAAAAATTTTTTGTTAGCTCTTTCTTGCTCTAACCAAAACCGAACCTTAACAAGAAAAAGGATCCAAGTTTTCTCTTACCTCTTTCTCTCTTGCTTTGTTCGGCCAACTCTTGGAGAACTCACCAAAAATTTTCTCAAGTCCTTCCTTGCTTGGCTCACGGATTTGGTTCAAGAAAAATGAGATCCAAGAGATTTTTTGTTAGCTTTTTCTCACCTCTAAACCGAGCATTATCAAGGAAGAAAACCCAAGAATTTTTCAAGATCCACTTACCTCTTTTTCTCCTCCTCTTGGTCGGCCACAAGTCTTGAAAGAACCACAAAATCTTCTCACTTTTTTTTTTTCTTAGCTCTCCCTCTAGAAACCGAAACCCCAAGGAGATGAAAACCTCAAGGATTTCTTTGCTCTCACTCTCTTCTCTTCTCTCTAGCTGCCGAAAGCTACAAGGGAAAAATGAGAGGGTTTCTCTTAGCTTTCCAAGTGAAAAGACAAAAGGGATGGGAGACTTGTGATGGACAAGAGTTGTTCAATCTTTTTCCTTGATTTTGGGCTTTATGTCTTGTCTCTCTTGCTTCTCCCTTGGGTGCCGAATGTGATGGAGGGATTGAGGAGTGTGCTACCGAAAATAGGGAGGGAAAGGAGGGCATGTGGCAATCCTTGGTGGAATGAAAAGTGGAGAGGTTGCTTGTCCTTAATTTAAGGCTTTATGTCACACCTTGCTTGTTCCCTTTTCTTTGCCCATTGCAGCCGAATTTAATGTGGGAGAAGGGAAGTGTATGGGCTGTTGATGGGGGCTGTTGGCAGCTGAAATCAAGGGGAGGAAGAGGCATGTGCTATTGTCCTTGCTTAGTTAGACTTGAAAGACCACTTAGTTACCCAAACCAAACCAAATCCTTTCTTTTTCTTTTCTAGTTGCCGAATTTTCTTGAGAGGGGCCATGGCTGTTGGCTGCCGGATTTTAAGGGAAGAAATGGCAGAAAATTGAGTGAAAGAAAGGGGTGTGGTGGTTGGTGAGTTGGCCCTTAATTCATGGCTTTTTGTCATGTGTTGTTCCCATTTTTTTTTTCTAAAAAAAAATGGCTTTTCTCTTGGCTTTCCCATGCCTTGTTGCCGAATTTTTTGAGTGGGGGAGGGCTGCCATTTGTAGCCTTGAGTTAGTGGAGGGTGATGTCAAGGGTTTATGTCATCTTCCACTAGCTCTTCCAAGGCGTTGTTTGGCCATTTCGTTCTTTCACAGCTCCTTTCGCGCTCTACAGTTATTTCCAATACTGTGATGAGCATTCTTATTTTATATTTTGATCCAAAAATTCTTCCATGTAAATTTTGGACCGAAACTCTCTTTCTCCAATTTTTCGGAGACCTTTTTACCCTTAATTCTTTTTCGGTGTGCTTGATTTTTCTAGGGTGGATTTATGGCTTATAAAACTTCATTTTCGGAGATTCTTTCCATATTCCATCATACTTGTGAAGTCAACGTTGTGACCCGTCCCGGTCAAACTTTGACTTTTTGGTCAACGCTTTGACTTTTTGGTCAAACCTTTGACTTTTGTAAAATTTCATCTTTTTTCGTTCTTTTTCCTTTAAAAACTTCATTCTTGGCTCGTAAATCATTAATTGAGTCTCATAGTCATTAAATGAGGACTCGAACATTGTTTAAATAAAATTATGAATTTCTCATTATTATTCATAATTTTTCATATAACGCATCATAAACACATAAATTAGACTTAAATTCCTTATGAACAAGGAGATTACAAGTCTTCAAAATTTCGGGTCTTACAACCTATCCTCCTTAAAAGATTTTCGTCCTCGAAAATTAGAACAAATCGGGGTAGTCTTGTAAGACCCGAAATTTTGTAGACTTGTAATCTCCTTGTTCATAAGGAATTAGAGTCTAATTTATGTATTTATGAAGTGTTATATGAAAAATTATGAATAATAATAAGAAATTCATAATTTTATCTAAACGATGTTCGAGTCCTCATTTAATGATTTTGAGACTCAATTAATGTTTTACGAGCCAAGAATGAAGTTTTTAAAGGAAAAAGAATGAAAAAGGATGAAATTTGACAAAAGTCAAAGGTTTGACCAAAAGTCAAAGGGTTGACCAAAAAGTCAAAGTTTGACCGGGACGGGTCACAACGTCGACTTTACAAGTATGATGAAGGAATATGAAAAGAAACTCCAAAAATGAAGTTTTATAAGCCATAAATCCACTCTAGAAAAATCAAGCACACCGAAAAAGAATTAAGGGCAAAAAGGTCTCCGAAAAATTGGAGAAAGAGAGTTTTGGTCCAAAATTTACATGGAAGAATTTTTGGATCAAAATATAAAATAAGAATGCTCATCACAGTGTTGGAAATAACTGTAGAGCGTGAAAGGAACCGTGAAAGAACGAGATGGCCAAACAAGGCATTAAGAGAGCTAGTGGAAGGTGACATCAACCTCTTGACATCACCCTCCACCAACCCAAGGCTACACATGTGGACTCCCCCATCCCCTTAAAAAAATTCGGCTGCCCCATGAAAGAAAGAAAGAAAAGAAAATCAAAGGGGACAAGAAGGTATGGCATAAAGCCATAAAATAAGAACCCAAAAGGTGGGTTAAATATTAGATTTTTCTAGAAGCTTTCTAGAGCCAACCATGGGCTACCACCTATCCATTTTTCTCTCCACCAAATCCGGCGACTCAACCCCCCAATATCCCCCTTGGTTTCGGCTTCAATGAAGGAAAGAAAAGAGACAAGATTTAAAGCCTTAAATCAAGGAAAAGTGCACCAACTCTTGTCCATCAAGTCCCCTCACTCACTAGTCATTTTTGTTGAACAAAAATGAGTCAAACCCATGCTTTCCCTCTCCACAAATCTGGCTGCTGCACAAGGAAAAAGAAAAAAAAAATATATGGAAACAAGACTTGACATAAAGCCATGAAATGAGGACAAGCAACTACTCCACTTTTCCTTCCACCAAGGGCTGCCACTTGTCCCTCTTTTCCCTCAATTTTCAGCAGCACATGTGCCCCCCTAGACCCCTTGGATTCGGCAATTCCCATGGCCAGCCAACAGCCATCCACCTCACCCTTTTCTCTCCCCATTTTCAGCTGCACAAGGATGGGACAAGGCATGTGAAAAAGCCTTGTTTTAGGGCAAGCAATCCCTCCCATTTCCTCTCCTCAAGGCAGCCAACTCTTGCTCCCATCTTCAGAAAAATTTTCAGCACAAACCGTGGGAGAGAGAGAGAAGAGAATAAAGAGAATTTGAAAAAAATTGGTGAGCTTATGGGGTGTTGACCAAGCAAGTGAGTGAACAAGAGAAAGTTGAGAAAATTTTGGTAAGTTTTTGGAAAGGAATCCGAGCAAGAGGAAGAAGAGGAAGAGGTAAGAAAAACTTGGATTTTTCTCCTAGTGATTTTCGGTTTTGGTTAGAAGCAAGAAGAGCTAACAAAAAAAAATTTTTGGATGCATTTTTCATGAAAAAACCGTGGGCTAAGAACAAGCCAAGGAAGGAAGGAAATCTTTGGATTTTCAAAACCCTAACTTGGGTTGAGGTAAAATCTCTTAAACCACCTTGAATCTAAGCTTTATTTAAGTGTTTTTGATGTTGATTCAAGTGGTTTGTAAGGACATAAGTCCATTTAATTTTCTGCCCTCATCTATGGTGTGTGTGTGCTTGATAAGGTTAGGTTGGTTGGCTGATTTTTATGCTTGATTTCTTTAAAAATTTGTGCTTGAAAATGATGGATTTTCATGCTAGAAGATAGGTTGTATGTCCCATAAGTTTAGGCCAAAAAAAATCTGCCCTTGGCAGCCAAGAAAGCTTGCTAGACTTAGGGATGGATTTTGTGTGATGGTATGTGATGATGCATGAGCTAGAACCATGTAACCCTAGTCTTTTGATTTTCGGATTTGGGGTTGCATGAGTAGAATAAGATGGATTTATGGGTTGTAATGGGACGTTAGAGGCGCTGTTTGATGTTTTTTAAGCTCCCGATGTGATCGGTCGAGATAGATCCCGCGAATAGGACGTAAACCGAAGAGAGGAACCGAAACTGCCAATTCGGATTCGAATCTGGCCAGTTTCGGGAAAGGGTAATTTCAAGGCCTTTAGAGGCCGAATGAGGTAAAAGTTAAAACACGAAAGTTGTTCGGAACAACTTTTCCTAGAGGACAACGTGGACAGAATCTCGAAATAAGGCTCCAAAGGCCTCCGTTTTACCCAAAACGCGTGGCTGAACCCTGGGACGTTCTCCACACAGTTTTTCAGAGTTAACCCATTTTCAAATAAAAACTGGTACTGATCTAGGCCGAACTAGATTTTGTGCAAAACACGAAAGTTTTAGCATTTTTTGATAGCTACAACTTTTGTGAAGAAAAGTTTTTCAAATTCTAAGCCGATTTTTAAACTGGGCACGTTTTGTGAGAGACGCGCAGAGAGTCCGATATCTAGCAAATGAGTCTCACGAAAATCTTTTCTAGAAAAATCATGAAGTGTTCTTAAATGATTATTTTAGCTTCGAAAACCGTTCCAAAGATGGTTTCCGACCCCAAATGATTTTATAAAAGATTTATTTCGAAAAACCATGAATTTTAAGGGCTCGGGTTTGAAATTCACATGATCCCATAAAGTAAAGAAAAAGAGGGTTTCAACCAAGAATTTACAAGTTAAAGAAAATAATGAGTTTAAGCCAAAGAATTTTCTAATTAAAGGAATTAGAATTTTTACAAGTAAAATGAAGGATTTTTGGAAGTTAATCACACAAGATTTTCCAAAAATAAGGAAGAGGAATTTTATAGTAAAATTGGTAAACAAACCGATTACGAACGGTAACCGGATATTAAATCCGAGTTACAAACCCAAGGATAACCAAGGGTTGACAAAAGGTTGACCCAAGGTTAATTAAGGTTAACCTTAAGGGTTACCCAACATAACCCTAAGGGATACCCACATGTACAATTGGGCTAAGATTTAAAGGGTTAATGGAAATAACCCCATAACAAGAATGTATGAGCAAAGCCCATAAAAGATCAAGGCTCTAACCAAAAAGGTTACCTAATGTAACCTCTTAAGGATTTAATCGAAGTTCCATAAAGAATGGGGATTAAAGTGGCCAAGATGGATTCTATGTATAGGGGACATACAACCAAAAGTAAATGTGAGTGTTGGTAGGTCACCAACACCTTACGAAAGGATCCTGATCCTATATTTTTGGTATATCAGGAAAGCGAATTGCGGTTGCCGACGAATTAAGGAACGTGATTCTAAGGATACGGCACTAGAGGTAAGTACAAACCTCACCTGCAGTATGAAAACTAGTAAATTATGTTCAAGTATGTGGTTTTCAAATATGCTGCAATATGTTGTGTGCTATATCTATGAAATGCTATGTTTTATGAAAAGTGCTATTTTTTGCGAAATGCCATGTTTATAAAAGGTGCTATTTTCGTAAAATGCCATGTTGATAAAAAGTGCTATTTTTGCAAAAGATTATAAAAGTGCTATATTTGCAAAATGTCATGTTTATAAAAATGTCATGTTTGCAAATGCTATGAATAAAAAGAATGCTATGCCATGTTATTAATGAGATGAAAAGTATGTTATCGTATAGTGACATCATAAGGTATGTTCACTAAAGATAAATAACATGGTAAGAAATCACAAGTAAAGTGTCGTACCAACCTCCCCCAAGGTGGAGGATTTTTATGTTAAAATTATGAATTCGCCCTCTCGTTTATGTAAGAGGGTGTAATCATTTATGTTTTCCTGGAGCAGTTAGGGACTTGCAATCCCATCTAACTGTATCTAGAGGCGCGCTATATGTTAAGGGTACGTACACTAAGGGGCCCATAAGAAAGATAAGAAAGTTAAAGAAATGCATAAATGGAACATAAATGGTTCACGCATATGCATATGATGATGAATGTTTTCATGATGTTTTAAATGTTTTGTGAGATTATGTTTGTGCTTACTGGGCGAAAGCTCATCAAGTTATATTTCATACTATAGGTAAGAAACCCGCAGCTTAATGCTGGGCATTGTTGGAGCGGTGTGGCGGCAGACGAAGGCGGTATGGATACCACTACGCATAGTTTCCGCAAATCTTTTGATGTAAAGAAGTTTTTGTATATAAGCATGTATGCTAAAGACAAATTATGCTTTATGGTATTTTGGAACTAAATACCTTAAGTAAACGTTTACTTAAGTAGTAATGATATATTGCTAAAGACAAATGTTTTATAAGTATGTTTCAAAAAATATATATATATATATCCCAATTTTTAAGTAAGTAAGTAAGTTAAGGAGTGACGGCCCTACGTAGTAAGGGGGCGTCACAAGTCTCTCTTCATGTCTTCTTCTCGTTCCCATGTCGTTTTTTCAATATGGCGATTCCTCCATAATACCTTTACCAATGGTATGACCGTGTTTCTTAGCACTTTTTCTTCTCGTGCCAAGATTTGGACTGGCTTCTCCTCATAAGTCAGATCTTCGCGAATCTCGATCGGTTCGTGATCCAATACGTGCGACGGATCCGGAATGTACTTTTTCAGCATCGACACATGAAACACATTGTGTACATATGCCAATTCTTGGAGTAAAGCCAACTTGTAGGCTACATTCCTAACTCTCTCGAGTATCTCGAACGGCCCTATATACCTTGGGCTCAATTTCCCCTTCTTTCCGAACTGCATAACTCCCTTAAATGGAGCGACTTTGAGGAAAACCAAGTCTCCTACTTGAAATTCGAGAGGCCTTCGGCGTTTGTCAGCGTAACTCTTTTGCCGGCTAAACGCAGTCTCCATCCTTTGTCGTATGAGCTTCACATTTTCCGTGGTCCTTCGAATGAAGTCCGTAGATACAAGTTCTTTTTCTCTTGTCTCGTACCAGTGGACTGGAGATCTGCATCTTCTTCCGTACAAAGCTTCATAAGGAGCCATTCCAATTGAAGCGTGAAAACTGTTGTTGTACGAGAACTCGATTAAAGGAAGCTTCTTGTCCCAAGTTCCCTTAAAATCCATCACGCAAGCTCGCAACATATCTTCTAAGGTCTGAATGGTCCTCTCTGATTGTCCGTCCGTTTGTGGGTGAAAAGCTGTACTAAACGAAAACTTGGTACCCATTGCTTCATGTACGCTCTTCCAAAATTTCGAAGTAAAGCGACCGTCGCGATCCGAGATAATCGTCTTCGGAATTCCATGATAGCGAACGATCTGGGCCACATACAATTCTGCCAATTGTTCCACTGAGAAACTGAGCTTGATGGCTATAAAGTGCGCTGACTTTGTCAATCGGTCAACGACTACCCAAATCGCGTCGTTGCCGCTAGGAGTTCGAGGCAGACCAACCAGGAAATCCATCGTCACCTGGTCCCATTTCCATTTTGGGATGGAAATTTTCTACAGTTCTCCTCCTGGACGTTGGTGTTCTGCCTTTACTTTTTGACAAGTAAGGCACTTACTGACAAAAGTAGCAACGTCGTTCTTCATTTTGGGCCACCAAAAGCTCTCTTTTAAGTCCTTGTACATCTTCGTGGCTCCAGGATGGACAGAATACAGAGTCTCGTGGGCTTCTTTCATGATCTTTTCCTTTAGTTCTTCCTCGTTAGGAATACACAATCTATTCTTTTGATAGAGTACGCCCTCATCGGATATGTGGAAGTCCGACTCCTTTCCTTCTAAAACCTCGTTTTTCGTCCTAAGCAGTGAGGCATCGGCTTCTTGACGTTCTTTCATCCCATCTAAAATGGTAGGTTGGAAGGTTAGAGCAGCTAATCTTCCCGTAATAAGCTCGATTTTAGCTTCCACTATCTCCTTTTGAAGAGGCTCAGTCAGAGACTGAATTGACATTAACGAGGAAGACGACTTCCGACTGAGAGCATCGGCCACCTTGTTAGCCTTCCCAGGATGGTATCGGATGTCTATGTCGTAATCCTTCACCAATTCGAGCCATCTTCTTTGCCTCATATTCAGCTCCTTCTGTGTGAAGATATTATTCAGGCTCTGATGATCCGTGTATACTTCATACTTAGTGCCATAGAGGTGGTGCCTCCAAATCTTCAAGGCGAATACTACCGCCGCAAGCTCCAAATCATGCGTCGGATAGTTCTTCTCGTGCTCCTTAAGCTGTCGGGAAGCATACGCGATCACTTTTCCGTTCTGCATAAGTACGGCTCCCAATCCTATCTTAGAGGCATCGCTGTAAATCACGAAGTTTTCTTCCTCCATGACCGGAATTGTGAGGATTGGAGCGCTTGTCAGCTTACTTTTGAGCTCTTGGAAGTACTCGTCACACTTATTTGTCCACTCGTACGCCTTCCCTTTTCTTGTGAGTGCGGTAAGTGGCGCCGCGATCTTAGCAAATCCTTCGACAAATCGTCGGTAATAGCCCGCTAAATCGAGGAAACTGCGCACTTCGGTGACATTTTTGGGGGCTGGCCACTTACTTACCGCCTCGATCTTGGCCGGGTCTACGGATATGCCTTCTTTTGAGACCACGTGTCCTAGGAAATGGACCTTCTCCAACCAAAATTCGCACTTTGAGAACTTGGCATACAGCTGATTTTGCTTCAAAATCCGTAGTGCAATCCTTAGATGCTCCTCATGCTCCTTTTTCAACCGTGAATAGATCAGAATGTCGTCGATGAAAACGATGACGAACTTATCCAAGTAGTCCTTAAATACGCGATTCATCAGATCCATGAAGGCGGCTGGTGCATTTGTCAGTCCGAACGGCATGACGAGGAACTCGTAGTGTCCATATCGAGTGCGGAACGCCGTCTTCGGAATATCTCCTTCCTTGATTCAGAGCTGGTGATATTTCGATCGTAGATCAATCTTCGAAAAGACTGAGGCTCCCTTCAATTGGTGGAACAGATCGTCGATCCTGGGCAGAGGATACTTGTTCTTGATGGTGATCTTGTTCAACTCCTGATAGTCGATGCACATTCTAAGAGTGCCGTCCTTCTTCTTAACAAACAACACCGGGGCTCCCCATGGCGAATAGCTCTGTCTGATGAATCCTTTATCCAGGAGTTCCTTCAACTGGACTTGCAATTCTTTGAATTCAGCAGGCGCCATCCTATACGGTGCCTTGGACACAGGCGCTGATCCTGGAAGCAACTCAATTTCGAAAGAGATTTCTCGTTCGGGTGGCAATCCTGGCAGATCTTCAGGAAAAACGTCCACAAACTCCTTGACTATCGGTACATCTTCCGGCTTACTTTCGGTCTTTTGCGTCTTATCTACCATATTGGCTAGAAATCCCATACATCCTTCCGCCAATAACTTTCTAGCCTCTAACGCCGAAATGAACATCTTTGGCTGCTTCGGGGTCGATCCTCGAAAGATGAATTCCTTATCTCTAACTGGCTTGAATGTGACGGCACGACGCTGGCAGTCGATAACCGCGTTGTATTTTCCCAGGAAGTCCATACCCAGGATTACGTCGTAGTCGTATAGGTCAATGACGATCAGGTTGACGTACATCTCTCTACCGCATATGATTATTGGAACATGGCGTATCCAATAATCGGACAATAAAATTTCCCCGGAGGGTAATGCAGTTCGAAAAGTTCTCCCAATTTTCTCATTATCTCTACCTAGTTTCTTAGCAAACCTAGGTGATGTGAATGAATGCGTAGCTCCAGAGTCAATCAACACATAAGCATCTTGTTGGGCAATAGGAAGCTGACCTGTCACCACCGTGGATGGTCCAGCTTGAGCATCCTCCTTCGTATAGGCATAGATGCGTCCTTGAGGTTTTGGAGCTTCAGCTCGGCCCTGAGGGATTGCAGGTCCTTCCAACTTCATCTGAGCGGCATGTAACTAACTTCCCTGACCCCTCTGATAATTCTGCTGATGCTGGACATTGGCATTGCAATTCTTGGCAAAGTGGCCTTCCTTGCCACACAGATAGCAGCGGTTTGTCCCGGCACGGCAGTCTCCCGGGTGCTTTCTCCCACATTTCTGGCAAGGGGGAGTTCCACTGCTGTCAGGGGCATTCTTCTTCTAGGGAGGATTCTGTTGGCTCCCCTATCCTCCAGCATTCCACTTTCTTTTCTGTTGGGGGTTGCCATACGGCATGTTACCACCGCGTTGGCCAGAAGGTCCTTCTTAACCTTTCTGCTGCGATGGTTGGCCGGGTCTGGTCTGGCTCTGCTTGACTAGTGCCTTTTCCTCATTCCTTTCCTTAAAGAACTGGGCCCGTTGCGCCTTGTTCTGACCGACCCAATATTCGGCTCGAACTGCTCGACTGACGCATTCAGCAACAGTGAGCGGTGGGTGAGGGCCACTACTGATAATCACGGCTAAGTCTGGCCGAAACATTCTCATCATTTTTCTTACTTTGTCCCTCTCGGAACTAATGAGTTGAGGGCAGAGACGGGCGAGCTGTTCAAATTTCCTCACAGCTTCAGCCACAGACAAATTTCCCTAACGGAAATTGGTGAATTCGTCTTGCTGGGTTTCCATTACTTCTGTGTTGAAGTACTTCTCACGGAACTCTTCCACAAAGTCATCCCATGTCATCTGGTTGACGTCCCGTCTGATTTGAACCGTTTTCCACCATAACCGAGCGTCTTTGTTTAACATAAAGGACGCGCAGAGGACTCTTTCTCTGTCGTCGAGCCCTAAGAAGTTCAGGGAAACCTGAAGGTCGATGAGCCAGTTGTCGGCCTCGATCGGGTCCGTTGATCCCTCAAATTCCGGTGCCTTCATGCGCCGAAATTCATGATACAGCTCTGCCGGAGTTCGAACCCGAGGTGCTGGCGGAGCAGCTACCAGCGCCATTGGTGCTTCTGGGGCCTCAGGGTGTTCCGGAATCACTGGTTCCTCATCGGGAAATTCCGGTACCGCTGGTTGCTCTTCAGGTGCCGGTGGTACCTTGGCTTCAAGCGGTCCTTGGTTCTGTTGGGCTATTTGAGCCCTAAGCCCACCTATTTCTCGTTGCTGAGCTATCATCATCTCTCTCAGCTCGTTCAGTTGAGCTGCAAGGTCGACGTTTTGGGCCTGTGCCGCTCGACGTCTTGGTGGCATGGTTCTGTATAGAAGCAACAAAATAAGCTTCTTATTTTCAAAAATTTTATAAAATCATATCTTTTATACAGAACCATAATCTTCATTTCATAATCATAGCTTTTCGGAAAAATACGTAATTTCCTCATCATGGGCATACATTACTTGTTTACCACCACCGAGCTAGGGCACAACCCAACGTCATTCTCACAACCAACTTTTCCATTGCGAACCATCGATAAAAGATGCGTACGAAAATCTAATCCTAAGCGTAAGAGAATTAATTAACTTACTTGGGCAATTACGGAACGATGCGGAGCGAGACGAAGTAGGCTGGCAGGATACCGCTCTGATACCAACTCTGTGACGCCCCCTTACTACATAAGGCCGTCACGCCTTACTTACTTACTTACTTTACTTGAAAATTAGGAAATTTTTTTTTTTTTTGAAACATACTTATAAAAGCATTTGTCTTTAGCAATATATCATTACTACTTAAGTAAACGTTACTTAAGGTCATTTAGTTCCAAAATACCATAAAGCATAATTTGTCTTCATCATGTATATACTTATATATACAAAATTTCTTTACTTATCAAAAGATTGCGGAATTAATACGTAGTGGTATCCACACCGTCTTCGTCCGCCTCCACATCATCCTCACAATGCCCACCATTACGCTGTGGGTTTCTTACCTACAGTATGAAATATAACTGAATGAGCTTTCGCCCAGTAAGCACAAACATAATCTCACAAAACCATTAAAACATCTTGAAAACATTCATCATCATATGCATATGCGTTAACCATTTATGTTCCATTTATGCATTTCTTTTAACTTACTTATCTTTCTTATGGGCCCCATAGTTTACGTACTATCATTTATTTAGCGCGCCTCCAGATACAGATAGGGGTTGCAAGGTCCCTAACTGCTCTGGGAACATTGGTTGATTACACTCTCCCGCATCAACGAGAGGGTGAATCCTTTACTTTAACATGAAAAATCCTCCACCTTATGGGAGGTCGGTACGACACTTTACTTGTGATTTCTTACCATGTTATTTATCCTTAGTGAACATACCTTATGATGTCACTATATGATAACATACTTTTTATCTCATTCATAACATGGCATGGCATTCTTTTCATTCATGGCATTTGCAAATATGACATTTTTACAAACATGACATTTTACAAATATAGCACTTTTTATAAACATAGCCTTTTGCAAAAATAACACTTTTTATAAACATAGTATTTTGCAAAAATAGCACTTTTTATAAAGCATGGCATTTCATCGATATAGCACACAACATATTGCAGCATATTTGAAAACCACATTCTTGAACATAATTTACTAGCTTTCATACTGCAGGTGAGGTTTGTACTTACCTCTAGTGCCATATCCTTAAAATTGCGTTTCTTAAATTGTCGGCAACGGCAATTCACTTTCCTGATATACCAAAAATATATGATCAGGATCCTCTCGTAAGGTGTTGGTGACCTACCAACACTCACATCTACTTTTGGTTTTATGTCCCTTATACATGATATCCATCTTGGCCATCTTAATCCCCATTCTTTATCGAATTTCGGTTAATCCTTAAGAGGTTACGTTGGGTAACCTTTTTTGTTAGAGCCTTGTTCTATTATTGGGCTTTGTTCATACATCCTTGTTATTGGGTTATTTCCATTAACCCTTTAAATCTTAGTCCAAATATACATGTGGGTATCCCTTAGGGTTATGTTGGGTAACCCTTAAGGTTAACCTTATTTAATCTTGGGTCAACCTTTTGTCAACCCTTGGTTATCCTTGGGTTTGTAACTCGGATAAAATATCCGGTTACCGTTCGTAATCGGCTTGCTTACCAATTTTACTTTAAAATTCCTCTTCCTTATTTTTAGAAAATCTTGTGTAATTAAGTTCCAAAAATCCTTCATTTTGCTTGTAAAAAAAATTCTAACTCCTTTAATTAGAAATTACTTTGGCTTAATCTCATTATTTTCTTTAACTTGTAAACTTTTGGTTGAAACCCTCTCTTTCTTTACTTCGAAGAAAAATGTGAAATTTCAAACTCGAGCCCTTAAAATTCATGGTTTTCGAAATAAATATTTTATAAAATCATTTGGGGCCTGAAACCATCTTTGGAACGGTTTCCTAAGCTAAAATAACCATTTACGAGCACTTCACAATTTTTCTAGAAAATATTTTCGTGAAACTCATATGCAAGATTTCGGACTCCCTGCGCGTCTCCCACAAAACGCGCCCAGTTTAAAAATCGGCTAGGAATTTGAAAAACTTGTCTTCACGAAAGTTGTAGCTCTTGAAAAAAACTAAAACTTTTATGTTTTGAGAAAATCCAGTTCGGCCTAGATCAGTACCCGTTTTTATTTGAAAACGGGCTGACTCTGAAAAACTGGGTGAAGAACGTCCCAGGGATCAGCCACGGGTTTTGGGTAAAGCGGAGGCCGTTGGAGCCTTATTTCGAGATTTTGCCTGCAATGTCCTCTAGGAAAAGTTGTTCCGAACAACTTTCGTGTTTTGAGTTTTTCCCCGTTCGGCCTTTAAGGGTCTTGAAATCACCCTTTCCCGAAACTGGCCAGATTCGAATCCGAATTGGCAGTTTCGGTTCCTTATTTCGGTTTTGCGTCTTATTTCGCGGAATCTATCTCGACCGATCACATCGGGAGCTTAGACAACATCAAGCAGCGCTTCTAACGTCCCATTGACACCCATAAATCCATCTCACTCAACCCATGCAACCCAAATCCGAAAATTAACAACCTAGGGTTGCTTGGCTCTAGAACATGCATCATCACATACTATCAACACAAAATCCAACCCTAAATCTAGCATGCTCTCATGGCTGTCAAGGGCAGATTTTTGGCCTCATCTTATGGGACATACAACCTAATTTCTAGCATGAAATTCCATCATCAAGCAAGCATAAATCAAGCAAGCAATAACAAAACAAGCCAACCAAAACCCTAACCTTAATCAAGCACACACATACCAACAAAATGGGGGCTGAAAATTAAATGGACTTATGTCCTTACAACCAACTTGAATCAACATCAAAAACACTTAAATAAGACTTGATTTCAAGGTGGTTTAAGAGATTTACCTCAAACCCAAGTTAGGGTTTTGAAAATCCCAACTCTTCCTTCCTTCCTCTAGCCCACGGCTTCACCACACAAAATGGGATCCAAAAATTTTTTGTTAGCTCTTTCTTGCTCTAACCAAAACTGAACCTTAACAAGAAAAATGATCCAAGTTTTCTCTTACCTCTTTCTCTCTTACTTTGTTCGGTCAACTCTTGGAGAACTCACCAAAAATTTTTTTCAAGTCCTTCCTTGCTTGGCTCACGGATTTGGTTCAAGAAAAATGAGATCCAAGAGATTTTTTGTTAGCTTTTTCTCACCTCTAAACCGAGCATTATCAAGGAAGAAAACCCAAGAATTTTCAAGATCCACTTACCTCTTTTTCTCCTCCTCTTGGTCGGCCACAAGTCTTGAAAGAACCACAAAATCTTCTCACTTTTTTTTTTTCTTAGCTCTCCCTCTAGAAACCGAAACCCCAAGGAGATGAAAACCTCAAGGATTTCTTTGCTCTCACTCTCTTCTCTTCTCTCTAGCTGCCGAAAGATACAAGGGAAAAATGAGAGGGTTTCTCTTAGCTTTCCAAGTGAAAAAGACAAAAGGGATGGGAGACTTGTGATGGACAAGAGTTGTTCAATCTTTTTCCTTGATTTTGGGCTTTATGTCTTGTCTCTCTTACTTCTCCCTTGGGTGCCGAATGTGATGGAGGGATTGAGGAGTGTGCTGCCGAAAATGGGAGGGAAAGGAGGGCATGTGGCAATCCTTGGTGGAATGAAAAGTGGAGAGGTTGCTTGTCCTTAATTTAAGGCTTTATGTCACACCTTGTTTGTTCCCTTTTCTTTGCCCATTGCAGCCGAATTTAATGTGGGAGAAGGGAAGTGTATGGGCTGTTGATGGGGGCTGTTGGCAGCTGAAATCAAGGGAGGAAGAGGCATGTGCTATTGTCCTTGCTTAGTTAGACTTGAAAGACCACTTAGTTACCCAAACCAAACCAAATCCTTTCTTTTTCTTTTCTAGTTGCCGAATTTTCTTGAGAGGGGCCATGGCTATTGGCTGCCGGATTTTAAGGGAAGAAATGGCAGAAAATTGAGTGAAAGAAAGGGGTGTGGTGGTTGGTGAGTTGGCCTTTAATTCATGGCTTTTTGTCATGTGTTGTTCCCATTTTTTTTTTTCTAAAAAAAAATGGCTTTTCTCTTGGCTTTCCCATGCCTTGTTGCCGAATTTTTTGAGTGGGGGAGGGCTGCCATTTGTAGTCTTGAGTTAGTGGGAGGGTGGATAGTCAAGAGGTTTATGTCATCTTCACTAGCTCTTCCAAGGCGTTGTTTGGCCATTTCGTTACTTTCACAGCTCCTTTCGCGCTCTAACTACAGTTATTTCCATAATACTGTGATATGAGCATTCTTATTTTATAATTTTGAATTCCAAAAAATTCTTCCCATGTAAATTTTGGACCGAAACTCTCTTTCTCCAATTTTTCGGAGACCTTTTTGCCCTTAATTCTTTTTCGGTGTGCTGATTTTTCTATGGTGGAATTATGGCTTATAAAACTTCATTTTCGGAGATTCTTTCCATATTCCATCATACTTGTGAAGTCAACGTTGTGACCCGTCCCGGTCAAACTTTGACTTTTTGGTCAACGCTTTGACTTTTTGGTCAAACCTTTGACTTTTGTAAAATTTCATCTTTTTTCGTTCTTTTTCCTTTAAAAACTTCATTCTTGGCTCGTAAATCATTAATTGAGTCTCATAGTCATTAAATGAGGACTCGAACATTGTTTAAATAAAAATTATGAATTTCTCATTATTATTCATAATTTTTCATACAACACATCATAAACACATAAATTAGACTTAAATTCCTTATGAACAAGGAGATTACAAGTCTTCAAAATTTCGGGTCTTACAACCTATCCTCCTTAAAAGATTTTCGTCCTCGAAAATTAGAACAAATCGGGGTAGTCTTGTAAGACCCGAAATTTTGTAGACTTGTAATCTCCTTGTTCATAAGGAATTAGAGTCTAATTTATGTATTTATGAAGTGTTATATGAAAAATTATGAATAATAATAAGAAATTCATAATTTTATCTAAACGATGTTCGAGTCCTCATTTAATGATTTGAGACTCAATTAATGTTTTACGAGCCAAGAATGAAGTTTTTTAAAGGAAAAAGAATGAAAAAGGATGAAATTTGACAAAAGTCAAAGGTTTGACCAAAAGTCAAAGGGTTGACCAAAAGTCAAAGTTTGACCGGGACGGGTCACAACGTCGACTTTACAAGTATGATGAAGGAATATGAAAAGAAACTCCAAAAATGAAGTTTTATAAGCCATAAATCCACTCTAGAAAAATCAAGCACACCGAAAAAGAATTAAGGGCAAAAAGGTCTCCGAAAAATTGGAGAAAGAGAGTTTTGGTCCAAATTTACATGGAAGAATTTTTGGATCAAAATATAAAATAAGAATGCTCATCACAGTGTTGGAAATAACTGTAGAGCGTGAAAGGAACCGTGAAAGAACGAGATGGCCCAAACAAGGCATTAAGAGAGCTAGTGGAAGGTGACATCAACCTCTTGACATCACCCTCCACCAACCCAAGGCTACACATGTGGACTCCCCCATCCCCTTAAAAAAATTCGGCTGCCCCATGAAAGAAAGAAAGAAAAGAAAATCAAAGGGACAAGAAGGTATGGCATAAAGCCATAAAATAGAACCCAAAAGGTGGGTTAAATATTAGATTTTTCTAGAAGCTTTCTAGAGCCAACCATGGGCTACCACCTATCCATTTTTCTCTCCACCAAATCCGGCGACTCAACCCCCAATATCCCCCTTGGTTTCGGCTTCAATGAAGGAAAGAAAAGAGACAAGATTTAAAGCCTTAAATCAAGGAAAAGTGCACCAACTCTTGTCCATCAAGTCCCCTCACTCACTAGTCATTTTTGTTGAACAAAAATGAGTCAAACCCATGCTTTCCCTCTCCACAATCTGGCTGCTGCACAAGGAAAAGAAAAAAAAAATATATGGAAACAAGACTTGACATAAAGCCATGAAATGAGGACAAGCAACTACTCCACTTTTCCTTCCACCAAGGGCTGCCACTTGTCCCTCTTTTCCCTCAATTTTCAGCAGCACATGTGCCCCCCTAGACCCCTTGGATTCGGCAATTCCCATGGCCAGCCAACAGCCATCCACCTCACCCTTTTCTCTCCCCATTTTCAGCTGCACAAGGATGGGACAAGGCATGTGAAAAAGCCTTGTTTTAGGGCAAGCAATCCCTCCCATTTCCTCTCCTCAAGGCAGCCAACTCTTGCTCCCATCTTCAGAAAAATTTTCAGCACAAACCGTGGGAGAGAGAGAGAAGAGAATAAAGAGAATTTGAAAAAAATTGGTGAGCTTATGGGGTGTTGACCAAGCAAGTGAGTGAACAAGAGAAAGTTGAGAAAATTTTGGTAAGTTTTTGGAAAGGAATCCGAGCAAGAGGAAGAAGAGGAAGAGGTAAGAAAAACTTGGATTTTTCTCCTAGTGATTTTCGGTTTTGGTTAGAAGCAAGAAGAGCTAACAAAAAAAAATTTTTGGATGCATTTTTCATGAAAAAACCGTGGGCTAAGAACAAGCCAAGGAAGGAAGGAAATCTTTGGATTTTCAAAACCCTAACTTGGGTTGAGGTAAAATCTCTTAAACCACCTTGAATCTAAGCTTTATTTAAGTGTTTTTGATGTTGATTCAAGTGGTTTGTAAGGACATAAGTCCATTTAATTTTCTGCCCTCATCTATGGTGTGTGTGTGCTTGATAAGGTTAGGTTGGTTGGCTGATTTTTATGCTTGATTTCTTTAAAAATTTGTGCTTGAAAATGATGGATTTTCATGCTAGAAGATAGGTTGTATGTCCCATAAGTTTAGGCCAAAAAAAATCTGCCCTTGGCAGCCAAGAAAGCTTGCTAGACTTAGGGATGGATTTTGTGTGATGGTATGTGATGATGCATGAGCTAGAACCATGTAACCCTAGTCTTTTGATTTTCGGATTTGGGGTTGCATGAGTAGAATAAGATGGATTTATGGGTTGTAATGGGACGTTAGAGGCGCTGTTTGATGTTTTTTAAGCTCCCGATGTGATCGGTCGAGATAGATCCCGCGAATAGGACGTAAACCGAAGAGAGGAACCGAAACTGCCAATTCGGATTCGAATCTGGCCAGTTTCGGGAAAGGGTAATTTCAAGGCCTTTAGAGGCCGAATGAGGTAAAAGTTAAAACACGAAAGTTGTTCGGAACAACTTTTCCTAGAGGACAACGTGGACAGAATCTCGAAATAAGGCTCCAAAGGCCTCCGTTTTACCCAAAACGCGTGGCTGAACCCTGGGACGTTCTCCACACAGTTTTTCAGAGTTAACCCATTTTCAAATAAAAACTGGTACTGATCTAGGCCGAACTAGATTTTGTGCAAAACACGAAAGTTTTAGCATTTTTTGATAGCTACAACTTTTGTGAAGAAAAGTTTTTCAAATTCTAAGCCGATTTTTAAACTGGGCACGTTTTGTGAGAGACGCGCAGAGAGTCCGATATCTAGCAAATGAGTCTCACGAAAATCTTTTCTAGAAAAATCATGAAGTGTTCTTAAATGATTATTTTAGCTTCGAAAACCGTTCCAAAGATGGTTTCCGACCCCAAATGATTTTATAAAAGATTTATTTCGAAAAACCATGAATTTTAAGGGCTCGGGTTTGAAATTCACATGATCCCATAAAGTAAAGAAAAAGAGGGTTTCAACCAAGAATTTACAAGTTAAAGAAAATAATGAGTTTAAGCCAAAGAATTTTCTAATTAAAGGAATTAGAATTTTTACAAGTAAAATGAAGGATTTTTGGAAGTTAATCACACAAGATTTTCCAAAAATAAGGAAGAGGAATTTTATAGTAAAATTGGTAAACAAACCGATTACGAACGGTAACCGGATATTAAATCCGAGTTACAAACCCAAGGATAACCAAGGGTTGACAAAAGGTTGACCCAAGGTTAATTAAGGTTAACCTTAAGGGTTACCCAACATAACCCTAAGGGATACCCACATGTACAATTGGGCTAAGATTTAAAGGGTTAATGGAAATAACCCCATAACAAGAATGTATGAGCAAAGCCCATAAAAGATCAAGGCTCTAACCAAAAAGGTTACCTAATGTAACCTCTTAAGGATTTAATCGAAGTTCCATAAAGAATGGGGATTAAAGTGGCCAAGATGGATTCTATGTATAGGGGACATACAACCAAAAGTAAATGTGAGTGTTGGTAGGTCACCAACACCTTACGAAAGGATCCTGATCCTATATTTTTGGTATATCAGGAAAGCGAATTGCGGTTGCCGACGAATTAAGGAACGTGATTCTAAGGATACGGCACTAGAGGTAAGTACAAACCTCACCTGCAGTATGAAAACTAGTAAATTATGTTCAAGTATGTGGTTTTCAAATATGCTGCAATATGTTGTGTGCTATATCTATGAAATGCTATGTTTTATGAAAAGTGCTATTTTTTGCGAAATGCCATGTTTATAAAAGGTGCTATTTTCGTAAAATGCCATGTTGATAAAAAGTGCTATTTTTGCAAAAGATTATAAAAGTGCTATATTTGCAAAATGTCATGTTTATAAAAATGTCATGTTTGCAAATGCTATGAATAAAAAGAATGCTATGCCATGTTATTAATGAGATGAAAAGTATGTTATCGTATAGTGACATCATAAGGTATGTTCACTAAAGATAAATAACATGGTAAGAAATCACAAGTAAAGTGTCGTACCAACCTCCCCCAAGGTGGAGGATTTTTATGTTAAAATTATGAATTCGCCCTCTCGTTTATGTAAGAGGGTGTAATCATTTATGTTTTCCTGGAGCAGTTAGGGACTTGCAATCCCATCTAACTGTATCTAGAGGCGCGCTATATGTTAAGGGTACGTACACTAAGGGGCCCATAAGAAAGATAAGAAAGTTAAAGAAATGCATAAATGGAACATAAATGGTTCACGCATATGCATATGATGATGAATGTTTTCATGATGTTTTAAATGTTTTGTGAGATTATGTTTGTGCTTACTGGGCGAAAGCTCATCAAGTTATATTTCATACTATAGGTAAGAAACCCGCAGCTTAATGCTGGGCATTGTTGGAGCGGTGTGGCGGCAGACGAAGGCGGTATGGATACCACTACGCATAGTTTCCGCAAATCTTTTGATGTAAAGAAGTTTTTGTATATAAGCATGTATGCTAAAGACAAATTATGCTTTATGGTATTTTGGAACTAAATACCTTAAGTAAACGTTTACTTAAGTAGTAATGATATATTGCTAAAGACAAATGTTTTATAAGTATGTTTCAAAAAATATATATATATATATCCCCAATTTTTAAGTAAGTAAGTAAGTTAAGGAGTGACGGCCCTACGTAGTAAGGGGGCGTCACAAGTCTCTCTTCATGTCTTCTTCTCGTTCCCATGTCGTTTTTTCAATATGGCGATTCCTCCATAATACCTTTACCAATGGTATGACCGTGTTTCTTAGCACTTTTTCTTCTCGTGCCAAGATTTGGACTGGCTTCTCCTCATAAGTCAGATCTTCGCGAATCTCGATCGGTTCGTGATCCAATACGTGCGACGGATCCGGAATGTACTTTTTCAGCATCGACACATGAAACACATTGTGTACATATGCCAATTCTTGGAGTAAAGCCAACTTGTAGGCTACATTCCTAACTCTCTCGAGTATCTCGAACGGCCCTATATACCTTGGGCTCAATTTCCCCTTCTTTCCGAACTGCATAACTCCCTTAAATGGAGCGACTTTGAGGAAAACCAAGTCTCCTACTTGAAATTCGAGAGGCCTTCGGCGTTTGTCAGCGTAACTCTTTTGCCGGCTAAACGCAGTCTCCATCCTTTGTCGTATGAGCTTCACATTTTCCGTGGTCCTTCGAATGAAGTCCGTAGATACAAGTTCTTTTTCTCTTGTCTCGTACCAGTGGACTGGAGATCTGCATCTTCTTCCGTACAAAGCTTCATAAGGAGCCATTCCAATTGAAGCGTGAAAACTGTTGTTGTACGAGAACTCGATTAAAGGAAGCTTCTTGTCCCAAGTTCCCTTAAAATCCATCACGCAAGCTCGCAACATATCTTCTAAGGTCTGAATGGTCCTCTCTGATTGTCCGTCCGTTTGTGGGTGAAAAGCTGTACTAAACGAAAACTTGGTACCCATTGCTTCATGTACGCTCTTCCAAAATTTCGAAGTAAAGCGACCGTCGCGATCCGAGATAATCGTCTTCGGAATTCCATGATAGCGAACGATCTGGGCCACATACAATTCTGCCAATTGTTCCACTGAGAAACTGAGCTTGATGGCTATAAAGTGCGCTGACTTTGTCAATCGGTCAACGACTACCCAAATCGCGTCGTTGCCGCTAGGAGTTCGAGGCAGACCAACCAGGAAATCCATCGTCACCTGGTCCCATTTCCATTTTGGGATGGAAATTTTCTACAGTTCTCCTCCTGGACGTTGGTGTTCTGCCTTTACTTTTTGACAAGTAAGGCACTTACTGACAAAAGTAGCAACGTCGTTCTTCATTTTGGGCCACCAAAAGCTCTCTTTTAAGTCCTTGTACATCTTCGTGGCTCCAGGATGGACAGAATACAGAGTCTCGTGGGCTTCTTTCATGATCTTTTCCTTTAGTTCTTCCTCGTTAGGAATACACAATCTATTCTTTTGATAGAGTACGCCCTCATCGGATATGTGGAAGTCCGACTCCTTTCCTTCTAAAACCTCGTTTTTCGTCCTAAGCAGTGAGGCATCGGCTTCTTGACGTTCTTTCATCCCATCTAAAATGGTAGGTTGGAAGGTTAGAGCAGCTAATCTTCCCGTAATAAGCTCGATTTTAGCTTCCACTATCTCCTTTTGAAGAGGCTCAGTCAGAGACTGAATTGACATTAACGAGGAAGACGACTTCCGACTGAGAGCATCGGCCACCTTGTTAGCCTTCCCAGGATGGTATCGGATGTCTATGTCGTAATCCTTCACCAATTCGAGCCATCTTCTTTGCCTCATATTCAGCTCCTTCTGTGTGAAGATATTATTCAGGCTCTGATGATCCGTGTATACTTCATACTTAGTGCCATAGAGGTGGTGCCTCCAAATCTTCAAGGCGAATACTACCGCCGCAAGCTCCAAATCATGCGTCGGATAGTTCTTCTCGTGCTCCTTAAGCTGTCGGGAAGCATACGCGATCACTTTTCCGTTCTGCATAAGTACGGCTCCCAATCCTATCTTAGAGGCATCGCTGTAAATCACGAAGTTTTCTTCCTCCATGACCGGAATTGTGAGGATTGGAGCGCTTGTCAGCTTACTTTTGAGCTCTTGGAAGTACTCGTCACACTTATTTGTCCACTCGTACGCCTTCCCTTTTCTTGTGAGTGCGGTAAGTGGCGCCGCGATCTTAGCAAATCCTTCGACAAATCGTCGGTAATAGCCCGCTAAATCGAGGAAACTGCGCACTTCGGTGACATTTTTGGGGGCTGGCCACTTACTTACCGCCTCGATCTTGGCCGGGTCTACGGATATGCCTTCTTTTGAGACCACGTGTCCTAGGAAATGGACCTTCTCCAACCAAAATTCGCACTTTGAGAACTTGGCATACAGCTGATTTTGCTTCAAAATCCGTAGTGCAATCCTTAGATGCTCCTCATGCTCCTTTTTCAACCGTGAATAGATCAGAATGTCGTCGATGAAAACGATGACGAACTTATCCAAGTAGTCCTTAAATACGCGATTCATCAGATCCATGAAGGCGGCTGGTGCATTTGTCAGTCCGAACGGCATGACGAGGAACTCGTAGTGTCCATATCGAGTGCGGAACGCCGTCTTCGGAATATCTCCTTCCTTGATTCAGAGCTGGTGATATTTCGATCGTAGATCAATCTTCGAAAAGACTGAGGCTCCCTTCAATTGGTGGAACAGATCGTCGATCCTGGGCAGAGGATACTTGTTCTTGATGGTGATCTTGTTCAACTCCTGATAGTCGATGCACATTCTAAGAGTGCCGTCCTTCTTCTTAACAAACAACACCGGGGCTCCCCATGGCGAATAGCTCTGTCTGATGAATCCTTTATCCAGGAGTTCCTTCAACTGGACTTGCAATTCTTTGAATTCAGCAGGCGCCATCCTATACGGTGCCTTGGACACAGGCGCTGATCCTGGAAGCAACTCAATTTCGAAAGAGATTTCTCGTTCGGGTGGCAATCCTGGCAGATCTTCAGGAAAAACGTCCACAAACTCCTTGACTATCGGTACATCTTCCGGCTTACTTTCGGTCTTTTGCGTCTTATCTACCATATTGGCTAGAAATCCCATACATCCTTCCGCCAATAACTTTCTAGCCTCTAACGCCGAAATGAACATCTTTGGCTGCTTCGGGGTCGATCCTCGAAAGATGAATTCCTTATCTCTAACTGGCTTGAATGTGACGGCACGACGCTGGCAGTCGATAACCGCGTTGTATTTTCCCAGGAAGTCCATACCCAGGATTACGTCGTAGTCGTATAGGTCAATGACGATCAGGTTGACGTACATCTCTCTACCGCATATGATTATTGGAACATGGCGTATCCAATAATCGGACAATAAAATTTCCCCGGAGGGTAATGCAGTTCGAAAAGTTCTCCCAATTTTCTCATTATCTCTACCTAGTTTCTTAGCAAACCTAGGTGATGTGAATGAATGCGTAGCTCCAGAGTCAATCAACACATAAGCATCTTGTTGGGCAATAGGAAGCTGACCTGTCACCACCGTGGATGGTCCAGCTTGAGCATCCTCCTTCGTATAGGCATAGATGCGTCCTTGAGGTTTTGGAGCTTCAGCTCGGCCCTGAGGGATTGCAGGTCCTTCCAACTTCATCTGAGCGGCATGTAACTAACTTCCCTGACCCCTCTGATAATTCTGCTGATGCTGGACATTGGCATTGCAATTCTTGGCAAAGTGGCCTTCCTTGCCACACAGATAGCAGCGGTTTGTCCCGGCACGGCAGTCTCCCGGGTGCTTTCTCCCACATTTCTGGCAAGGGGGAGTTCCACTGCTGTCAGGGGCATTCTTCTTCTAGGGAGGATTCTGTTGGCTCCCCTATCCTCCAGCATTCCACTTTCTTTTCTGTTGGGGGTTGCCATACGGCATGTTACCACCGCGTTGGCCAGAAGGTCCTTCTTAACCTTTCTGCTGCGATGGTTGGCCGGGTCTGGTCTGGCTCTGCTTGACTAGTGCCTTTTCCTCATTCCTTTCCTTAAAGAACTGGGCCCGTTGCGCCTTGTTCTGACCGACCCAATATTCGGCTCGAACTGCTCGACTGACGCATTCAGCAACAGTGAGCGGTGGGTGAGGGCCACTACTGATAATCACGGCTAAGTCTGGCCGAAACATTCTCATCATTTTTCTTACTTTGTCCCTCTCGGAACTAATGAGTTGAGGGCAGAGACGGGCGAGCTGTTCAAATTTCCTCACAGCTTCAGCCACAGACAAATTTCCCTAACGGAAATTGGTGAATTCGTCTTGCTGGGTTTCCATTACTTCTGTGTTGAAGTACTTCTCACGGAACTCTTCCACAAAGTCATCCCATGTCATCTGGTTGACGTCCCGTCTGATTTGAACCGTTTTCCACCATAACCGAGCGTCTTTGTTTAACATAAAGGACGCGCAGAGGACTCTTTCTCTGTCGTCGAGCCCTAAGAAGTTCAGGGAAACCTGAAGGTCGATGAGCCAGTTGTCGGCCTCGATCGGGTCCGTTGATCCCTCAAATTCCGGTGCCTTCATGCGCCGAAATTCATGATACAGCTCTGCCGGAGTTCGAACCCGAGGTGCTGGCGGAGCAGCTACCAGCGCCATTGGTGCTTCTGGGGCCTCAGGGTGTTCCGGAATCACTGGTTCCTCATCGGGAAATTCCGGTACCGCTGGTTGCTCTTCAGGTGCCGGTGGTACCTTGGCTTCAAGCGGTCCTTGGTTCTGTTGGGCTATTTGAGCCCTAAGCCCACCTATTTCTCGTTGCTGAGCTATCATCATCTCTCTCAGCTCGTTCAGTTGAGCTGCAAGGTCGACGTTTTGGGCCTGTGCCGCTCGACGTCTTGGTGGCATGGTTCTGTATAGAAGCAACAAAATAAGCTTCTTATTTTCAAAAATTTTATAAAATCATATCTTTTATACAGAACCATAATCTTCATTTCATAATCATAGCTTTTCGGAAAAATACGTAATTTCCTCATCATGGGCATACATTACTTGTTTACCACCACCGAGCTAGGGCACAACCCAACGTCATTCTCACAACCAACTTTTCCATTGCGAACCATCGATAAAAGATGCGTACGAAAATCTAATCCTAAGCGTAAGAGAATTAATTAACTTACTTGGGCAATTACGGAACGATGCGGAGCGAGACGAAGTAGGCTGGCAGGATACCGCTCTGATACCAACTCTGTGACGCCCCCTTACTACATAAGGCCGTCACGCCTTACTTACTTACTTACTTTACTTGAAAATTAGGAAATTTTTTTTTTTTTTGAAACATACTTATAAAAGCATTTGTCTTTAGCAATATATCATTACTACTTAAGTAAACGTTACTTAAGGTCATTTAGTTCCAAAATACCATAAAGCATAATTTGTCTTCATCATGTATATACTTATATATACAAAATTTCTTTACTTATCAAAAGATTGCGGAATTAATACGTAGTGGTATCCACACCGTCTTCGTCCGCCTCCACATCATCCTCACAATGCCCACCATTACGCTGTGGGTTTCTTACCTACAGTATGAAATATAACTGAATGAGCTTTCGCCCAGTAAGCACAAACATAATCTCACAAAATTTCTTTACTTATCAAAAGATTGCGGAATTAATACGTAGTGGTATCCACACCGTCTTCGTCCGCCTCCACATCATCCTCACAATGCCCACCATTACGCTGCGGGTTTCTTACCTACAGTATGAAATATAACTGAATGAGCTTTCGCCCAGTAAGCACAAACATAATCTCACAAAACCATTAAAACATCTTGAAAACATTCATCATCATATGCATATGCGTTAACCATTTATGTTCCATTTATGCATTTCTTTTAACTTACTTATCTTTCTTATGGGCCCCATAGTTTACGTACTATCATTTATTTAGCGCGCCTCCAGATACAGATAGGGGTTGCAAGGTCCCTAACTGCTCTGGGAACATTGGTTGATTACACTCTCCCGCATCAACGAGAGGGTGAATCCTTTACTTTAACATGAAAAATCCTCCACCTTATGGGAGGTCGGTACGACACTTTACTTGTGATTTCTTACCATGTTATTTATCCTTAGTGAACATACCTTATGATGTCACTATATGATAACATACTTTTTATCTCATTCATAACATGGCATGGCATTCTTTTCATTCATGGCATTTGCAAATATGACATTTTTACAAACATGACATTTTACAAATATAGCACTTTTTATAAACATAGCCTTTTGCAAAAATAACACTTTTTATAAACATAGTATTTTGCAAAAATAGCACTTTTTATAAAGCATGGCATTTCATCGATATAGCACACAACATATTGCAGCATATTTGAAAACCACATTCTTGAACATAATTTACTAGCTTTCATACTGCAGGTGAGGT
>CM046380.1:22142137-22167137 GCA_025413485.1 Ficus microcarpa | reverse complement strand
TTGTACTTACCTCTAGTGCCATATCCTTAAAATTGCGTTTCTTAAATTGTCGGCAACGGCAATTCACTTTCCTGATATACCAAAAATATATGATCAGGATCCTCTCGTAAGGTGTTGGTGACCTACCAACACTCACATCTACTTTTGGTTTTATGTCCCTTATACATGATATCCATCTTGGCCATCTTAATCCCCATTCTTTATCGAATTTCGGTTAATCCTTAAGAGGTTACGTTGGGTAACCTTTTTTGTTAGAGCCTTGTTCTATTATTGGGCTTTGTTCATACATCCTTGTTATTGGGTTATTTCCATTAACCCTTTAAATCTTAGTCCAAATATACATGTGGGTATCCCTTAGGGTTATGTTGGGTAACCCTTAAGGTTAACCTTATTTAATCTTGGGTCAACCTTTTGTCAACCCTTGGTTATCCTTGGGTTTGTAACTCGGATAAAATATCCGGTTACCGTTCGTAATCGGCTTGCTTACCAATTTTACTTTAAAATTCCTCTTCCTTATTTTTAGAAAATCTTGTGTAATTAAGTTCCAAAAATCCTTCATTTTGCTTGTAAAAAAAATTCTAACTCCTTTAATTAGAAATTACTTTGGCTTAATCTCATTATTTTCTTTAACTTGTAAACTTTTGGTTGAAACCCTCTCTTTCTTTACTTCGAAGAAAAATGTGAAATTTCAAACTCGAGCCCTTAAAATTCATGGTTTTCGAAATAAATATTTTATAAAATCATTTGGGGCCTGAAACCATCTTTGGAACGGTTTCCTAAGCTAAAATAACCATTTACGAGCACTTCACAATTTTTCTAGAAAATATTTTCGTGAAACTCATATGCAAGATTTCGGACTCCCTGCGCGTCTCCCACAAAACGCGCCCAGTTTAAAAATCGGCTAGGAATTTGAAAAACTTGTCTTCACGAAAGTTGTAGCTCTTGAAAAAAACTAAAACTTTTATGTTTTGAGAAAAATCCAGTTCGGCCTAGATCAGTACCCGTTTTTATTTGAAAACGGGCTGACTCTGAAAAACTGGGTGAAGAACGTCCCAGGGATCAGCCACGGGTTTTGGGTAAAGCGGAGGCCGTTGGAGCCTTATTTCGAGATTTTGCCTGCAATGTCCTCTAGGAAAAGTTGTTCCGAACAACTTTCGTGTTTTGAGTTTTTCCCCGTTCGGCCTTTAAGGGTCTTGAAATCACCCTTTCCCGAAACTGGCCAGATTCGAATCCGAATTGGCAGTTTCGGTTCCTTATTTCGGTTTTGCGTCTTATTTCGCGGAATCTATCTCGACCGATCACATCGGGAGCTTAGACAACATCAAGCAGCGCTTCTAACGTCCCATTGACACCCATAAATCCATCTCACTCAACCCATGCAACCCAAATCCGAAAATTAACAACCTAGGGTTGCTTGGCTCTAGAACATGCATCATCACATACTATCAACACAAAATCCAACCCTAAATCTAGCATGCTCTCATGGCTGTCAAGGGCAGATTTTTGGCCTCATCTTATGGGACATACAACCTAATTTCTAGCATGAAATTCCATCATCAAGCAAGCATAAATCAAGCAAGCAATAACAAAACAAGCCAACCAAAACCCTAACCTTAATCAAGCACACACATACCAACAAAATGGGGGCTGAAAATTAAATGGACTTATGTCCTTACAACCAACTTGAATCAACATCAAAAACACTTAAATAAGACTTGATTTCAAGGTGGTTTAAGAGATTTACCTCAAACCCAAGTTAGGGTTTTGAAAATCCCAACTCTTCCTTCCTTCCTCTAGCCCACGGCTTCACCACACAAAATGGGATCCAAAAATTTTTTGTTAGCTCTTTCTTGCTCTAACCAAAACTGAACCTTAACAAGAAAAATGATCCAAGTTTTCTCTTACCTCTTTCTCTCTTACTTTGTTCGGTCAACTCTTGGAGAACTCACCAAAAATTTTTTCAAGTCCTTCCTTGCTTGGCTCACGGATTTGGTTCAAGAAAAATGAGATCCAAGAGATTTTTTGTTAGCTTTTTCTCACCTCTAAACCGAGCATTATCAAGGAAGAAAACCCAAGAATTTTTCAAGATCCACTTACCTCTTTTTCTCCTCCTCTTGGTCGGCCACAAGTCTTGAAAGAACCACAAAATCTTCTCACTTTTTTTTTTTTCTTAGCTCTCCCTCTAGAAACCGAAACCCCAAGGAGATGAAAACCTCAAGGATTTCTTTGCTCTCACTCTCTTCTCTTCTCTCTAGCTGCCGAAAGATACAAGGGAAAAATGAGAGGGTTTCTCTTAGCTTTCCAAGTGAAAAAGACAAAAGGGATGGGAGACTTGTGATGGACAAGAGTTGTTCAATCTTTTTCCTTGATTTTGGGCTTTATGTCTTGTCTCTCTTACTTCTCCCTTGGGTGCCGAATGTGATGGAGGGATTGAGGAGTGTGCTGCCGAAAATGGGGAGGGAAAGGAGGGCATGTGGCAATCCTTGGTGGAATGAAAAGTGGAGAGGTTGCTTGTCCTTAATTTAAGGCTTTATGTCACACCTTGTTTGTTCCCTTTTCTTTGCCCATTGCAGCCGAATTTAATGTGGGAGAAGGGAAGTGTATGGGCTGTTGATGGGGGCTGTTGGCAGCTGAAATCAAGGGGAGGAAGAGGCATGTGCTATTGTCCTTGCTTAGTTAGACTTGAAAGACCACTTAGTTACCCAAACCAAACCAAATCCTTTCTTTTTCTTTTCTAGTTGCCGAATTTTCTTGAGAGGGGCCATGGCTATTGGCTGCCGGATTTTAAGGGAAGAAATGGCAGAAAATTGAGTGAAAGAAAGGGGTGTGGTGGTTGGTGAGTTGGCCTTTAATTCATGGCTTTTTGTCATGTGTTGTTCCCATTTTTTTTTTCTAAAAAAAAATGGCTTTTCTCTTGGCTTTACCATGCCTTGTTGCCGAATTTTTTGAGTGGGGGAGGGCTGCCATTTGTAGTCTTGAGTTAGTGGAGGGTGATGTCAAGAGTTGATGTCATCTTCCACTAGCTCTTCCAAGGCCTTATTTGGCCATTTCGTTATTTCACAGCTCCTTTCGCGCTCTACAGTTATTTCCAATACTGTGATGAGCATTCTTATTTTATATTTTAATCCAAAAATTCTTCCATGTAAATTTTGGACCGAAACTCTCTTTCTCCAATTTTTCGGAGACCTTTTTGCCCTTAATTCTTTTTCGGTGTGCTTGATTTTTCTATGGTGGATTTATGGCTTATAAAACTTCATTTTCGGAGATTCTTTCCATATTCCTTCATCAAACTTGTGAAGTCAACGTTGTGACCCGTCCCGGTCAAACTTTGACTTTTTGGTCAACCCTTTAACTTTTTGTTTAATCCTCTGACTTTTTGGTCAAAGTTGACTTTTTGGTCAAACCTTTGACTTTTGTAAAATTTCATCCTTTTTCGTTCTTTTTCCTTTAAAAACTTCATTCTTGGCTCGTAAATTATTAATTGAGTCTCATAGTCATTAAATGAGGACTCGAACATTGTTTAAATAAAATTATGAATTTCTCATTATTATTCATAATTTTTCATATAACACATCATAAACACATAAATTAGACTTAAATTCCTTATGAACAAGGAGATTACAAGTCTTCAAAATTTCGGGTCTTACAGTTGGTACGACACCTTACTTGTGTTTTCTTACCATGTTGTTTATCATTAGTGAACATGACTTATGATGTCACTATATCATATCTTATACATGCACATGGCATATTTTAACATAACATGGTATCTTTAAAACATGACCTCTTTAAAACACAGCATCTTCAAAACTTGACATCCTTAAAACATTTTTAAAACATCTTTAAAACATGACTTCTAACAAAAAACCATAGCATACTTGAAAACATGGCGTCTTCAAAACATGATATCTTGAGAACGTGGCACTACACATAACATAGCATGAAACATAGCATATTTGAAAATATTTTACTATTTCCATACCACAGATGAGGTTTGTACTTACCTGAGGTCTTACGCTCTTGACTTATTGTTCCTCGTGATATATCAACAGGTTCATATTCCTGTTTCAATCAAGGTGTAAGATAAGGTTATCTTATCTTACCATAAATCATTACATTTGATGTTGGTATCTTAACCAACTTCCATGAATAACCCTAGTCATATGTCCCCTCTAATACCCCATGCTAACTTGTTTGGTTACCTCCTTCTTCTTGGGCTTATGTCTTACTTTTACTTGGTCCGTAATCCATTGGGTTATTATCTTATCAATAACCCTAAGTCTTAGCCCAATTCATTAACCTTGGTATCCTTTAGGGTTATATTGGGTAACCCTAAAGGTCAAACTTTTGGTCAACCCAAGTCAACATTTGGTCAACTAAGGTCAACCCCCCTTGGGTCAAACTTTGGGCTTTGGGCTTAGCCCAGTAACTCGGATATAACTTACGGTTACCATCCGTAATCGACTTGTTTGCTAAATCTTAGCTTTAAAAATCTCAATTTTCTTTAACTTGGAAAGTTTTTGGTGAATAAGTCCCAAAAACTCTTTTCTTAACTTGTAAAAATTCATTTTCTTAAAACAGGGCTCCTTAAAATCATTAAGGACTAAAAACTGCCATTGGAACAGTTTTCATAGTCAAAACAGTAGTTTTGAGAAAAAATACAGTTTTTCGAACACTTTTATAAAAATTCATGTGCAGGAATTTTCGGTTCCCTGCACACTCCTCATAAAACAGTGTCAGTTTAAAAATCTACTCCGAATTTGAAAAAATTGTCTTCACAAAAGTTGTAGCTCTCGAAAAATGCTAAAACTTTTGTGTTTTACAAAAAATCCAGTTTTGCTTGTATTCTTGTCAGTTTTTGTTTGAAACTGGCTGATCATGTTAACTAGGTCTGGGCAGACCAGCCACGACTTTCGTAAAAACGGAGGCCATTGGAGCCTCATTTTAGAAATCTGTTCACGTGGTCCTCTAGGAAAACTCGTTTTGAACAACTTTCATGTTTTACATTTTACCCAGTTCGGCCTCTAAGGGTCTTAAATTTCCACTTTCCCGAAACTGGCCAGTTTCGAATCTGAATTGGCAGTTTCAGTTATTAAGTCCGTTTTACGTCCTAATTCGTGGGTTCTATCTCGACCGATCACTTCAGGAGTCTACATACCAAACACACAGCATTTCTAACATCCCACATGAACCCATGAGCAGCTAGAACGGATCCATGCAAACCAAACCCAAGAGGCTCAAAACCTAGGTTTGCATGGTTCTAAACCTTTGCATACATTCTATCAAGCACTCAACTTTCACCCTTAAACTAGCTGTCCATCATGCACTGCCTTGGGCAGATTTTTGGACCAAAATCAGGGGACACACAACATACATATCTAGCATGCATCATAACATTTTTCAAGCACCAATTATGCAAGAAATTAACATAGACAAGCCAATCCACCCCTAATCCTTTGTAAATATAGCACTTTACAAATATAGCACTTTTGTAAATATAGCACTTTGCAAATATGACATCATGTAAAACATAGCACAAAACACGTAATAGTATATTTGAACATAGAATACTATCTTTCATACTGCAGGTGAGGTCTGTACTTATCTCTTGTGCCGTTTTCTGAATGTTGCGTCCTTAAATTTGTTTGCAACAGCAGTTCACTTTTTGCTATTTGAAAGAACATAGGATCAGGATCCTTTCATGAAGTGTTGGTGACCTATCCAACATTCACACCTACTCATAGTGGTATGTCCCCGTTACTTGTTACTTTACTTGGTCTCAATAATCATCCTTCTCCATTAAGGATAATCAAACTTTGATTATTCCTTAAGAGGTCACGTTGGATAACCTCTTATTCTTGGTGCTAAGCCTTTAATATACTGCTAGGTTTTCTTTTAAACCTTGGGTTTTACTTTTACATCATAATCCTTGGGTTATCTCCATTAACCCTTAAATCCTAGCCCAATTATATGTTGGGTATCCCTTAGGATTACATTGGGTAACCCTTAAAGTCAACTTTAATTAAATATTGGGTCAACCCTTAGTCAACCATTCTATGATAAATCTTGGGCTTTGGGGCCAAGCCCAGTAACTCGGATACTAATTCCGGTTACTCTCCGTAGTCGGCTTGATTACTCATTTTACCTTGAAAATTCCTTTTTCTTGACTTTGAAAAACATTGTATAATTATCTTCCAAAAATCCTTTAGTTTCCTTATAAAAATTCTTACTTCTTTGGGTGACATTTTATAAAACCATTTAAGACTGAAAATCACTTGTTTCATTTATTTTGCTTTATCTTGGCTTAAATCCTTGAAAACACTTGACTTACAAAATCTTATTTTCTCTTCTTAACTTGGAAAGAGTTGAGGAAAATTTCAAAACTCTTAATTATACTGGTAAAAATTCATATTTTCAAAACGGATATTTATAAAAATCATTTAGGGCCGGAAACTGCCTTTGGAACAGTTTCCATAGTTAAAATAGTGTGTTTTAGAAGAAAAACAGTTTTTCTGAACTAGTTTTAGAAAATCATGTGTAGGAATTTTTCGGTTCATTGCACACCCTTCGTAAAACAGTGTTAGTTTAAAAATCGACTCCGAATTTGAAAAACTTGTCTTCACAAAAGTTATAGCTCTCAAAAATTGCTAAAACTTTCATGTTTTGCAAAAATTCTAGTTTGGCTTGTATTAGTACCAGTTTTTGTTTGAAACTGGCTGACCATTAAAACTGGGTCTGGGTAGATCAGCCACGAGTTTTGGTAAAAACAGAGGCCTTTGGAGCCTCATTTTGAGATTCTGCCCATGTTGTCCCCTAGGAAAGACCCTTCTAGACAACTTTCGTGTTTTGAATTTTACCCAGTTCAGCCTCTAAAGGCCTTAAATTTTCACTTTCCCGAAACTGCCAGTTCAGAAACTGGCCAGTTTGAATCCGAACTGACAGTTTCGGTTGTTTAGTTCGGTTTACGTCCTATTTCGTGGAAACTATCTCGACCGATCACATCGGGAGCTTATACATCAATCAAGCAGCATTTCTAACGTCCCATAAATTCAATCAAGCTGATCTCATGTGTCCATGCAGCTCTAAACTGAAAGCCCTAACCTTAGGCTACATGGTTTCTAGTCTAGCCTCAAGATCAAACATACATCATCACATTCACCATTGAACTAGCAGCCACACTCCCACTGCCTAGGGCAGATTTTGTGACCAAACATCAAGGGACATACCAATCACATCTAGCATGCATCCTAACCATTTTTCAAGCACAAAATTAAGCAAGCAACATCATGAACAAGCCAATCACACCCTAATCCCTAACCAAGCACACACTTTCACATCTAGGGCTAGAAAAAAAAAATTGGACTTATGTCCTTATAAATCCAACTTGAATCACAAATAAAAATGCTTAATTTGAACTTAATTGCAAGATGGGTTCAAGATTTTTACCTTAAACCCAAGTTAGGGTTTGAAATCCCAAATCTCCTTGTTCCTTCCCTTGGTCTCCTAGCTCACGGATTTGCTCCAACTAGAGCACCCAAAATTTTTCTTTTGGTTCCTTAGTAGATCCACTCAAACCCGATCCTTCCACAAGATTTCCCCTCAAAAATTTTAATTTTTCCTCTCCTCTTTTCTTCTCCAATCCCACAGCTGCACACCACAAAAAATGGGTCTCCAAGCTTCCAAAATTTTTCTTGTTTCTCCCTAGTAAACCCGAGCACTCAACAAGTAAAAGCCCTATGGAAATTTCAGATTTTCTCTTCTCTTTCTTTCCTCCTTACCCACGATTTTTATGAAGAAAATTGGCAAGGGTTTGGTTGCATTTCTTGAATAAAAATGGGTTTATGGGGGGGGGGGGTATTTATAGAGGAGGGGAGGCTTGGAAAACACACCAAGGGAGATGTGGAAGGTTCATTCACCTTTCCTTTTTTCCCATGAGGTGGCCGAATGGTGTGGTGGGAGAGCCTCCACCTCTTCCAAGCTTAGCTAAGCTTAGTGACCTCACCAATTAAAAGCGACATGATGTCATTCTCTTAAGAAACAAGGGCCTTGTTTGGCTCTTGCTCTCTTTCTCCAAGTAATCCATTTTTCTATCTAAAAACTGTCCAATTTTGTGCTACACAGTTATTTTTAATACTGTGCTTCACTTACACAGTATATTATACCGTACTTTGATCCAAAATTTTTCTGTGTAAAATCAGACCATAAAGATGTCTTTCTTATTTTTCGGAGACTTTTTGCCCTTAATCCTAACTCGGTGTGCTTGATTTTTCTAGGGTGGTTTTACGGTCTATGCATACTATCTTGATCGTAAAAATACTTTCGAAATCTCTTTTCTTACTGTCTCTCATCATACTTGTAAAGTCAATCCTTCGACCTGTCGTGGTTAAATTTTTGACTTTCGTAAAATCATACACTTTTCGCTTTCTATTCCTTTAAAAACCTCATACATGGCTCATCAATCATTCACGGAGTCTCATAATTAATTTAATGAGGACTCAAACATTGGTTAATAAAATTATGAATTTCTCATTAATACTCATAATTTTTCATGAAACATCTCGTAAACACATAAATTGGACTTTAATTCCTTATAAACAAGGAAATTATAAGTTTACGAAAATTCGGGTCTTACAGAAATAGACAACCTTTACAATCTTATCATGAATAAGATCCCCAAATCTTATTCCATCGATTTGGGACTATTTATTTAGACTGTTATTAAATTACCACGTCTTCTATGTATACCCCGTATACATATGGTAATTCAATATATTACCAACAGTCAATGAGTATTTTATGTTTGCTCAAAATAATCATACAATCAACAAATGAAAGTAAATAAGATACAACTTATTAAACATGAATAACTTCTTCTTTTTAATATCAAAATGTCATATTTACAGAAAATCCCTAATATTGATTTTCTATCCTTATGGCATATTTAGATCCCAACAGTACATATATTGTTATGCTTCATTGTACCTTTTGGACAACATGTACCTGAGAACAATATTAGAGAGAGAGAGAGAGAGAGAAAAGTCTACTGTGAAAGCTCCTGACACCTTTTTTTTTTAAATTAATTTTTTATTTCAATTACCTATAAAAATGTTATGAATATGTAAATGGTGATGATAAAATTAGTAGGTGCACAGATATGAATTAGGTTAACGATAAAAAGAAAATACGTACAATAAAATTTATCCAAAAAAATGGCTCTAGAAAGGAGAGGGGAAAAAAACCGAAACTACCATTACACTGCCGTTCTATAGGATCTATCCAAATGAGCCCAGTGCCTCATTTTACCCTTTAACATTTTACCCTTTAACAGAAAAAAAACCTAAAGAAAAAAAATATGATAGAGGGGAAAATAGTGCATGTTTCAGGACAAACAAAACATCAAAAAAACGCAAAGGAAATCTACAAAAAGGAAGACCATCCATATATCTACAAAACAAGGGGAGAATAATATTCTAGAGCCGAGAATCACTATTGAAATTGATGATGTTAAATCAAATGATTTACTAATTTAGCTACAACACCATATGCTTCACAAAAATTGGGAGGAATATTGACCACTAAATCTTCTGCATATGGTAAAAAATGAAGCCATCTACTATAAAACATCATAGGATTTTTATCTGATTTAATCTTGAAAGATTTACCACATAAATGAAATCACATCGCTCAACAAATTATGTCATTGAAACTCACAAATATTTTCAATCGCCAAAATAAAAGCAGCAAGTTCGGCCCCAAAAGCAAATAAAATGTCCTGTGAAACAACAAAACAACTTTTAATAACCTCTACACCGCCCCAAAACACGCCATATCAGGAGCTCTGCCAACACAACACTATATGTGTTCACCTTAATCTAACCCTAAGAAGGAGACAACCAACCTGCTACCATTGTGATATCCGAAGCCACAAGACATTTACCAATGGCGTGACATTTAGAAAGAATATATAGATCACGGTATAAATTATTCATGCAACTAATATACAAAGAATTAATATTTTTAACGGCCATCCAAATGACGGCCTTCGCCCGATATTTTGAGTATCTACAAGTGAAATTACTTTTAAAGAAAAAAGTGTTTTGCGGTAAGAATTTTTGTTTTTAATACTAGTATATGAACTGCTGTATTAATTATTGAGGTTAATCTTTTAACGGTATTACTTATAACTAGGAGCATTTATATGTTGCACGGTGTAAATTTTTAAACGCGACACTTTTGTGCGGAGTGTTAAAAATTAATCAAACGGTTGGAATGCAGTCTGTACCAATAATAAAAAATAAGAATTCTTATGGTAGAAATTCCCTAAAATAGACCTTAAAAAAGTCTTAGGCTTTTGATAAGGACGTGATGAAATGATAATTCTTTCGATCCTAATTTCAAATTTGATCACTAAAGAATAGTAATTATCTGATTTTGCCTTCTACACTCAAAATGGAACAAAATTAATTTTCAGTTTATCATTTATTGCAAATTTGATATTTTCTTTATTAAAAAATAAAATTTTTAATTATTTTAATAATATATATGTTATTTGTTTGGTTGGTAAGAAATAAATTTTTAGAACGATTTTGATCTTTTATTGGTAATCCGATATGTGTACCGGTTGAAAACTGTAAAATTTAATATTTTAATGTTGAAAGTATTGTTACAACAATATAATATGACAAGCTTATGAGAGGTTTTTATTGCATTTTGAGTTATAGAGGACAAAGTGAAACAAACCTTATGCTTAAGGATCAAATTTAAAATGAACAACCAAAAAAAAAGGTGAGAATATTTGATTGCATGGACACCTGGTACAACTGCCACAAGTGTCATCGTGGCACGTGGCCTAATTAACGACTTCGTTCGTTTTCAATGTGGGACTCATTTTCTTGCACTTTTGACCTCAAAAATTGAAAAACATGAATTACTTGTTGGAAAAAATGGTTTTAACCATTTGGAGGAGCCATTTTGGGGTCTAAATTTGAATGGGACCCACTTGGCAAAATTGACGGGTCTTGGTGGATTTGCGTTCTCCGTCGCGAGGAGATCGAAATCGTATATTTATACGTTCAAAATGGGGTTCGGGTGAATGAGAAATTGATACTCAAAGTATGCCCATTGGAAAGGATTTTGTTGAAAAAAATGTGGAGTCCCACATTGGTTGTGAATGAAAACTTAATGGATTTTATAAGGATTTGCACTTTTAAGCTTGGGTAAGCTTGTGTACCCAAGATGCTCTCTCACGCGCGGGGGGGTGCAAATCTCAGCCCCGATGGGTTGGGGGCCCAATGTGTACGCCCGCACGACGCGGGCAACGCGAATGCCGGGCCGTCGAGCTTGTTCCGTGCGAGCTTTGTTTTGAAATTTTTTTTCTCCAACATAAAATCCGAATCAGGTCATGGAACAAATTCCGGATTTTTTTTGAACCTCCAAAACCGGATTTTGAACTTCCAAATCCGGAATATTTTCAACTTTCAAAACCGAATTTTTTTTAACTTCCAAGACCGGATTTGTTTCTCTCCAAGACCGGATTTTTGAACCTCCAAGACCAGATTTTGTAACCTCCAATCCGGATATTTATGACTTGGAATCCGGATTTTGGGTCCTCCTTGTGCCTATAAAAGGAAGCCTCCACAAGGTTGAAAAACACACTTCTAACTTCAGAAAATCTGAGTGCTCTAGTTTTCTTTTCCCTTGTTTCCTTGTTCTTGCTTTCTTTTTGTAGTCAGTTTTGAGTCTTCGGTGATAGAGGGAAGACTGTGGTTCAAGTTCGAAGAGAGCGGTTTTTCGATCGTGCTAGACTACCGCTGTTGTCGTTGTATCATAGGAAATAGACGTCCATTTGAAGTCTCGTGCACTTACCGGAGGGGACGAATCTGTTTTAAGGAAAGAGTGATTCACGTGCCTCGACAATTTACTTTGGTTGCTTTATTTCGGGTTAAGGTTGAATTTTAGTGTAATTCTTTTCATTATATAATTTTCTTGAAATTGCTTGTTCGTTGATTTTGCTCCATATATTCTAACATTACTACCCTTGTCCTCAAGTTGCCCTTTTACGAACGGCTAATCACCATCAGCAGCGGGTTGTTTAAAATCATTTTCCACGTGTCAAGTTATCATGGATGTATATGACAACTCAACTCCAGTATTAGGCAATTACTTCCTAGGCAGTCCGTCGTCCATTGAGATGACAATAAGCAAGTCCTTTAAAAAAATAAAAATAATAATAACAAAAAGAAAAAAAATGTTGACACTAGTCTCTTTGAAGTTTTTACCACCTAGTTAAACTCTAATTGCTTCGAATAAGTTACATCGGTCCAAATTTTGCCATGTAAAAGTGGAGTGAATTCCCTTTTTTTATTTTTATTTTTATTTTTATTGTACTTGTGAATATAACCCAAAAAAGAGAGAGAAAAAGAAAAGAAAACAGAAAATAATATATAATTGCATAATAAAAGAGTTAGGAATGACAACAGAACAATAGAGAATACTTTTATGTCTCCATCTTTGTTCCTAAAAGTTAAAAAACAACTTTCATCTCATCCACATCCACGTTTCTAGAGTAAGAGAATTTTTACTAGAATTCTTCTCATACCTATCTCAATTTCTATAATGATATACGTCATTAATGAAAGTTTTGATAAGTTAAAAACCAAAAAAAAAAAAAGAAGAAGAAATTTATGGGAAAAAAAAAATGAGAGACTAAATTCATTGCCCACATTGTAAACCCAATTGTGAGTGAAGGGTTGAAAGAACTCCATGATTCCATTGCTGCCATTCGTAATTCGGTGAGGTATGTGAGATCTTCTCCTGCTTGGTTATCAAAATTTAAGTCGTGTGTTGAGCGAAAGAAGATTGAGTATAAAGGTCTGTTAGTTTTAGATGTCCCCACTAGATGGAATTCCACTTATATGATCTTGGAGTCGGCCATTAAGTTTCAAAAAGCGTTTGAGAGATATGCAGAAGAAAATGAAAAGTTTGTTTCCTATTTTCGGGAAGAGGTAGGAGGGGAAAAAACACAAAAAAAATAGGCCCACCGTTCGATGATGGTTGGGAGAATGCCAGGGTGTTTGTCAAGTTTCTTAAAATTTTTTTTGACATCACCCTAAAATTCAGTGCACCTTTGAATGTCATGTCAACTGCTTACTTCCACGAGCTATGGGAAATGCAGAACCAGCTTTCCGAGTTTAGCAAACAAGAAGATTCATTGGTTTCATCCATGGCTGTGAGTATGAAGAAGAAGTACGAGAAGTATCGGGGTAATGTTGATAATATAAATTGCCTTCTATTTTGTGGCTGTTGTACTTGATCCTAGGTTCAAAATGGATTATTTGAAATATTGTTTCACTTATTTGTATGATTCTCCCATACATGAAACATTGTCAAAGAAGGTGAAAGATACCATGTATCGGTTGTTTGGGTTTTATAGTGTGGATGGATCTGCAATGGTAGGGAACGAAAATGTATTGGAGGTGTCGGTAAGTGACATGGAGACGAAAAAAGTAGGGGAGGGAAATGGGTGTTTGTGGAGTTCCTTTGTTAAGAAGATGGAGAAGAATGTGAATGAGTTATTAAAAAAAAAAAAAAAAAAATTTTTGAGAACTTCAACATTTTAGGGGGGCTGGAAAATGAATGCATCCAAAGTACAAGATTCTCTCACAGATTGCAAGAGACATTCTGGCCATCCCTATTTCAACTGTAGCCTCTGAATCTGCATTCAGCACTGATCGTCGCATCCTCGATCCTTTTAGAAGCTCTTTCATTTGACTAAACCAAAGGCTGAATTATACATCTGGGATTAACGTACGTGACCCAATGTTCAGGCCCAGTCCGAGTGGACCCGCCCGAGCCGACATGGGCTGAGTAGTTGCGGGTTTCTTGACCTTGTGGTGTGTTGTGGCCCAATGTTTTTCAAACCCGCACAATTCGGACCGGCCGAAACTATAACACTTACCCGGACAAACCCGGCCGATGTTCAGAATCAGACCTACTAAAGAGTAAAGACAATAATACGTTTACAGATTTTTTTTTTTTTTATAATTGAGCGTAAGTACAATTATGGATATTACGCAGTATGTATCATGACCGCTGAATTAAGAAAAATGTAAAAGTTAATTTCTTTTGTTAAGCAAATTTATTTTAAAACTTAACTTTAAACAATTTACCGATAAAAAAGAAAAATAACAATAAGAAAAAGAAAAAGAAAACAAATGTGGGGCCAAGGATTGTACAAAATCGTAAGACTGGCGAGGAAAGTGGCGGACCGGACCAAAAAAAATAAAAAATAAAAACTTCATTTTGGAAAAACACACAACAAACAAGAGAAGAGAAGAAAAGAGAAGAGAAGAGATCCAGTTTTACCTCCAAAGACATTTTTGTATGTTTGGAGGAAGATAGATAAGATTCAACCCCACGTTCGTGGAGAGCCTGCCGCGTGTCGAGCTCACAGCTTGTACGGATGTTGAGGGAGTGGATCACCCCTAAATCCCAAATGGACGCAAAAAAGAACAGGTCCAAAAGCAGTTTTTCTTTTTTACCTGCTATAACCGGTAAAACTGAAGCTTCTCTAACCGGTTACTTGAGGGGGTTTAAGAAAGACAGGTGTGAGGTCATTTGAATGTCTGTCTGTCTGTCTGGTGGTTTTCAGGGGGTTTTTTGTTTTGTTTTTGGTTTTTTTTTTTAAATTTTAATGCTCATCTTCTCAATTCTTTTCTTACGCACAATAAAAACCCATTCTCATTTTTGGTAATTTCTGTTCTTTTTTTTTTTTTTTTTTTGGGTTTTTTCAAATGCATTTTGCTTCTTCTAGTTTTCTGGCAAGAACATTTGTTCAGTTGTTTCTTTTGGAACTTTTGGTGAATTATCCACACCACAGGTATATATATGTATGTGTATATATATATTTATGACAAACGTCATTCAATGATGAAGAAAACAGATCAAAATTTTCTCCTGTCTTTTGTTCTCTTACGGTTTTATTTCAGAAAGTTTCATTCAAATTTCCTTTTATATAACTAGTGTCTCCTCTTTTTCTACTTTGGTCCTTTCATTAGTATCTACTGAGATATTGTTCTTTGTTTCAAACTTTAAAATGATTTTAGAATTTGGAATTGTCAAGGTTTGGTCTCCTTGAGGATTTTTCTGTTTATTTATTTATTTATTTATTTTTTTAAAACAGAGACCAAGAACCCAAGGCAGTTAATATTTATATGTGAAGAATCCCTTCCTCAAATGCTCAAATGCTCATTCCCGTGCAAAGGTTTATGTCTCTCTAAATCCTGATCTCTTCTCTCTTATGTGTGTGTGTGTGTGTGTGTGTGTGTGTGTGTTTCATATATAGAAGTCATATAATGTTTTTGGGTCTTTAATTCTACAATTTAAGTCTTCGTAGATTATGGCAACTTGGAAGTTAAAAAAAAAAATCTCTTTTTTGAGACAAGACAATTAGAAGTGTTCAAAAGTGGTATTGTGTTGTATTGAATTCCTCCCCCCCCCCCCCCCCCCCCCTCCTCATATGCGAGAATTCATGCCATTATTAATATGTGTTTGTTAGTTTTTTTTTTTTTTTTTTTTTTTTTTCATTGTCCAAAGATGTTGATCATGACTAGTGAGTTGGTTAGTTTAGGAAGATGAATCTTTCATTGAAATGAACAACAGAGACATGGAGTTGCAAAGGTCGTCGGACTATCGCTTCAGAAGCTACCAAGTCCCCGAAGTTCCTCGAGCCTGTCGATCCGCTAGGGTATTCACCCGCTGCCAACTCATATAACTGCCTCTTTTCCATTTTTTTTATTTTGTATTTTTTTATTAGTGTTTAAAGAGAAGATCGTAAACTTTCTCAAGTTTTTCTTCTTGATTTAGGGACGAGGGGCTACCCGAAAGAGCGGTCACAGTAGTTCATTTGAGATTTTGGCCAGTGTAGCTGGTAAATTATTAGAGAACTGTGACAATTCTCTGCATTGTGATGCTGGTATTGCAAAGGACCAGCATTACGCTTCCGGTGACATTAAAGAAGCTGACAAAGCACGGTTGTCCAATGAAAAGCCTCTTGAGCTTGAAAGTTCTAGTGAAAAACCAATGCTGAAGTTTGAGATCAATCCAAGTTTGCAAGATCTTAGTTTATCTCGGAAAAATGCTTTTCATGGTGATGATGATGAAAAGTCGGCTATTCTCGATTGGAAAAATTCTTTTCATGATTCCACTTACATTTCTGATATAATTGAAGGGAAAGTTCAAGGTCTGCCTGAAAGGAAGCTAGATACAGAGTCGATAAAAACGAGAAGCAGATTTGTTAAGGATGAAATTATCATGGGAGATCTAATGAAATTGGAAGGTAAACCGTCTAAATTGGTTGTTTCTAGGAATGATGATATACAAGAACCTTTTCTCAAGGATGGCAAAGACCATCGCCCTTTCACATATCGTTCCGCTAAAGATCAAGTAGGTAGTACAGATGACAACGAAAGCTCTCGTGGGTCACCGATGCATACTGCAAACAAGAGAATAAAGAAAATTTCTGAAACCAAGGATTGGAGAGGCGCTGCAGATGTGATGGATTGCGCTTATCGACAAGTTGGTAATCGAATTTCCTTGATGCATTTTCAATAACATAAATGAAATATGTAGTATAAGCCTTTATCAATAACGGATAGTTTTTGGATTTTGCTTTTTCAGATGGGAAAGTAAAGGAGGTTTATGATGAGGTTGATGGGAGAACTTTTTATAATCACGAAAAATCGCAGAAGATTTATCCTTTCAAGAAGAGGAAGTTCTCTTGCAATGATCGTTTATCTACATCCACAAGAGGACTAAACCGAGAAGGCGCCTTCATTTCACCCGACAAGAGAAGAGATGGCAAAAGCTACACTTCAGGTGCAACAACGCATGTGTCTGTTCCTATTTTTCTCGATTTCCTTATTTAACTTTTTGGTTTCAGTTTTGAACAAGTCTTGTTCTGACATGAAGCAATAGGAGTATCATCATCGACGGCTGGTCGTCAACAAGTAGGCCACAGCTCCAATGAGTGCAGTGGTAGTAAAAGTTTGGACTAAATCATCTTTATTTTTACCTCTGATTTGTCAATTTATTTTAGCAAGTTCTTTAACATGTATTTTCTTTGATAATCAGTGAAGCTTAGTATTAAATCCTTCAAGGTTCCTGAGCTCTTTATCGATATCCCCACGAACGCAACTGTCGGGTCACTGAAGGTACAGCATTGGGATACAGAACAAACTATTCCTTCTAAATTTAAGTTTTCATTTAACATTTTGTTTTAATTTTATTATCCTTTTTTTAATAAAATATTTGGGTAGAGGACGGTGATGGAGGCTGTGACTTCTATACTCGGAGATGGACTACATGTTGGCATTCTTGTTCACGGTAAGAAAGTTAGAGATGATAACAAAACTCTAATTCAGACTGGGATTTCCCAAGATAACAACAAGTGCCATAACTTGGGTTTTATCTTGGAGCCTAAACATTCTCAAACCACAAAATCTCCGCATGTCAACAACGAATCTTTGCTATTCAGAAACAGATCACAGGGAGTAAATAGGTAACAAAAATTAAGTATGAAGCCTTTCATAGGATTTTCTTATAGTGGTTTTGCTTGGTTTTGGTCCAAGTTCTTCTTCATACCTAGTTTTATGAAAAGATAAGTTCGTGGAATCGCCTTGTACTTATGTTGCCACGTTTCTTTAATTAGGCATTCCGCGTATTTGAAATCTCAACAAGAGACTTCAAACGTCTCGCTACCTCCTCCAATGAAGAAGTTGAGTGGCTTTGTTGAAAGTGACCTTAGTGCAGTTCCCACAACCTTGAGTAAGAGTACAAATCCTAAGTCAAAAGCTCTGGTTACCAGGCCATCAATTAGCACGGAAGCATTGGCAGTGGTTCCTTACTGTAGAAAATCGGGACATCATGAGTATGCACAGCGCCGCATCAGGAGGCCTTTCTCTGTTTCTGAAGTTGAGGCATTGGTTCGGGCTGTTGAGAAGCTTGGAACTGGAAGGTTGATTTCGCTGATTAGTACTTTTTTTTTTTTTTTAATCGGTTGAGTGCATCTGCAGAGTGTTCAACTTATGGTTGTAGTTGTTGTTTTTTTTTTTTTTTTTTTTTTTTTTTTTGTCTCTCTCTCTCTCTCTCATTACGTCGCAGGTGGCGTGATGTTAAATTCCATTCTTTTGACAATGCAAAACATCGGACTTATGTTGATTTGAAGGTGAATGTCCATTTTGTAATCCGGGATTAACGATTATGAGTATTTGATCTTTTCCACCACGTCATCCACTAGAGTATCAATTTTTTCTGTGGTGAAGTTTCCTTATATTTATTGAACATCAGAACTGTCTTTAAATTCACATGTACTCGTATATAGATAGATAGATAGATAGATAGATACAGGTGAGAAGCATTTTTTTTTCATATATAATATATTTATTTCCATTGAAGCTTGTATATTTGGGTCCAAAACTTTGTATAGTTACATGAGTGACACTAGACTTGGAGATTATGTGGGTTTATTGGAGTTTTTGCAGGATAAGTGGAAAACTCTAGTTCATACGGCGAGAATATCACCTCAACAAAGGAGAGGCGTGCCCGTTCCGCAGGAACTTTTGGATCGGGTCCTAGCTGCTCAAGCGTATTGGCTGCATCGACAGTTGAAGAATAGTGCAGATTAACAGTCTCAAGGTTTGCCTTTCATGGAAAGAACATGGAAAGAGCAGGTAGATTAAGAGTTGCGGTTAGAGTAATTTGTCATTACTATGTAAAGATGAAAAAGGATAGAAAGAGAAGCCTTATGCTGTATATGAGAAACACGTAAAAGGCTCCTTGTGCGTGTGTGTGTGTGTGTGTGTATTTTCTAATTTTAAATGAATAATAAGAGACGATAACTAAAATCGTATTGAAAACAGGTCTCGATTGGATTGACTTACATCTGAATGCTCTTAATATACTAGTTGCTTGGCGTACCAAACGTTTTTCCCTTGTGAAAAGTTTGGGGCTTTGTAAATGTCTACTTTGCGTATTGCGTTGTTTATTAGTGGATGTTTTATTTGGACTGATATTCCATGCGCAGAGATTAATACAAATCTTTTTATTGTGGCTTTGCTTTCTTTATTCAATTTAGGCTTAATTCAATTATTGATCCCTAATTATGTTGTAGATTCTAATTCATTTTAGTTTCTCAACTTTAAAACAAATCAATTATCGAATTATTGTTTTGTTCCATATTAGCCGTTATCTACAAACACTGCAAAAAACTAAATTGTAATTATTGCATGAAGATTAAGTGCATTTTAATCCAGGTACGTGGGATAGTGGAGAATTGCCCTACTGTTCCACAAATCTAGACCCACTGCTTTCTTTTTATAAATAGAGGAAGACCCTTTTCATTTGGGGTATCTTTTTGGCCTTTACTGCAATTCTGCTGGAATACCCCAGGAAATTGTAACCTTTGTACTCAAAATTGGTATATAGTGAAATTCCAGCCTCACAAGACGTAGTATAATTCCAGTGAACCTCTTTAAATTTCGGTATTGCTATCTTTACTGATCTTATTTCATCTTATTAATTATGTTTTCTGATTATGATTGTTCTATGGTTTTATATGCGATGTCTAAGAACCTTTATAATTATATGTTGATTTTCTTATGATCTAACCATAGTTGAAATATGACTGTAGATTCGTAGCAACTACAGTTTGGTGTCCATTCTCAGGCCCTTGGTCGTCATACACTGGAGATTTGCAAAGCAATTATGTCAGACAACCGCGAGCAGCAAGCGGAGCAACCGTAAAATAGTCTAAGCACTCAGCTGAAAGCTTCAACATCCGGAGGCAATTCCCAAATCGCTATCCTGATACGTCTGATGGAGGAGCTTACCCAAAAAAATAACTCCCAACAGACACAGATTGTCACAACCCGACCATGTAGGGCCATTACCGTACTTACATATCATGTTTACTTAACTTCAACTTAACTTACTTAAACATACTCTCGTATTTCGTAAAAATACGAAAATATATATATTTTGTTTTTGAACTCAATTTAAAACTCAAAACTCAACTTATATTCATACTTATTTATATGTACTCACTCGAGTACCGAGTTTTAAAACCACATTTTAACAAATCATACTAGTTATCATATACCATTACCATTGACTTATCATAACATAATACAAACACATTTTAGATAACATATTTCCAAAACCCGTGGCAGTGTCCAACTCAAATTTCACAGTCTGCAGTGCCATCTCTCCATAGTCTTGTATTAAGCATGCCTGGTAGGTTGCTTATCTTTAGCATGAACGTAAGTTATGAGTTTATGCTCAATAAGTACAATTTTCTTCCCGCAAAATCATTTTTAGTAAAAGAATGCATGAATCGATTATGCTTTCTTATGTTAGCATAGTTTTTGGACCCCTTACATAACATTGACACAATTGTACGTACCGTGGCTTGCAGCCCTGGAGTGGTTGGGGCGGCTAGTCGAATCTAACTGAAACCATGGACCTAACCCACCCTTGTGACAGGTCGTGCCATGGAGTGGTTGGGATGGCCAGCCCTTTCCAACTCAAATCATAGACCAAACCTAAACCCGCCCTCATGGTAGGACGGTACGACACAAGAAAATTTGTTTATATTATCTTATTACATAAAAACTTGTTCTTGCTTTGTTCATACTTGAAAACAGTTTCTTACTTAAAAACTTAGGCTCCGTTTGGTTCACCAGTTTGAGTTGAAAATTTTAAGTTTTAATAGTAATTTTTGTTGACTTTTCAGAAAAAACAAAAAACTTTTTGAGAAAAGACAAAAACCTTTTTAAGAAAAGGACAAAAAAATCAGTTTAAACTAATAGTTTGAACCGACCAATCAAACATGCACTTAGTCTTGTTCTTGTCATGTGATTTATAATTAATGAGCATACTTTCATGATGTCATAATAATAAAACATAAAACATATGCATCATATACATCAATGCATGAGTTTTAGAAAACATACCATGCAATAAAAACACTTTTGCCTATGCTGTAGGCAGAGTTGTACTTACAAATTGTCATACACTCTTGCAAGATAACATACTATATTCCTGTTTTCAAACAGGATGTAAGATAGGAATCGTTATATCTTACTATAAACCATAACATACTATATGAGTATCCAATCCGATTACCATTGATAATCATATATACAAATCCTAACATAATAAATTGATATCCAATCCGATTACCATCTATCATAAAATTGTTACTTATATTCATAAGTAACTTCAGTTTAAAATTCTCTTTTTCTTAAAAATACATTATTTTCTTGGAAAATAACTTATTTACTTGAAAAATATCTTAATTTCATAAATCAAGTATTATCTTGATTTAATACTTGAAATTGCCTTTTTAAAAATCATTTGTCAAATTTCAAATGAATTTAAAACCTCTTTTAAAACTAATTTCATAAAGCTATAGTTTCTTTGTAAAATTGTAAAATCTTGAAAACTGCTTTCTAAATTGCCTTTTAATTTGCTTGAATGTATTTGTTTAGGAAATTTTTTGTATCATACACAGTTTTGAAAATTTAGTTTTATCTTTAAATCTGTTTAAAATTTGAAAAAATTTTCTTCACGGAAGTTGTAGATCTCATTGAAATTTACAACTTTTTCTGTTTTTCTTGAAGCTTAAATCTGCCTTTAACTTACTCGTTTTTCCCCTTGAAAAGTTCTAGCCGTGTACAGTATCCGGGACTGACTGGTTTTGAAAACTCATAAAAACAAAGGCTTTAGAGCACTTTTTTCAAAATTCGTCCACATTGTCACCTAGGATTTTCTGTTTTCTACAATTTTATAATTATAATTCTATCTAAATTCGGCCTTTAAGGGGCTCAAAATTAGGTTTCCAGAAAACTGTCCATATTATTTTTTAAAAACCGGCAGTTTGCATTTTTGTTGGTTTTTATTTAAAGTCCATGCACCCTACCTCAAATGGGCAGGGCTGTGAGCTTACATCAACATGCAATATGTTGGATTCGTTCTTAATCATCAAGCATACACTTATCTCATATTCTTGAAAAACATAATATTGATAACTTACGTATTTATCAATTTGTGTTTTTAGGATAATTTCTTAACCAACATACACTTAGCATTCACATCATTGTCATCTTCATCATTATTATTTATAGAATCTCCCTACTTAAACATGTGAAGGTATTTTCACAAACACGTGGTGAGCAATGATCACACATAACCTTAAACTCAACATAGAGCATAAAAATCAAACCCATGCTTAGAGCTAGCAACCAAGATAACCTAAGCATAGATCTAGCATAAATTGTGACGTCCCCTTACTACGTAGGGCCGCCACCTTACTTACTTAACTTAACTTTACTTAAAATTTAGGAATATATTTTTTTTTTGAAACATACTTATAAAAAGCATTTGTCTTTAGCAATAGATCGTTGATACTGAAGTAGAAAGTTTACTTAAAGTCTTTAGTATCAAAACACCATATAACATAAGTGGTTTTCATCACATATACTTATACACAAAAACTTTTTGACATATCAAAAGGTTGCGGAATCTATGCGTAGTGGTATCCATACCACCCTTCATCTGCCGCCGCATTATCCACACAACACCCATCATTTAAGTTGCAGGTTTCTTACCTATAGTATGAAATATAACTTGATGAGCTTTCGTCCAGTAAGCACAAACGTGATCTCACAAAACATATTCATATTTAAAATATCTTGAAAACATACAATCATCATATGCATATGTGTGAACCATTTATGTTCATTTATGCATTCCTTTTTAACTTGGACTTATCTTTCTTATGGACCACATAGTGTACGTACCATCATTTATTTAGCGCGCCTCCAGATACAGTCAAGGTTTGCAAGGTCCCTAACTGCTCTGGGAAAACATAATTGATTACACCCTCCCGCATCAACGAGAGGGCGATAATCCATAACTTTAACATGAAAAACCCTCCACCTGATGGGAGGTCGGTACGACACTTTACTTGTGATATCTTACCATGTTGTTTATCCTTAGTGAACATACCTTATAATGTCACTATATGATAACATGTCTTTCATCTCATTCATAACATGGTATGACATTCTTTTCATTCATGGCATTTGCAATTATGGCACTTTTATAAACATGACATTTTGCAAATATAACACTTTTTGTAAACATAGTATTATGCAGATATAGCACTTTTCATAAACATAGTATTATGCAGATATAGCACTTTTGAAAACATGACACTTTTAGCAATCATAGCATCGCTTTGAGCATAGTATAAAAACATGCAATAGCACTTTTGAAAACATACTATCTTTCATACTGCAGGTGAGATTTGTACTTACCTCTCGTGCCGTATCCTTAATGTTGCGTCCTTAAATTAGTCTGTAACTGTCGGCCCCTTCCTGCTATTTTAAAAAATATAGGATCAGGATCCTTTCATAAGGTGTTGGTGACCTAACCAACGTTCATGCCTAATCTTGGTTGTATGTCTCCTATACTTGATATCCTTCTTGGCCACCTTAATCATCTTTCTTCATTAAGGAAAATCAAACTTTGATTGTCCTTAAGAGGTCACGTCGGATAACCTCCTTTTCTTGATACTAAGCCTTTAATCATACCATTTGGGTTCAATTTCCATTCTTCCCTTGGGCTACATCCTCATTGTTGGGTCATTTCCATTAACCCCTTAAATCCTAGCCCAAATATACATGTGGGTGTACCTTAGGGTTATGTTGGGTAACCCTTAAGGTTAACTTTAAGTGGACATTGGGTCAACCTTTAGTCAACCCTTAGTCATCCTTGGGTTTGTAACTCGGATGTAAAATCCGGCTACCGTTCGTAGTCGGCTTGCTTACTAATTTTTTTTCCTTAAAACTCCATTTCTTTATTTTTGGAAAATCTTGTGTAACTCTCTTCCAAAAATCCTTAGTTTGCTTGTAAAAATTCTTGCTTCTTTAATTTGAAAGTACTTTGGCTTAAAAATCCATTTCTCTTCTTAATTTGAAGGCACTTGACGTAAAATCATCATTTTTCATTAACTTGAAAACATTTGATTTGAAACCCCTTTTTCTTTACTTCTTGGAAAAATGTGGAATTTCAAATCCGAACCCTTAAAATTCATGGTTTTAGAAGCAGGTCTTTTATAAAATCATCCAAAGCTAGAAACTACCTTTGGAACAATTTTCGTAGTTAAAATAACATTTTAAAGACACTTTACATTTTTTTAGAAAACATTTTTGTAAAACTAAGGTGCAGGAATTTCGGATTCCCTGCGCACCTCCCCTAAAACGTTCCCAGTTTAAAAATCCATCGAGAATCTGGAAAACTTGTCTTCACGAAAGTTGTAGCTCTAAAAAAAAACTAAAACTTTCGTGTTTTGTGAAAAATCCAATTCAGCTTGTATTAGTACCAGGTTTTGTTTGAAACTGGCTGATCCTGAAAAACCGAGTGAAAACTGGGTCTGGGGATCAGCCACGGGTTTTGGGAAAAACAGAGGCCGTTGGAGCCTCATTTCGAGCTTCTGTTTGCTCTGCTCTCTAGTAAAAGTTGTTCCGAGCAACTTTTGTGTTTTAAGTTTTACCCCGTTCGGCCTCTAGAGGCCTTAAAATTTCACTTTTCCAAAACTAGCCAGATTCAAAACCGAATTGGCAGTTTTGAGATTTACTTTCGGTTTACGTCCTATTTCGCGGATCTATCTCGACCGACCACTTCGGGAGCTTACGATTCAAGCACACAGTGTTTTCTAACGTCCCATTCAACCCATTAGCCATCTCATACAAACCATGCAACCCAAAATCAAAATTAAAACCCTAGGGTTGCTTTGGTTCTAGCTTAGCATCATCACATACAAGCATCCACAAATTAGACCCTAAACTAGCATGCAGCTCTTGGCTGCCTAGGGCAGATTTCGGCCACAAAATGGGGGAACATACAACCCTAGTTTCTAGCATGAAATTCAATCACAAAC
>CM046380.1:22119168-22142037 GCA_025413485.1 Ficus microcarpa | reverse complement strand
AAGCATAAATCAAGCAAGAATTTAGCCAATCAAACCCTAGATCTATCAAACCAAGCACACACACCAAATTAGGGCACGAAATTGAAATCGGACTTACGTCCTTACAACCCAATCGAACCTCAAATTAAACTTGAAATTAATCTTAAAATTAGAGGTTTAGGGTTTAAGAAATTACCTAGAACCAAAGCTAGTTTGGTTACCCAAAAATTTCTCCCTTCTCCTCCTTGCTTCTAGCTCACGGCCACACCACCAACAAGGGCTACAAAGCTTTCGGTTGGCTCTAGAATTTTACCCCTCCAAAGCCGAGCATTCCAAGAGCAAAAGCCCTAAAAATTTTTCAAGATCTACCCACTCTTTCTCCTCCCTCTCTTGGTCGGCCTCAAGCCCTAGAAACCCACTAGATTTTTCTTAACTTTTCCTTGCTTTCACCCTTGAAAACCGACCCTCCAATGAGTGAAAACCTCAAGAAAATTTCTTTGGATCTCTCTCCTCTCTTTCTCTCCCTCTTGCTGCCGAACTCTCTAGAGGATTTTTGCTAGAGTTTCTCTTAGTTTACAAATGAAATGAAAGAGAAATGGGAGGGGTTTTTGATGGACAATAGTGGTTTGGAGTGGTTGCACCCTTTTTCCTTAAATATAGGCTTTTCCCATGCTTTTTCCCATTCCTTTTTTTTCCCTAGTTGCAGCCGAATTTGAGGGAGAAAGGGCAGCTCCACATGGCTTGCTTTAGGCTAGTGGATGATGAGCTCATAGGTATGGCAAGAAGTCCTTGCTTAGCTCACATTTTTGGCCCCAAAATTATGGCTTTTTCCCTTAACTTTTGGCTTTCTCCCATGCCTTTCTTTTTCCTTGTGCTACTGCCGAGTATGGAGGGAAGGGACAGCCCCACATGGCCTAGCTTTAGGCTAGTGGAAGGTGACATCATAGGCATGGGCAATGGTCCTTAGCTTAGTTAGGCTTGTTTGGCTAGTGTGCTCTCCAAAACTCATTTTTTTCTTTCCTTTGTGCTACACAGATAATTCTAATATTGTGATTCTCCAAAACACAATATTTTTATATCGTACCGAAGTACAAAATTTATCTGTGTGAATTTTAGATCGAAAAATATTTTTCTTTAATTTTTCCGAACCCCTTTTTGCCCTTAAACTTAACTCGGTGTGCTTGATTTTCTAGGGACGTTTCAAAGCCTATTCTTGCTATCTAATTCATCAAACATTATTCTCGGAACTCTTTCTGGACTGTACTTCGAAAATCCCGTAAAGTGAACCCTTTGACTTTTTGTTGGTCAAACTTTGACTTTTTCGGTCAAAGTTGACTTTCGTAAAACTTCATCCTTTTTCGTTCTTCTTCCTTTAAAAACCTCATACATGACTCATAAATCATTTATGGAGTCTCATAGTCAACTTAATGAGGACTCAAACATTAATAAATAAAATTATGAATTTATCATTACTATTTATAATTTTTCATGAAACATATTATAAACACGTAATTTGAACTTTAATCCCTTATGAACAAGGAGATTACAAGTCTAAAAAATTTCAGGTCTTACATAAACAATCATCAATATGTGTATTTCAAGTTATGGGATGTAAGAGTATAAGCTCATGTTCTTTCATTCTCTTATTTTATAGCCTCTAATGATTGGTTTATGCTAGATCTATGCTTAGGTTACCTTGTTTACTAGCCCTAAATATGGATTTGATTTTATGCTCTAGGATGAGTGTTAAAGTTATGTGTGCTCACCATGTGTTTGTGATTATACTCTTACATGTTTGAATGTGGATAATTTATGCATGATGGATATGTAAATGCCATATGTGTGTTGGTTAAAGAAATTAACCTAAAAACACATCTTGGTAAGCTAGTAAGGTTATCAATATTGTGTTTTGTAATAGCCAACCTTTTTACAAATTTATGATTTCTTTTTTAAGAAATCAAAGTTTGTATTATATATGTTTATGTGAAATGTTTGATCTGATTTATTAGAGTATTATTGAGTTCTTGTGATATTATAGGACTCGATAATAGTTTACATATGCAAGTATGAGGCCTTTTGTTGAAAGAGACGGAAATTAGGGTTTATGATTTTATGTCGGTCAACATTTGATCAGAATAACCTAAGGTATGAATGAGCAAGAATAAGGTATGAGATCACTCTAGAAAAATCAAGCACATTATTTAGAGCAATAAGGACTAAGTAGTTTCAAGTCCTAAGAAAATCCTATACGCAGTCCAATTAAGTGCATATAAATTCTAGACAGTAGTCTAGTGCAACTATACTATTATTGGTTGAAAACAATATTTGCAATATCTGTATAAATATGAAATGCGCTGCATTTTAGGAGGAAAGCCAAACGGGGCCTTATGGGATGACAACTCATCCTAAGATAATTATGGATTTTTAGAAAATTAAGAAGTATTAAAATGGATGACTAAACAAGAAGTGAAAGCCAAATGCCTCCACCTTGGCCGACCACCTCACAAGGACTAAAGTGTAAATATTTTTGTCTTTAGGGTTCAATGTGCAATTTTAAGAAAAATAAATAAAGGTGGATAAGTATGTAAATTTTGAACCATGGGAATTAGGGATTTTCCTAACCAAGCCTCCAACTAGGCTAATGGTTAGTTACAAGCTTGGTTATATTAGTTGCCTTGGTAAGCAAGGAAGATAAATTAGGGATAGGCTTGTATGGTTTCTTTGCATCTCAAGCTTCCACATGGCCCTATATGGTCGGCCACCTCATGGGTCTATGAGAAAATATTTTACTCTTGAGGACCAATATGTAATTTTAGAAATAAAATTACGTTATTCATTGAGCATGACAAATAAGAAAATTTGAGAATTTGACATATCATGCTTGTAGGCTTAATGAATAAGCACATTTGCCTTGCTTTCTTGACCAAGTTTTGAGCTTCAAATTAGGATGTCCTTCCACATGGCTCTCTATGGCTGCCCACCTCATTGGGTCTATGAGCAAATATTTTGCTCTTGGGGACTAATATGCAAGTTTGAAAATAAAAATAATTCAAGAATGAAATTATTTTTCACCTATAAATAGGTGAGGTGGTTCACTAGGAAACCATTTAGTGAAAGCCAAATTTCAACTCATTCCCTTGTCCTTCTTCCCCTTAGGAGCCGAGCCAAAGAAAGAAAGAAAAGTGAGAGAGAGACAGATCGAATTTTGGTGTAGTTGGTGGGAAAAGAAAAAATTTCTCAACCGATGGTAGATCCACTCTTTTGGATTTTGAGGTAAACCTCTCTACCCTTTAGTTCTTCAATTAAGTTTGATTTAAGGTTTAAGTGTATTTCTATGTTGGGAATGCAAGAGTATAAGCTCACCTTTTGGTTTATGCAATAAGGTTTATATTGATTGCTTGATTGAGCTTGATTAGGGTTTGGTGATCTCTATTTTATGGTTTGATACATGATTACGATAATATGTACTAGAGACTATGTGGTATGTGTGAGTGCCTACTACATATTTGTTATATGTCCCCACATACTCAAGAATGATGTTGGATGAATGAAAATGAGAAGGGTGATGTATGTTACATGTAGGGTTCAAGAAAACCCTAAAAACCCTAATTTGGTATAGATGACCATTTGGGTTTACATGAAGGTTATATGGTGGAGAAGTAAATGCAAGGTAATGAAAACATTATGTAATGCGCTGCATGCTTGATGTAGGCTCACGGTCTTAACCGTTCGAGGTAGTGTGTACGTAATTTTTCGTAAGAACCAACTAAAATGGAAACTGCCAGTTTCGGATCAAAACTGGGCAGCAATCTGGAAACAGGATTTTGAGGCCTTTAGGGTCGAATTTAGAAAAGGTTAAAACTACAAAGTTGTAGGAAATGGAAAATCCTAGGGGGCAGCATGGACCGTTTTTAAAAATAACTCTCCAAAGGTCTTCGTTTTTATCAAAACCCGAGACCAATCTTTATAGTCAGTGATTATGGTCAAAAATTTTCAAAGGAAAAAACAAGCAAGTTAATGGTAGATTTAGGTGTTTGACCAAAAACAAAAGTTATAGACTTCAACGAAATCTACAACTTTTATAAAGGAACCTTTGTCAAATTCAAAATAAATTTTTAAAGAAAGACTGGATTTTTAAAACCGTGCAGGATACAGGCAATTCCTGCACAGGGTTTTTCAAACAGTGCATAAACAGGCAGTTCCTGCACATGCACTAACAACCAAATTCATTGGGATCAGTTATTTAGAAAAAAATTTTATATGTTGGATTTTGGGATCCAAGGTTACTTATAATGACCAAATAAGCTATCATGGTAGTGTGTGGGGGACATATAACTAGAGTTACTAATAAATGCTGGTTAAAGATACCAGTATTTAATGTAATGATTTATGGTAAAATAAGATGACCCTTATCTTACGTCCATTTTTGAAAACAGGAAAGTAACCTGTTGTTGCAACCTGATTTGGAGCAACAAAAACCAGGACATAGCATAACCGATAAGTACAACTCTGCCTACAGCGTAGGCAAAAAATGTTTTTACCGCTTTGCATGTTTCAAAGCTCATGTATTCATGTATGTGATGCATATGATGTATGTTTTATTATTGTAGTATCATGAAGCATGCTAATTAAGGATAACTCACATGGTGAGAATAAGATTAAGTTTCAAGTAAGAAACTGTTTTTTTTTTTTTTAAGAAACTGTTTTCAAATAAGAAAATGTTTTCAAATATGTTATTAAGCAAGTTTTCTCGTGATGTACCGACTTGCACTAGGACAGATTTGGTCCATGGTTTGAGTTGGACAGGGCTGGCCGTCCCAACCACTTTATGGTTGCGCGTCACGGTACGTGCACTTATGTTAAGTAAGGGGCCTAAAGATATGCTAACCTAAGAAGGTAAAATGAAGCATAACTGGTTCATGCATTGTTAAGTTTTGTTTTGCGGGTTTATAGTTGTACTTGTTGAGCGAAAGCTCACGACTTACGTCTATGCTGTAGATAAGCAACCTATTGGCAATCCTTGATACAAGATGGTGGGGCTTGGCATGGCGAGTTGTGAAACTTGGGATGGAGTGTCATACCTGACTTTTGCTATGTTATTCTTTCTTCTTGAAAGAGCTTGAATGTATGCCATAAGGGCATTTTATGAAAAAGTTCGATTTAGAACTTTATTATGTGTGATGAGTTCTTATAGCTTTATAAGACTCAAAGATGATTGTTTAGAGTAGAAAATAGCCTTTTTGGAAGAAAGGGACGATATTTGCATGATTCTAGGTCGGTCAAAGGTTTGACCGAAAAAGTCAACTTTGACCCGGGAAAGTCAAAGTTTGACCAGAATAGTCAACGTGATGACAGTATAGTTTTGTGACATGCAGTATGGAAGAAATACTGCGAAAACCCATTTTTATGAGTAAGATAGCATAGATAAGATCAAAAACCACCATAGAAAAATCAAGCACGCTAAGTTAAGGCACAGTGTAAAAGGGTTTGAGAAAATAAAGAAAAATTTTTCCAGACCGATTTTTACACAGATGAAAATTTTACTGCAGTATAAAATATTAATACTGTGTATTAGTACAATACAGTATTATATTTATCTGTGTTTAGTTTAAATTAGACTATTTTTACAAAAAGTAGCCAAACAAGGCTTTTTGATTTATGACATCATCACTATTTTGAATTATGACCTCATAAATATTTTGAGAACAAATCTAAGCAAGACAAGTGTCTTGTTCTAGAAAAATCCTTGCTTGATCACCAAGAAAAGTTTTGGCCACCTAGGGGGCTTAAATGCCAAGATTTTCATTTTTTGGGGCAAAAGTGCAATTTTAAAAATTTGATGATGTAAGCCATGATGTAAGCCATGACATCATTTCCTTGTTCTCCAAGCTTGGCCAGCCACCTAACCCCCCAAAAAGTGTGAATTTCCAAAAAATTTAGGGACTAAATTGCAAACTTTTTTGTGTCCCACGTTGCCTATAAATAGGGGTGTCTTCCACCATTTTTAAATCAGAAATTCCAGCCTTATTCTGCCCATTTTCAGCCAAGAAAAACCGAGAGAGAGAAAGGGAGAGTGAGGAAGAAAAACAAAAATTTTTCTTGAACCAATTTTTGGGTTTTGCTTCGGTTGGTGTAGGAAACCATTAGGGAGAGTTAGAAATTTTTTCCAGCCATTCTAGCTGCTGCTGGGGGGGCTGTGAGCAGTGGAACCAAGTGGAAAAAAATCAGATTTTGTGAGGGAAAGAGTTAGGAGAGAGTTCGGGTTTGATTTCACCAACCAAAACCAAGTTTAGAGCAAGTTTTGGAGTCAATTTCTCCCTTGTGTGCAGCCACGGGTTTGAGTGGAAAAAGGGAAGAAAAAAATTCAGATTTTGGGTGCAAATTCTTGGAATGGCCGAGCCATAGGGGGAGGTCAATTTTCAGTCCAAAAAGAGCCAATTTGGAGCCACTTGGTCTGTGGAAACCGAACCTAGGAGCAAGTGTAAGCTAGGGAGGTTTTGATCCAACCTTAAAGCCAATCCTTAAAGTAGTTCAAGGTAATTTTCAAAACCTTAAATCTATTTTCATTTAAGCTTTTAAAGTAAAGTTTAAATGTATTTCAAGTTATGGTTTGTAAGAGCATAAGCTCACCATTTAATTTTGTGCTCTTAGCTAGTGCATGGTGCTTGATTTGCTAGTCTAGGGAGTGGTTGGTTCCTTTATGCATGTGCTTGTGTGATAATAGGTTGCATGCTAGATTAAGGTTATATGTCCCCAATTATGTGTTTAAGAATGTGAATGCATGATAGGATGCTAGATGTGATGATATGGAATGATATTGTATGGAATGGTTGATGTATGCTAGGAGATAGGACCATGCAGCCAAGGTTTTGTGCAACCGGATTAGAGGGCTGCATGGATACGTTGGGAAGGCATGTTAGAATATGCGGGATGTTAGAAACGTTGTATGTTTCGTTATTAAGCTCCCGATGTGATCGGTCGAGTTAGAACCCGCGAATTAGGACGTAAACCGGTTTAACTAGACAAGGCTGCCAGTTCGGGTTCCACACTGGCTAGTCGCAGGAATGTGGTAATTGCAGGCCCTTAGAGGCCGAATGGGCAAAAACGTAAAACACGAAAGTTGTAGATCAGGATTTTTCCTAGGGGGTAGCATAAACCGATTCTCAAATTAAGGCTCCAATGGCCTCCGTTTTTACGAAAAACCAAAGGTGGTCTGTTCAGACCCAGTTTTACACGACCAGCTTGTTCAAATTAAAACTGGTACTAAACTAAGTAGAATCAGATTTTTTGTAAAACATGAAAGTTTTAGATCTCTTCGAGAGCTAAAACTTTCATGAAGGCAACGTTTTCCAATTCTAAAAGTATTTTAAACTACGACTTGAAATCTGAAAACCGTGCAGGGAGCAAGCAATTCCTGCACAGGATTTTCTAGAACCAGTTAGGAAAAATAGTTTTTCCTGTTTTAGACACTGTTTTGAACCTGGAAACTGTTCCAAAGGCAGTTTCTAGCCTTCAAACATTTTATAAACCATGTTTTAAAATTCAGGGATTTTTAAGGGGAAGTATAGCAGTTTTTCGGCTTTTAAGCCAAAAACTTTTTCAAGAATAAAGAAAAGATTTAAGAGTTTCAAGTTCAAGGTTTGCTAGGTAGATAGTTACGACACGTAACCGGGAATTACACCCGAGTTATTGGGCTTAGCCCCAAAGCCCAAGGTTGACCCGAAGAGGGTTAACTTTAGTAACCTTAGAGGTTAACAAGGGTTAACCTAGTAAGATGTAGGACGAATTATCCCATGGGTTAGTGTAACCCATCAGGTTATGGGATAAGGGTGTAGTAGAAAAGGTTATCCAACGTAACCTACTAGATTATAGTATACGATTTTATGGGGTTATGAGATATAACCCACAGTGATAAGGTTACTTGGGGTAACCACACATAACATGTTTTATAGTTAGGGGGACATATAACCAAAGCATTGCATGAATGTTGGTTGAACACCAACATATTATAGTCGAGATTAGAGACCTTACCTATGTTCTTCGGTTAAGCAGGACGTACCCTGCAGCTGAACCCAGAAGCGGAGCAGTTTAGTATCGGACGTAGACGAGGTAAGTACAACGCCGCCTACAGCATAGGCTATTAGGATATTTTTATCTAGACAAAGTTGATGTGCTATGTGCTATGTGATGCGCTGATATGCTAAGTGTTAATTGATATGCTACGGGGCATATCAAAACATGATTTATGTTTATGCAATGAAGTATGTTATGATATGTATGATCACATGTCAAGCTAAGAATGTCAGATGTTTATGAAGTAAGAATAAGTAGCATCATGATGCATGCTCACTAGTTCTAATAAGAATAACCAGAGTAAGTATAACATGGTTAGAAGATCAGTAGGCAGACGGCAAGCAGTACTTGCCGGTGTCGTATCCCCCGTCACCGGGCGGGTCGGGCTATGGCAAGTGTAAGTCCATGGTTGCGCGCCGGGTACGATCACCTCATAAGGGGCCCATTAGCAGATTAAGTTAGAAAGACAGTAAGTAAGTTAGCAGCAGATAACAGAGCATAATATGAACGTAACCGGTTCATGCATATGTTTATCAGTATATGTTCAGTGCAGTATATGTTCAGTGCAGTAGTTGTTCAGTGCAGTAGTAGTTCAGTGTAGTAGTTACCAGTATATGTTCAATGCAGTGTTGACATGTTATGATGTAGTTAAGTTATGATGTAGTCAATTTATGTGTTGCGGTATAGGAGTTGTACTTGCTGAGCGAAAGCTCATTGTTTTAAGTTTATGCTGTAGGTAAACTACCTGTCAGCATTTGATGATACAAGATGGAGAAGCATGGCCGGGCACTGTGAAATGTGGGGAATGGAAGCTGCTACGCGTTTTGATCTTCTAAATATATTATTTGAAATTGTTCATTCAGTTTAGTTATATGCAAGTTAACACCGTATAAAAAAAAAAAAAATTTCCGCTGTGTTTCATGTACTAAGTAAGTAATGTTTGTATGCATTCCCTTAAGTACTTAAGTAAGTACGAGAGGAAAGATAAGTAAGTAGATGAGTAAGGTAACGGTCCGGCGCCAGGTCGGGGCGTTACAGAGTTGGTATCAGAGCGGTTCCCTGCGACATAATTTCACAGCTGCCTGCCATCGCCGCCATCATTGTAAGTAAGTTTAGAGTTTTATGAATATGCGTAATTAGTTACTTTACGATCACGGTACGATCGACGCGGCACTAAGAAATCCGGATCGGGTTGACGAAGATCGGGATGCAGGAGTGTCTTCTCACAGGCAATTCATTCTAGCAGTTGTAGCTAGAATGATAGTTGGAAGTAGGATAACGATTGACGAGTGTTGTCAACAACGTCAGAATAAGGAGGCTACGACACTGGATAGGCCTGACGCTTTCAAAGGACCTGAGTTCGGCAACTCACGATTGGAGATACCGCCACGGGAGACAGAAGTTAACACGGAATGAGATACCATCACAGGAGGCAGGAGTTAACGTAGATGCTAAGAACGACCAGGACAGAATCGTATTCAACCACGAAGGATAGGATGCAGACTTCAACGCTTCTTCCGTAGTCTCGATCGATTCCATAGGCTAGATTTAGGACCGAATTTCGTTAGATTAACCTTTTGACTATAGGACGACACGAATATGTGATGGCAAAGTGGTAGACACTTCCATCACAACGTTGATTTTGTATGAATGGTACGATGTAATCATTATGACATCGTAAATAGGATGTGCTTTTTGTGAGTATACAAAAAGACAGTTTAAGTATGAGAGATGTGATAGGTCATGAATGAAAGGGAAGATATTAACAGAATGATAATATCTTTTCTTACATAGGAAGTTAGAAGATGGTCTGTACGCGCCAAAACGTACTCGCAAATCCGCCTCAGTCGGATTTAGCAACCGTAGTAGCTAACCTACAACGACAGTTGCTGGAACAGCAACAGGAGATGACTCGACTTCGCGAACAATTAACGAGGATGAACCAGGCTCCCCAGCAAGCATCCTAAGTTCCCCCAGCGATGCCTCAGGAACCAAACATTGTACCCAATGTTCACCCGGAAGCTCAACCGGAGGCCCAGCCAGAAGTTCCTCGGAATGCTGAAATTCCGATGGCACCAGTCAGAGTACAAGTTAACTCGCCGGTAGTACGAGAGAACTTACTATATGAGCGCTTTAGACGAATGAAGGCGCCCGAGTTCGAGGGACCCACAGACCCGGTTGCAGCTGATAACTGGCTTATCAACATCCAAGTTATCTCGGATTCCATGAGACTCACGGAGCAGGAAAAGGCTGGAGCAAAGCAAACTCAGCATCGACAAGGATCAGAGTCGCACCAGAAAGGCCAGGCGAACAAACCCGCGCAAAATGCTGGAAAGAACAAGAGAAAAGGAAATTCCTCTGGCCAGGGTCAGCGAAGGGATTTTCCTCAGAAGAAGAATAAACAAGGGAAAGATGATGCAAATACTAACTACCCGGTATGCGTAAGTTGTAGGAGAAAACATCTAGGAGTGTGCAGAAAGGGGTCAACCACTCGCTATTGGTGTAGCGAGGAGGGGCACTATGCAAGGAACTGTCCCCTGAACAACCAGAATCAGAATCCTCCATATCCAGACCAGAACAACAATAGTCACCCGCTGCACGCAGTTCAGGCAAAGCAGGAGGGACTCACAATTATACAAGAAAGATTAGAGGCTCCTGAACCTCAGGCCAGGATTTACGCCTACACTAATGGAGATGCCGAAGTGGGAACTTCGCATGCGGCGACGAAATAGACTTATATCGCAATATACGATATTATTGTCTTGTATAATTCTGGTACCGCTCACTTACTTGTATTTATGGAGTGCGCCCAGAAACTAGTAAGTAGTAGAGATAGCTAAAACAGTTTTTAAAGATTTCTTTGCCTTTTGGGAGACTTTGTAATCAAGTTTTTGAATGCAAATTACTTCCATAATTATCTATGGTAGAGAATCATTTGTAGATCTCATCGGAATCAAGCTTAGGATTTCGATGTGATCTTAGAAATGATTTCTTAAGTTAGTACAACGCTATGTTTGATTGCTAAAAGCGTTGTGGGACGTTAGTTATTACGATAGAGTAAGGGATTAACCGTCACGGATAGTTGCAAAACTCCACATAAGGCAGCATTGATGGTTAGAACACGTAAGGAGCAAGGAGTTCAGGACTTCAGCCGATGGCGTAGTCTACGTCAAGGAGGGGATTTACGTTCTTGACATGGAAATTTTAGAGGATCAGATGATGTCAGCGGCCCATAAGACGCCATGTTCGGTACATACTGGAGCTTCCAAGATGTACAAGGATCTCCAAGAGAACTATTGGTGGCCCAACATGAAGGATGAAGTAGCGGAATACGTGTCGAAAAGCCTAACTTGTCAGAAAGTCAAGGCTGAACACCTACATATCGAAGGAGATTTGTAGGAAACAGAGTCTCCAGAATGGAAATGAGAGCAAATTACGATAGATTTCGTAGTAGGACTACCTAGGATTACAAGTAGGAACGACACGATTTGGGTCATTGCTGATTGATCGACCAAATCGGCCCACGTTTTTGCGAATAGAGCCACCTTTTCGGAAGAAAAGTTGGTAGGAATCTACATGGTTTAGGACGTTAGACTATACGGAGTACTAAAATCGATCATTTCGGATCGTAAAGGACGCTTTACTCTTCAAGCTTGGACGAGTATTCGCACTACCATGGAGTCGAAATTGGAGTTCAGTACGACATTTTACCCCAAACAGATGGCCAACCAGAAAGAACTACACCAGTTCGTTCGAATTTTCGAGGACGAAAATTTTTAAGGGGGGTAGATTGTAATACCTGACTTTTGCTATGTTATTCTTTCTTCTTGAAAGAGCTTGAATGTATGCCATAAGGGCATTTTATGAAAAAGTTCGATTCAGAACTTTATTATGTGTGATGAGTTCTTATAGCTTTATAAGACTCAAAGATGATTGTTTAGAGTAGAAAATAGCCTTTTCGGAAGAAAAGGGACGATATTTGCATGATTCTAGGTCGGTCAAAGGTTTGACCGAAAAAGTCAACTTTGACCCGAGAAAGTCAAAGTTTGACCAGAATAGTCAACGTGATGATAGTATAGTTTTGTGACATGCAGTATGGAAGAAATACTGCGAAAACCCATTTTTATGAGTAAGATAGCATAGATAAGATCAAAAACCACCATAGAAAAATCAAGCACGCTAAGTTAAGGTACAGTGCAAAAGGGTTTGAGAAAATAAAGAAAAATTTTTCCAGACCGATTTTTACACAGATGAAATTTTTACTGCAGTAGAAAATATTAATACTGTGTATTAGTACAACACAGTATTAGATTTATCTGTGTTTAGTTTAAATTAGACTGTTTTTACAAAAAGTAGCCAAACAAGGCTTTTTGATTTATGACATCATCACTATTTTGAATTATGACCTCATAAATATTTTGAGAACAAATCTAAGCAAGACAAGTGTCTTGTTCTAGAAAAATCCTTCCTTGATCACCAAGAAAAGTTTTGGCCACCTAGGGGGCTTAAATGCCAAGATTTTCATTTTTTGGGGCAAAAGTGCAATTTTAAAAATTTGATGATGTAAGCCATGATGTAAGCCATGACATCATTTCCTTGTTCTCCAAGCTTGGCCGGCCACCTAACCCCCCAAAAAGTGTGAATTTCCAAAAAATTTAGGGACTAAATTGTAAACTTTTTTGTGTCCCACATTGCCTATAAATAGGGTGTCTGCCACCATTTTTAAATCAGAAATTCTAGCCTTATTCTGCCCATTTTCAGCCAAGAAAAACCGAGAGAGAGAAAGGGAGAGTGAGGAAGAAAAACAAAAATTTTTCTTGAACCAATTTTTGGGTTTTGCTTCGGTTGGTGTAGGAAACCATTAGGGAGAGTTAGAAATTTTTTCTAGCCATTCTAGCTGCTGCCGTGGGGGCTGTGAGCAGTGGAACCAAGTGGAAAAAAATCAGATTTTGTGAGGGAAAGAGTTAGGAGAGAGTTCGGGTTTGATTTCACCAACCAAAACCAAGTTTAGAGCAAGTTTTGGAGTCAATTTCTCCCTTGTGTGCAGCCACGGGTTTGAGTGGAAAAAGGGAAGAAAAAAATTCAGATTTTGGGTGCAAATTCTTGGAATGGCCGAGCCATAGGGGGAGGTCAATTTTCAGTCCAAAAAGAGCCAATTTGGAGCCACTTGGTCTGTGGAAACCGAACCTAGGAGCAAGTGTGAGCTAGGGAGGTTTTGATCCAACCTTAAAGCCAATCCTTGAAGTAGTTCAAGGTAATTTTCAAAACCTTAAATCTATTTTCATTTAAGCTTTTAAAGTAAAGTTTAAATGTATTTCAAGTTAATTTTGTGCTCTTAGCTAGTGCATGGTGCTTGATTTGCTAGTCTAGGGGGTGGTTGGTTCCTTTATGCATGTGCTTGTGTGATAATAGGTTGCATGCTAGATTAAGGTTATATGTCCCCAATTATGTGTTTAAGAATGTGAATGCATGATAGGATGCTAGATGTGATGATATGGAATGATATTGTATGGAATGGTTGATGTATGCTAGGAGATAGGACCATGCAGCCAAGGTTTTGTGCAACCGGATTAGAGGGCTGCATGGATACGTTGGGAAGGCATGTTAGAATATGCGGGATGTTAGAAACGTTGTATGTTTCGTTATTAAGCTCCCGATGTGATCGGTCGAGTTAGAACCCGCGAATTAGGATGTAAACCGGTTTAACTAGACAAGGCTGCCACTTTGGGTTCCACACTGGCCAGTCGCAGGAAAGTGGTAATTGCAGGCCCTTAGAGGCCGAATGGGCAAAAATGTAAAACACAAAAGTTATAGATCAGGGTTTTTCCTAGGGGTCAGCACGGACCGATTCTCAAATTAAGGCTCCAATGGCCTCCGTTTTTACAAAAAACCAAAGGTGATCTGTTCAGACCCAGTTTTACACGACCAGCTTGTTCAAATTAAAACTGGTACTAAACTAAGTAGAATCAGATTTTTTGTAAAACACAAAAGTTTTATATCTCTTCGAGAGCTAAAACTTTCATGCAGACAACTTTTTCCAATTCTAAAAGGATTTTAAACTACGACTTGAAATCTGAAAACCATGCAGGGAGCAAGCAATTCCTACACAGGATTTTCTAGAACCAGTTAGGAAAAATAGTTTTTCCTGTTTTAAACACTGTTTTGAACCTGGAAACTGTTTCAAAGGCAGTTCCTAGCCTTCAAACATTTTATAAACCATGTTTTAAAATTCAGGGATTTTTAAGGGGAAGTATAGCAGTTTTTCGGCTTTTAAGCCAAAAACTTTTTCAAGAATAAAGAAAAGATTTAAGAGTTTCAAGTTCAAGGTTTGCTAGGTAGATAGTTACGACACGTAACCGGGAATTACACCCGAGTTATTGGGCTTAGCCCCAAAGCCCAAGGTTGACCCGAAGAGGGTTAACTTTAGTAACCTTAGAGGTTAACAAGGGTTAACCTAGTAAGATGTAGGACGAATTATCCCATGGGTTAGTGTAACCCATCAGGTTATGGGATAAGGGTGTAGTAGAAAAGGTTATCCAATGTAACCTACTAGATTATAGTATACGATTTTATGGGGTTATGAGATATAACCCACAGTGATAAGGTTACTTGAGGTAACCACACATAACATATTTTATAGTTAAGGGGACATATAACCAAAGCATTGTATGAATGTTGGTTGAACACCAACATATTAGAGTCGAGATTAGAGACCTTACCTATGTCCTTTGGTTAAGCAGGACGTACCCTGCAGCTGAACCCAGAAGCGGAGCAGTTTAGTATCGGACGTAGACGAGGTAAGTACAATGCCGCCTACAGCATAGGCTATTAGGATATTTTTATCTAGACAAAGTTGATGTGCTATGTGCTATGTGATGCGCTGATATGCTAAGTGTTAATTGATATGCTACGGGGCATATCAAAACATGATTTATGTTTATGCAATGAAGTATGTTATGATATGTATGATCACATGTCAAGCTAAGAATGTCAGATGTTTATGAAGTAAGAATAAGTAGCATCATGATGCATGCTCACTAGTTCTAATAAGAATGACCAGAGTAAGTATAACATGGTTAGAAGATCAGTAGGCAGACGGCAAGCAGTACTTGCCGGTGTCGTATCCCCCGTCACAGGGCGGATCGGGCTATGGCAAGTGTAAGTCCATGGTTGCGCGCCGGGTACGATCACCTCATAAGGGGCCCATTAGCAGATTAAGTTAGAAAGACAGTAAGTAAGTTAGCAGCAGATAACAGAGCATAATATGAACGTAACCGGTTCATGCATATGTTTATCAGTATATGTTCAGTGCAGTAGTTGTTCAGTGCAGTAGTAGTTCAGTGTAGTAGTTACCAGTATATGTTCAATACAGTGTTGACATGTTATGATGTAGTTAAGTTATGATGTAGTCAATTTATGTGTTGCGATATAGGAGTTGTACTTGCTGAGCGAAAGCTCATTGTTTTAAGTTTATGCTGTAGGTAAACTACCTGTCAGCATTTGATGATACAAGATGGAGGAGCATGGCCGGGCACTGTGAAATGTGGGGAATGGAAGCCGCTACGCATTTTGATCTTCTAAATATATTATTTGAAATTGTTCCTTCAGTTTAGTTATATGCAAGTTAGCACCGTATAAAAAAAAAAAAATTTCCGCTGTATTTCATTTACTAAGTAAGTAATGTTTGTATGCATTCCCTTAAGTACTTAAGTAAGTACGAGAGGAAAGATAAGTAAGTAGATGAGTAAGGTAACGGTCCGGCGCCAGGTCGGGGCGTTACATGGAGACCGCTACGCGTTTCAAATTATGATATTTATAGCCATGATACTATGTATATACTTATATAAGTTTGATACTCACGTACTTCATCAAGAAAATGTGCATATACATATATGTAAATAAGTTAGATTTCCAAGTTGTTTTTTTTTTTTTTTTAAATATTTTGTACTTCCACTGAGATAAATAAGTTAAGTAATTTTGTAAGATAAGTATGGTAACGGCCTACGTAAGGTGGGTCGTTACAGTGTTTTTCATGTAAATGGACAAGTGAATAATTGAATACTAAAAATGAATTCAACGCACTGCATGTTGATGAAGATTCACGGCTTTGACCATTTGAGGTAGTGTGCGCGAAATTTTAAATGAAAACCAACAAAAAAAAAAAAAATACAAACAGCTGGTTTTAAAAATAATCTGGACAGTTTTTTGGAACCCAATTTCGAGCCCCTTTGATGCCGAATTTGGAAAAAGTTATAACTGTAAAGTTGTAGAAAATCAAAAATCCTAAGGGATAGCATGGACAGTTTTTGAAAATAAGGCTCCAAAGGCCTCTGTTTTTATCAATTTCTGAAACTGGTCTGTCCAGCAATTATACACAGCTAGTATTTTTCAAAAGGAGAAACGAGCAAGTTAAAGGTAGATTTAGTTCTGGACAAAAAACAAAAGTTGTAGGTTTCGATGAGATCTACAACTTTTGTGAAGAAAACTTTTTTACATTCTAAACTGATTTAAAGATAAAACTAGATTTTCAAAACTGTACAGGGTGCAAGAAATTCTTGCACAGGTTTTTAAAACTATGCATGCTATAGGAAATTCCTGCACACGTACTCTCAACCGAATCAAAAGGCTATTTTTAAAAGTAGTTTTCAGGATTTTACAATTTTATGACCCCTGTTAAAAAGGAATTATAGTTTTACAAAAAATAGTTTTAAAAGATTTTGAATCCATTGGAAATTTTACAAATGATTTTTCAAATATTAAATCAAGGTAATACTTGACTTAGGAAGTCAAGGTATTTTCTAAGTAAATAAAATATTTTCCAAGAAAACAAGGTATTTTTGAGAAAAAGGGAAATGAAATTAATAGGCCAAAGTTACTTAAAAATCTAGTAACAATTCTATGACAAATAGTAACCGGATAGTACACTGATTCACTATATTGGGCTTTGTATCTATGATTACCAATGGTAATCGGATGGGATACCGATTGACTATGTTAGGGTTGGCATCTATGATTACCAATGATAATTAGATTGGATGCTGATCTAGTATATTATGGTTTGCAGTAAGATAGATGATTCTTATCATATGCCCTATTTGAAAACAGGAATATTAAACCTGTTGTCGTGCCTTGTTGGAACGATAGACCAAGAGCATAGGATAATTTGTAAGTACAACTCCACCTACAGCATAGGCAAAATGTTTTTATTGCATTGCATGTTTTTCAAAAATCGTGCATTGATTTACATGATGTACATATGTTTTATGTTTTATGTTTATTATTGTGACATCATGAAAGCATGTTCACTAATAATAAATCACATAATAAGAACAAGAGTACTTTTTCAAGTAAGAAACAGTTAAGATTTAAGTTTTCAAGTATGATCAACCAAGAACAAGTTTTACTATAATAAGATAAGACAAGCAAATTTTCTTGTATTTTACCGACTTGCCATGAGGACGGGTTTAAACTGTTTGGTCTATGATTTGAGTTGGATTGGATTGGTTGCCCCAACCACTCCATGTTAAATGGTTTAGTTCATGGTTTGAGTTGGATTGTACTAACTACCCCAACCACTCTATGGCTATATGCTACGGTACGTGCACACATGATATGTAAAGGGCTCAGAACCAACTTAACATAAGAAAGCATAATTGATTCATAAGAAAGCATAATTGGTTCATGTATTATCAATTCATACATTCTTTTACTGAAATTGTTTTGCGAAATAGAAAGTTGTATTTACTGAGTATAAGCTCATAATTTACGTTCATGCTGTAAGTAAGCAACCTACCGGACATGCTTGATGTAAGACTGTGGAGAGATGACATGACAGACTGTGAAATTTGGGTTGGACACCGTTACGGGTTTTGGAAATATGTTACCTAAAATGTGTTTGTATTATGTTATGATTAATCGATGGTACTAGTATATAATAACTAGTATGATTTGTTAAAATACGGTTTTAAAGCTCGGTACTCGAGTGAGTACATATAAATAAGTATGAGTATAAGTTGAGTTTTGAGTTTTAAATTGAGTTTAAAAAGAAAAAATATATATATTTCTGTATTTTTACGAAATATGAGAGTATGTTTAAGTATGTTATGTATGAAGTAGCAGTTACGTAAGGTGGGTTGCCACAAAGTTTGGGATGTAAGTACGGCACAATAATGGCATACGTAGTCGGTTCGTTACACTAGATTTCTTATTAACTTGAGACAACTCTGTCTTAGTCTATCAATTCATTATTCTTCAACTTTTTGTTTCCACTTTTGGTTTGTATTTATTTTTTCTCACTTCTTATTTTGATTCTTTTTTTTTTTTTAATTTGATTATGATTTTTCTATTTCTCTCAATGGCGGGCAATAGTGCTATTGTTTTTTCTAAATTTTTTTTTTTGCTTGTTCTTATGTATTGGTAATAATATGCTAATACTTATTAGAAAATAGGAGATATCTCACTAAAAATTATTGATTTTAAGTTTTTATTGTGGATTTTTTTTAGAAAATTAGAAATAACACTGCTTAATATAATGGATTTAAATATATTTTTTTAAATGTGGTTTACAATAAATTTAGACATGTCTTTTTTTTTTTTTTGGTTAAGAATTTTGGGCTTACGTAATGGTATTGGTACCGTATATAGAAGATGATTTTTTGAATATTTGCTTCATTGTCTAAATCAAGTAGGAAATTATTACAAAATTTAGTAGTGAATCAATTATAGATTTTATCTTTATGAAAGATTGTCGAGCACAACTTATATTTAAGAAAAGAAAATAATATTTTGAGGTATATGAATTTAACATAGTTACTTTTTTATTGAGATAATAATGTTATTTATAAGTATATAAAATTTTTTTTATTTTCATATTTACAAGTGATATATTAGACTTTGAATTTTAAGATGTGAAACTTGAATGGCTATAGTATTATGAAGATATTAAGATTAATATTCCAATTTTAGGTTCTTTCTTGCATTTGTAATTGCAAATAATTAACATTGGCATGTTGTTCTATATATAATACTGATGTTTTCATTTATCAATATATCACGAATTTATTAAACAAAAATTGTTACATACATAGATATATATATATTAGTATAATCTTGATTAATATAATTTTTGGCCCCCATACCAATAAATCCTGGCTTCGTGACTGCTGATATTGATCAAATCCATCATCAAGTTTCAAGTTCGTTTTTCTTTTACTTTTTTTTTTTTTTTTTTTTTTGTCTTTGTTCTCAAGAAATAGCAAAAAAATTCCAAGATCTCCATCGATTATACTACGAGATCTAAGACAACAACCCCTTTTCCATCAACACATTTCAAAATGGATGGCCACAATCAATATGATCTCAACGGCCACAATCGTCTTATTTCGCATCTCAAGGGAAACCATCATCTTAACAACTACAAGAATATATGCATCAATTCTTGTACATCACTTTACTTCTAGCTGACATAGTAATCTCGACAAGAATGACTCAAGGGCCAACGAACCACAAGGTCATAACTTGGAGCAACTCACAAATCGAGTTGATCATCCACCAAAAAGCCGATCTCGCATTAATAACATCTCCCACCATTGGAGATTCACTCATTTAGGCCTCACCTTGGCCAAACATTGGTAATTATGCCACAAGGTAAGTATTGTTGAGATCTAAATGTGCCCTAAGGATAGAAAATTAATATTAGGGATTTTCTATAAATATAACATTTTGATATTAATAAGAGAAGGTTATTCATATTTAATAAGTTGTGTCCTATTTACTTTCATTTATTGATTGTATGTTTATTTTGAGCAAACATAAAATACTCCTAGACTGTTGGTAATATATCGAATCACCATATGTATACGGGGTATACATAGAAGACGTGGTAATTTGATAACAGTCTAAATGAATAGTCCGCAATCGATGGAATAAAATTTGGAGATCTTATTCATGATAAGATTGTAAAGGTTGTCTACTTCCTTGAAAGGATGGTTTGTCTTGACCATCGGATTGGTTCCGAGTAGAAACTTTAATGTATACCAGTATTGAGGTATGACATTGGACTGGACTTAAAGTGTTAATTGATTCAGTTTAATAATTCCGTTTGTAAGAATCAATGACGCTTTGATTATCATCCTGCATTAATCTTAATCCTGAAATGATTACTTGAGTTCGTATCCATGACTTATGTACTTTAATGCACTACAGGTGAGACACTGTTAATTCATGGTCAATATACTTGTGTTTTGGGTGCATGACTTATGGATGGAGAAATCAAAATTCATAGATACGGAATCGATAGCTATCTTAACGATAATACATGTTATCTACTTAAATGCATTATTCATGGATTGAAAAATAGTATAACAAGATCTTGGCCATCGGTTTACTTTGTGTTCTCTGATGTTTACCAATTGTATGGTTTTACAATTGGTGGTTCTTTCAATGAAGAATAATAGAACTTTAAGTTAAAATGATTGAAAAGGTAAAACGGAAAAAGTTTTTAATTCAATCATGGATAATATATGGGGATTAAGCAAGCGATAAATAAATCATGGAAGAAAGACTACGTGAGAGAGCTTTCGTAATACGATATTTAAACAGGAGTTCAGCTTCAAACTTTTAGTGGAATAGTTTTGAAGTTGATAATTAATGAATAATTAATCTGGGATTAATTTTTCACAATTATAGTAGTCTCTGTACATATTTCCATCGGGTCCCTCTATTAACTCATATAGTTCCATGTAGCGTCTCGGGATTTATTCCTAATGATATCGGTAAATTTAAATGGAATTTAGTAATGTCTATTAAGACATGGTACTCTCTAACATGCAATCCAAAAAGGATTGGACATGTGAAATTTGTAGACAAATGATTTGTCAACATGTGATTGGTTAATTTAAATTTTGGAAATAAGATTGTGTTTGAATTATTTAATTTTGGAAAACAAAATTTTTCTCTATTAATTAAAAGAGGTGCACGGTTTTTAATTGTGTGGAGGGAAGAAAATTTTGTTTCAAAATTGTTCAAATATATTCCTAATATTAAATTATTAATTGATTTAAATAATAGAGATTATTTCATGGATTTTTCTTTCCTAATTAAAAGAGGTGCACAGTTTTTGTGAGGAAAGAAAATTTGAAATATTCCATTGATTTAAATTAATTAATATGGATAATATTTGTGGAAAATATTTATTCAAATAAGTGAATCTTATTTAAATTCAAAAAGGTTTGAAAGAAATTTGAATCTAGATAGGACTAGGATCTTTTGATTAGTCTAGATTCTTGATTTAAAATTTGAACCACCAATCAACCACTTTTCCTCTTTGTGGCCGAATTTTATTGAGGATAATCTTCCCTTGGAAAAATGTTTTTAGGTTCAATAAATCTAGCCCTAAAGTTGTATGATCTTTTGGTTTAAAATTTACCCGGAAAAATAATTATTAATTATTTTTCAAGAAGGAGATACATTTTGAAAAGGATTGGACTTCTATATAAAGGCTAGGAGTTCTTGAAAAACTAATTTTTGATATTTTTCAAAAGGGAAAAACATTTTTTGGAAGAAAAAAAAAATTTGGGTTTCTTCCACATCAAAAATTCGGCTATCTTGTGAGAGAGAAAAAGAAAGAAAATTCCATTAAATCAAAACTATAAGGAAGGTTAAACTGAGTGATTATTTTCATAGGAGGTTAACCGATTCCTGTTTTGTAGTTTTAAAGAAAGAAGTTGGATCATATTCTCAACGAGGATCATCGGAATTGAGAAGGAGGGATCTAGACTTCGGAAAACATTACCGGTCGCTTGGATTCATAGAACGTATGCCCACACACACTCTGAGACATGGAACTCAAGAATAGTAGAGAAGACACGTTGGTCAAACGCTCTAGAAAATTCCAGAATCCAAGAAATAAGGTACGCTTGATCATGAATTTAATTTATTATTATATGCATCATCAGCTTCTTTCCGAATCGGCATAAAAATTTTAAAACTTCCGCTGCACCGTAACTCTGATACCGGATCCAATTTTTCTAACAATTGGTATCAGAGTCAACTCATGATCATGCAAATAACATAAATTATTTGATCAAATAAATTTCTCTCTATGCATTAATGAAATATTTTAGAGAGTTGACACTCTAGGTTTTATTTTGAGTATGTTAAATATATTATGAATGGATGTATGGATGAATGAATGCTTTATATTATTTTTATAATATATGATACTTGTTCAATTTTGCCGGTCATGATTCCATAGAAGTTAGAATTAGTATCTAGGTTTTTCAAATATAATAGATGCAGTCTATTATCACCTCTACGTCGTTTTTTCAATTCCTAGAATTTTTGTAAGCCGGAAATGGCGTAGGAATTTTTTTGTAAAATTCGGGCTACAATGAATTCAAGGAGATTGAAGATAAACGAAGGTATGGAAATTTTCAAATGATGTGATTTTTTGATTTTTGAAAATTTTATTCTATTAAAAAATAATTTTTGAATAAAAAAAATCACATAATTTTTTTGAAATTTAATTTTCCAATGATATGTGATCTTGATAATTTGGAAATCAAAATTGAAAATTTAAATTTAAATTTAATGGATATTATTATGAATTTTAAAATTTTGTGATTTAAATTTGAAATTTGGAAATTTCAAATTTTGAATTTTAAAATTTAATAAACCGGATTTTTATTTAAATTTTGATATTTTGTAATTTTGATTAAAATTAAAAATAATATACAATCTTTTTTCAAATTTAAATTTAAAAAGATGTGACATTGGAGAAGGAAGACACATTGAAGAAGGATACAAGGCATGGATCTA
>CM046380.1:22066937-22119068 GCA_025413485.1 Ficus microcarpa | reverse complement strand
CAAATGAAGGTTCGGTTAATTTTTATAAATTTTACAATTTTCTTTTCTCTAGGATGGAATCATTATCCATGGCTATTTACATATTTTTGCAAACCATGGATGATGTGTTGCTAAATGAATATGTTATACTATTTCGTAATGTATTGATAACATGCCATATAGACTGGGGAGTGCCACTCATAAATATTGTTTATGCATGAAAAGCAAAAACCCTAATTTAAAAGATTAAGTGGCAAAATGTTTTACACACTAAAATCTACTTTGACGCCCTCATCCTACGTAGGGCCGTCACCTTACTTACTTAACTTTATTTTACTTGAAAATTTGAGAATATTTTTTTTTCAACATACTTATATATACATTAGATTTGCCCGTAGCAATATTTACATACATACATACTGAAATAAAAAGCTTGTTTTAAAGTCTTGAGTACCAAATATACTATGTAACATACTTTGTTTTTAAGATATATACATATATACAAAACTGCTTAACTCAGAAAAATGTTGCGGAATATATGCGTAGTGGTATCCATACCGCTCTTCATCCGCCGCACCGTCCACATATAGCTCATCACTTAGGCTGTAGGTTTCTTACCTACAGTATGAAATATAACTAATGAGCTTTCGTCTAGTAAGCACAAACTTTATCTTATAAAACATTTTTATTTAAAACATCTTGAAAACATACCAATCATCTTATACATATGCATGGACCATTTATGTTCATTTATGCATCCATTTTTAACTTGAACTTATTATCTTCCTTTAACATGTGGGTCCTTTGTGTACGTACCAGATGCGCGCTCTTCAGATAAAGTTAGGGGTTTGCAAGGCCCCTAACGATTCTGGGAAGCATAAACATAACATAACTGATTATACCCTCTCGCATCAACGAGAGGTTGATAATCATGAACTTGAATAACCCTCCACCTGATGGGAGGTTGGTACGACACTTTACTTGTGTTTTCTTACCATATTGTTTATCATTAGTGAACATGCCTCATGATGTCACTATATCATAACATAACTTACATCTCATTCATAACATGACATGGCATTTTTACAATCATAGCACTTTTGCAAACATAACATTCTTGCAAATATAGCACTTTTGAAAATATGACATTTTGTAAATATAGCACTTTTGAAAACATGACATTTTACAAATATAGCACTTTTGAAAACATGACATTTTACAAATATGGCACTTTTGGAAAACATGACATTTTACAAATATAACACTTTAGCAAACATAACATTTTTGCAACCATGGCATCACGTAGAACATAGCAGAAAACATGTAATAGCATATTTGAAAATAGAATACTATCTTTCATACTGCAGGTGAGGTTTGTACTTAACTCTTATGCTATGTCCTGAGTGTTGCGGCCTTAAATCGGTTTGCAACCGCAGGTCACTTCCTGCTATTTGAAAGAACATAGGATCATGATCCTATCATAAACTGTTGGTAATCTGACCAACATTTATGCCTAATCTTAGTTGTATGTCCCTGATACTTGATATCTTACTTGGTCATCATTGGTCACTCTACTATTTAAGAATAATCAAACGTTGATTATTCCTTAAGAGGTCACGTTGGATAACCTCTTCTCGGTGCTAGGCCCTCAATCTTAACATTAGGGTTTAGGTTTTTCATTCCGCCTTTGGGCTTTACTCTTACATCGTAATCCTTGGGTCATCTTCATTAACCCTTAAATCCTAGCCCAATTATATATTCCGGGTATCCCTTAGGGTTATATTGGGTAACCCTTAAGGTCAACCTTAATTAAATATCGGGTCAACCCTTAGTCAACCCTTGATCAACTATGGTCACCCTTCTATGGTAAATCTTGGGCTTGACCCTGTAACTCGGATATAATATCCGGTTACCGTCCGTAGTCGGCTTGATTACCAATTTTACCTTAAAACTCCATTTCCTTACTTTTGGAAAATCTTGTGTAATTATCTTCAAAAATTCTTTAGTTTGCTTGTAAAAATTCTTACTTCTTTGGGTAACATCTTTATAAAACTATTTACGACTGAAAACCGCCTGTTACGTTTATTTTGCTTTACCTTGGCTTAAAATTCCACTTCTCTTGAAAAAGTTGAGGAAAATTTCAAAACTCTTAATTTTACTTGTAAAAATTCATGTTTTCGAAACGGATCTTTATAAAAATCATTTAGGGTGGGAAACTGCCTTTGGAACAGTTTCCATAGTCAAAACAGTGATTTTAAAGAAGGAAACAATTTTTCTGAACTAGTTTTAGTAAATCCTGTGCAGGAATTTTCGGTTCCATGCACACCCTTCGTAAAACAGTGTCAGTTTAAAAATCTAATCTGAATTTGAAAAACTTTTCTTCATAAAAGTTGTAGCTCTCGAAAAATGCTAAAACTTTCATGTTTTATGAAAAATCCAGTTCCGCTTGTATTCTTGCCAGTTTTTATTTGAACTGGCTGGACGTGTAAATTAGGTCTGGGCAAATCAGTCTCGGGTTTTGATAAAAACGGAGGCCATTGGAGCCTCATTTTGGGATTCTACTTACGTTGCCCCCTAGGAAAAACCCTTCCAAACAACTTTGGTGTTTTAATTTTTACCCAGTTCGGCCTTTAAAGGCCTTAAATTTTCACTTTCCCGAAACTGGCCAGTTTCGAATTCGAAATGGCAGTTTCGATTGTTAAGTCCGGTTTACATCCTATTTCGCGGATTCTATCTCGACCGATCACTTCAGGAGCCTACATATTAAACACACAGCGTTTCTAACATCCCATAATTCCAAGCATGTCAATCCCATGTGCCCATGCAGCCCTTAACTGTTTGTCCTAATCCTTAGGCTGCATGGGTTCTATCTTAGCACCACAATCAAGCTTGCACCAACACATTCAACCATAAACTAGCAGCCATACAAGCACTGCCTAAGGCAGATTTTGTGACCAAAAATTAGGGGACATACCAATCACATCTAGCATGCATCTTAATAATTTTTCAAGCACAAATCATGCAAGCAAAAATCATAAATAAGCCAACCAACCCTAATCACCTAACCAAGCACACATACTAACACATCTAGGGCTGGAAATTAAATGTGGACTTATGTCCTTATAAACCAACTTGAACCACAATTAAAATGCTCGAATTGAACTTAATTGAAAGATTAGGGTCAAGATTTTACCTTAGACCCAAGTTAGGGTTTGGAAATTCCAAGATCCCTTTGCTCCCCTTGGCTCTCCTTGCTCACGGTTTTAACCTAACTAGAGCACCCAAAATTTTTCTTTTGATTACTCTCAAAAGCCGAACATTCTACAAGATTTTTTCCCCAAGATTTTTCAGTTTTTCCTCTCCTATTTCTCCTCCCAAACCCACGGCCACAGCAGCCAAAATGGGTCTCCAAAATTCTCAAATTTTTTTCTTGTTTCTCCCTAGCAAAGCCGAGTACCCTCTAAGTAAAAGCCCTCAAGAAATTTTGGTTTTTTTCTTCTCTTTCTCCCCCCCAAACCCACGGATTTTTCAGCAGAAAAATGGCAAAAACTTCCCTAGATTTTGTGAATGAAAATGGGTTTTGGTTCATCTATTTATAGAGGTGGGGGAGGTTTTGGAAATCACACAAAAACCCCATGAAAACCAATATTTTCACCTAGGGGGGGGGGAGGTGGCCGGCCATGGGAGGCTCTAAAAGACTCTAGAATTCTTTCCAAGCCTTAAAAATGAATTATGATGTCATAATTCCAAAGCAAGATGACATCACCCTTGCAAGGGCCTTATTTGGCTAATTTCCCATAAAAACAGTCCGTTTTTGTGCTACACAGATATTTTTAATACTGTGCTTCACTCATACATAGTATTTTTCGATTGTACTTCAATCCAAAATTTATCTGTGTAAAAATCGGACAATATAAATTTTTCAAAGCCCTTTTTGCCCTTAATCCTAATTCGGTGTGCTTGATTTTCTAGGGTAGTTTTAAAGCTTATTCCTATTATCTTGATCAAAAGAATGTTTTCGTAGTCTCTTTTTTATACTGCCTTTATCATACTTGTAAAGTCAATTCTTTGACCCGTCTTGGTCAAATTTTTGACTTTTTCGGTCAAAGTTGACCTTTTGATCAAACCTTTGACTTTCATGAAATTACATACCTTTCCGCTCTTTTTCCATGAAAATCTCATATATGGCTAATCAATCATTCATTGAGTCTCATAGTCAATTTAATGAGGACTTAAACATTGGTTAATAAAATTATGAATTTCTCATTAATATTCATAATTTTTCATGAAACCTCTTATAAACACATGATATGGATTTTAACTCCTGATGAATAAGGAAATCGTAAGTCCATGAAAATTCGAGCCTTACACCTACGGCCTCTATCGTTGGTCCAATAGTTACGCATGGTAGTGCCTACTACTCGGTTTTGACCCGGGAATTCCCTTCGGATAGGTATCTTACCTAGAGCGCACATTGATTTGGATTTCCGAAAGGATAACAATTTTGGACATATTTTATGTTTAGATCACCCCTCGGTGGTGGATGTAAAATATGGATTCAAAATTGGAAACGATGGTTACATACTCATGTTGCTTTATTTAATAACCCTCCCTCGAGGCTCTGTTATGTAAAGTAGTGGCCAAATTAACAATAGTTAATATATATTTAATGGAGTTTGTTCCATGAACGAATATATACTAATTGGAAGGGATCCGTGTTCTTGGCTAGTTATTCTATGACTACCCCTCGGTAGCTTAGAAAGCTGTAGCTGGGAATCATCGTTGTAAGGTATGTGTTTTAAGGGTTTTACACATGAACATTTAGATTGCATATAGATCTTTTTGTTTCATTACAAAACTATATTTTATAAACTGATAGGATGTTTGCTTGTACTTATTACATGTTTTCTTATTATAGATCAAAATGTCAAGCCCTTTATCTGTGATACTTACACAAAACAAATTAATTGGCGAGAATTTTAATGACTGGAAAAGGAGCTTGCTAATCGTCCTAAACTTTGAGAAACACAGTTTTGTCCTAACACAATCTCGACCACCTACGCCTGCTGATGCTCCTGATAGGGATTTTGTAGCGCTTGAGTGATGGGACAATTCCAACCTAAGTACCATGTGCTATATTCGGGCGAGCATGTCTAATGTGCTCCAGAAACAGCATGAGGAACATCAAATTGCTAAGTAGATCATGGATAACCTGGAGGACATGTTTGGTGAACAAACTATCCAGGCTAAGACCGATGCTATCAAAGGTCTCATGAATTGCAGGCAGAAGATTGGAACTCCTATCAAGGAGCGCATGATGACAATCATGGCTTATTTATCTGAGGCTCGGGAAAATGGGGCTGAGATCGATGCTGTAACTCAATTGGTTATGGTTTTCCAAACCTAATCCAAGGATTTCGATTTGTTTCAGGCATCCTACAACCTTAACCGGAATGAGATGTCTTTAACGGAATTGATGAAAGAGTTGCAAGCCTTTGAGAACATTTTTAAGGGTTTTGGATCTAAGGCTGAGGCAAATGTGGCTGAACCTAGTTCGCCTACTCCTAATCCCAAAAGGAAGAAGGAAAAGGGGAAGAACAAGGGGAACAAGCCTGTGGTGAATGCATCTGCTTCTAAGAAGTATACCAAGACTAAGAAGCGAAAGGTGGATCCCAAAAAGGCTAAGTGCTTTCACTGTGGGAAGAAAGGACATTTCAAGAAAGATTGCCGAGAATACTCGGCTTTGCAAAAGCAAAAAGGTAATTTCGATGTCCTGTATCTTGAGGGTTGTTTAGTGGAAGAATCTAAGGACAATTGGGTTATAGATTCTGCAGCTACTAATCATGTTTGTATTTCTCTACAGGGGTTTAAGGTAACGAGAAGTCTACATGAGTAGGACTTCACGTTAAGAACTGGCGATGGGGCGTTGGTGCGAGCTGAAGCAGTCGGAGAAGTGCATCTTTATTTTGATGAATTTAGGTTTATTGTTTTGAGACATTTTTTTATGTTCCTAGTTTCAAAAAGAACCTAATTTCGGTAGCTTGTTTAGTTAAAGATTCTTATTTAGTTTCTTTTAATAATAAAGTTGTTATTAGGAAAAATAATTCTCTTATCTGTAATGGATGGATGCATGGAAATCTTTATTTTATCAAACCTAAGATGCACTCACTGCTTGATACAAAACTGGATAACAACTCTAAAAAACATTAGTCTTCTCACTCTAACAAATCATATCTTTGGCATTTACGACTTGGTCACATAAGCCTTAACAAAATTCAAAGGATGGTAAAGGAGGAATGCCTTGACTTGTATGAGGTTGAACCTTGGCCACAATGCGAATCCTGTTTGGAGGGCAAGATGACTAAACGACACTTTGCTGCCAAGGATGGTCGTGTTGAGGAACTTTTAGAACTAGTGCATATGAATGTTTGTGGTCCCATGAGCATAGAAGCACGTGATGGTATGAGTATTATATCACTTTTATTGATGATTACTCAAGGTATGGATATGTCTATTTGATGACCCGTAAAAGCGAAGCCTTTGACAAGTTCAAAGAATTTCGGGCTGAAGCGGAGAAACAATTAGGCAAGGTCATTAAGACACTTCGATCGGATCGAGGTGGAGAATACCTATCGGATGAGTTCTTAGGATATTTGATAGAGAATGGGATACAATCTCAATTGGCTGCACCTGGTACTCCTCAACAGAATGGTGTAGCTGAGAGAAGGAATAGGACCCTATTGGATATGGTCCGGTCTATGATGAGTTACTCCACATTACCTTTGTCATTTTGGGGGCACACCATACAAACTGCATGCTATCTTCTGAATAACGTACCCTCCAAATTGGTTCATAAAACTCCTTACGAGTTATGGACGAGTAAGAAACCTAATTTGAATCATATTCGAATTTGGGGTTGTCCAGCACACGTCCTGGATAAGGAAGCGAAGAAGTTAGAATCACGATCAGAAGTGTGCTTGTTTGTTTGAAAGAAATTTAAATCTAGATAGGACTAGGATCTTTTGATTAGTCTAGATTCTTGATTTAAAATTTGAACCACTAATCAACCTCTTTTCTTCCTTGTGGCTGAATTTTATTGAGGATAATCTTCCCTTGGAAAAATGTTTTTAGGTTCAATGAATCTAGCCCTAAAGTTGTATGATCTTTTAGTTCAAAATTTATCCGGAAAAATAATTATTAATTATTTTTCAAGAAGGAGGTAAATTTTGAAAAGGATTGGACTTCTATATAAAGGCTAGGAGTTCTTGAAAAACTAATTTTTGATATTTTTCAAAAGGGAAAAACGTTTTTTGGGAGAAAAAAAAATGGGTTTCTTCCACATCAAAAATTCGGTTATCTTGTAAGAGAGAAAAAGAAAGAAAATTCCATTAAATCAAAACAGTGAGAAATGTTAAACCGAGTGATTATTTTCATAGGAGGTTAATCGGTTCTTGTTTTGTAGTTTTGAAGAAAGAAGTTGGATCATATTCTCAACGAAGATCATCGGAATTGAGAAGGAGGGATCTAGACTTCGGAAAGCATTACCAGTTGCTTGGATTCATAGAACGTGTGTCAACACACACTCTGAGACGTGGAACTCGAGAATAGTAGAGAAGACACGTTGGTCAGACGCTCTAGAAAATTCCGGAATCCAAGAAATAAGGTACGCTTGATCATGAATTTAATTTCTTGTTATATGCATCATCAGCTTCTTTTCCGAATCGGCATAAAAATTTTAAAACTTCCGCTGCGCCATAACTCTGATACCGGATCTGATTTTTCCAACATGTATTCCAGCCTTGCACTTTAACATGGATTCATTACAGGTCATCATACAATTTGAGGAGCAATCATCCTTCATACCCTGTTGCAAGGCAATTACATCTAACATATTACTCATCTGCAATGCTTGGAAAAAAAAAAAAAAAAAAAGAAGCCAATTTCAGCTCAACAAGTCACCAATCAACTCGAGCTTCATAGCTCGCTCGTCAAACATCGATTTCACGTCCATTGGGGATATGCTCACCCTTCAGGACAACACTTCAATCGATTTAAATGCACGAAACACGTAGTCATCAGTCACATCAACTCCTCACACAATGAATCAACAACTCTTCAATCTAATCAACTACAGGCTTAACGACATCAATAATCGTGGGCTCATTCAAACAAATCCCTCAATCGATTTCTTCTCATCGACTCAATCTCAACACAGATCCTTGATGATCGTCACTCCAACCGAGTCAACATAAACCGGTTTGGTAAGTTCCAATATAGAATCCAATTTAGTTTTCACTAACAATTTCTAGCTTTTTAGGAATTCTACATGAAAACGAGGATGTCTCCTCTCAATTACTCAACATCAAGTAAAATGGTCTGGATATCAACATCCTAACAACCATAACTGCTTTAACTTCAATGCAATCATGTACAATCAAGTTAGGCTATGACCTTACAACCAAACACCAGCTTCATCCCTCAGCTGGCATTTCAACAATTTCAAGATTGAAATGTGAAGGATTTCACAATGCAATCAGTCTAACTTAGTGACAGTGCTAAGCAAGGTTCGCCTAGATCTCACTTCCGTTCATTAGAAAACAAAAGCCTCTAAAAGACAGTAGTTTGTGATTTCATGGAAGACCAACTTCAAGAAAGGACATTCAATCGAGTTGACAAACGACTCGACAAGACTCCCTTATGTGCGACATCATTTGAATCCCGGGAAACACGCCTTGGCCCTCATGACGTACTTCACACGATTCCCCATCATGGATTGCAACCACTCGACTCGCAGTGATGCCCCATGGGGAATCAGTTGCTAAGCCGCCATATCAGGCAACCCAATGAACGATCGAACCAAGTCATCAACTCATTAGCCGAACTAACATGCTCAATTACAAGACACTGCTTGAGTCGATTTTCATTAACTAAGGAGTAGGGGGCTTACTGTTGAGATCAAATAAGGTACAGATTTCGTACCACATCTCTCACCGTCCATGAGACATCGTAAAGCAAGGAGATCAATTCAAGAATCAAGCACCATCCCAATGTCATCATATAGAAAGATCACAAAACCTGCCATATTTACTCCTACAAGCAATCAAAGAAAGAATCTAGCTTGAAAGGGACTTTTCCTAATTCAACAAGACAAGCTATTTATAAAAAGTCAACCAAGACCAAATGAGGCAACTTCTAATAAGTAAATATGGCAAGATCTATACCAAATCAAGCAACTAAAGCTGTCAATCTCTATCTATAAATAGGAGGCATCACCATATGCCCAAGGATCCAAATCCTTAATCAACTTTCACCCATTCTATATGAAGAGCACGCCTAAATACACTCAAAACGTCCAATCTCATATTTAAGATCATTTTGTCTTCATGAGAATACGCCCAAAAAGATATTTTTGCTTGAGACATGAGAGAAATCCTTGGAGATCCTTCTCTGACCACATCGAGATTATCTCACAGGAGGCCGAATCATCTCGGAATCGTCCCAGAATTCCCGCATATTCATCTCATTCTTTACACTCCCTTCTATCTCTCTCTATTTCATGCATTTCTCATCTCTATTCTTCTCATTCTCACTGTTATGACATTCATTGTATTATTTCATCAACTATAGTAAAACCCCCAGAGTCACAACATAGGACTAACTCTCACATAGTGTACCTCTATAGATCTCATACGACATTCTTTGTCTCATTTACTTTAATTTACTATTATTTTGTAGTTAACATGCTCGGTTAACTCAACACGCGCTTAGTCGACTCAATGATATAGTCATAAGTCCAATCTTGACTCGATTTGATTTGAGTATAGATTTTAGTGTTTACAATATTTATTGATCAAAATAGAATTTTATATTTTTTATTATAGCATAAAAAATTTTCATCATTTATATACTCGAACTTAAACTAAATTTTGGATCCGTGAATATTGCCATTGCCAACCCTGAACATAAAATGGTGAAGAATATTATATTCCGTACAAGTACAACGTGTCCACGTCAGATTCCACTGGAACGAGCGGGTCAACCTACGATGGACACTCAATTCAATATGCACTCCACTTCTCTCTTCTCACCAAAATAATAATAAAATAACAATAATAATAATACGAAAATAAAAGAAAATAAAAAAGAAAGAAAGAAAAAGTGTGAGGGACAGAATTGAAATTTCGTCAGCACTCCAAAAAAGAATATTTTTTTTAAGGAGCCGTCAGCACTCAAATTGTCCCCCTACGCTTTTCGCCATTAATTGAATAGAAAAATATATTTCCCACTCTCTCTTCTGGACGCGTGTCACATGCGAATATGCAATGAAGAGCATTCCGGCCAATTCACTCCAACGAGAGAACGTGGTGGGGTGTGTTCCAGCCCATCGTGCTCCTGCGAGACATATCTGCAAAACGTTAAACGAAAAAGAAAAAGAAAAAAAAAAAAAAAAAGCACTAAAGGACGACGTAATTTTCACTCATGTGGATACGTGGCGACCAGTAATAGGTGGGCTTGGAAGTGTCAACAGAACAATTATTCACACGGAGACAAGAGGCGGGACGTGAGGTCAACGGCTGTGATTTAGTCTACTCAAACTCAAGAGGAAGAAGAAAAAGAACCTCATTTCATCGACTCTCTCTGTCAATATCCCCTCTTCTTCTTCTTCTTCTTCTTCTTCAGCTTCAGTGAGGTAAAAAGCTCTGCTTTATTCTAGTCATTTCTGTTTCTTGTTTACTTTGATGATATAAATTTCTTCTTTTTTTTTTCTTTTTTTTTTTTCCCCTTTCCTTTCTATAATTTCTATGTTTCACGTTCTTAGATGCTGATATTTTGGGGTTTTTTTCTTTTCCATTTTTTTTTCCCATTTCGTTTTTTGCACTTGAAATTTTTCTCTGATTAGATTATTTTTGACTTGAAAGTTTTGAAATCTTGTTTTCTTGATTTGGTTGAAGTAGAAATGTTAGCTCTCATATATGTAATTTTTTTTTTAATGGTTTTCAGAACTGAGCTGGTTTTTTGAGGATGAAAAGGATTGAGTTTGGAATTTGGAGAACTTGATTTTGGGGGGTTTTTTTTGCTGGTAGAGTTTCTTTCTTTGCTAAGTAGATGACAATGGATCCGCGTCTTAGGGGATTTTCGAGCTCCATCAATGGAGTTCATTTGGGAAACCAACCTCTTTCGGTTCTTCCGCCGAACCCGGACGTTATGGTCGTACCTCGATTCGATACTAATGGTAACAATCACAATGCTTTGTTAGATCCTAGCCAGAGTAGATTTAATTACCCTCCTCCAACTGTTCTAACCCCAATTGATAATGGCAATTCGGTTTCGACTGCGAGCCATGAGGAATATTCACCTGAAGACTGCGACTTTTCGGACACGGTGTTGAAGTACATAAGCCAGATTCTCATGGAGGAGGACGTTGAGGACAAGCCTCAAGAGTCTTTGGATCTTCAAGCTGCTGAAAAGTCGTTCTATGACGTTCTTGGGAAGAAGTATCCACCGTCCCCGGAACAAAGCCACGGTTTCATCTTTCAAAATGGTGATAGCCTAGATGAAAATTTCAGCTCAAATTCTGTCGGTTATTCCACCGGTTGTTACTATAGCAGTGAGTATTCGGGTGATAATACCTTTAGACAAAATCTAAGTGAATACTCCTCTCAATTGCAATATCTTCCGGTTTATGGAATATCCCAATCGTCATACAGCTCTTCAAATAGTGGATTTAGCAGTGTGGATGGGTTTTTGGACTCGCCTAGTAGTAATATTCAGGTCCCGGATTTGAGTAGCGAGAGTCAATCCGTATGGCAGTTTAGGAAGGGGGTTGAGGAGGCTAGTAGGTTTCTTCCCACTAGAACTGAGTTGTTTGTCAATCTAGAGACTGGTGAATTGCCGTTAACTGATCTTAAGGGGGCAACCTCTACCGAGGTTTCAGTCAAGATGGAGAAAAAGGATGATGGGGGGTTTTCACCCGGAGGCTCTAGGGGCCGGAAGAATCCTTCTAGGGAGGAAGAAGACGTGGAAGAAGAGAGGAGTAGCAAAGTAGCAGCTGTTTACATTGAATCCACTCTGCGATCGAAGATGTTTGATCTTGTGCTGCTTTGTGGTAATGGGGGTGATAAGTGTCATTTATCATCTTTCCGTGAGACCTTGAGGAATGAACTTAGCAAAAGTATGCAACAAAATGGGCAATTGAAAGGACCAAATGGAGGAGGAAAGGGTCGTGGTAAGAAACTTGGGGGGAAGAAGGAGGTGGTGGATTTGAGAACGCTCTTGATCCAATGTGCACAAGCAGTTGCAGCCGATGACCATAGGAGTGCAAATATACTGCTAAAGCAGATAAGACAGCATTCGTATCCTTTTGGCGATGGAAATCAACGACTAGCTAGTTGTTTTGCCGATGGCCTTGAGGCACGCTTGGCTGGTACGGGTAGCCAGATTTACAAAGGCCTTGTTAGCAAAAAAACATGTGCTGCTGATATGTTGAAAGCTTACAGGCTATACCTTGCCGCCTGTCCGTTCAGGAAGATATCTAATTTTACGTCAAACAGGACAATTAGACAGATATCAGAAAAAGCAAAAAAGGTTCATGTCATTGACTTTGGTATCCTTTATGGCTTTCAGTGGCCCACCTTTATTCAACGCCTCTCGATAAGAGAAGGTGGACCGCCAGAGCTTCGGATTACTGGAATAGAATTTCCCCAACCCGGCTTTCGACCAGCTGAGCGAGTTGATGAAACTGGACGCCGATTAGCAACTTATGCCGAGAGTTTCAAAGTGCCGTTCAAGTACAGCGCAATTGCAAAGAGGTGGGAGACCATTACGGTTGAGGAACTGAAGATTGAGAAGGATGAAGTCGTTGTAGTTAACTGTTTGTATCGAGGAAAGAACTTGCTCGATGAAAGTGTGACAGTGGAGAGCTCAAGGAATGTAGTTCTTGGCTTGGTAAGGAAAATTAATCCAGATATCTTCATTCACGGGATTGTTAATGGAGCTTACAATGCGCCCTTCTTTGTCACACGCTTTCGGGAAGCATTGTTTCACTTTTCTGCGATATTCGACATGCTTGAAACTATTGTACCGCGTGGGGAACCAGAACGGATGCTGATTGAGAAAGAGATCTTCGGCAGGGAGGCTTTGAATGTCATAGCATGTGAGGGTTGGGAAAGAGTGGAAAGACCAGAGACATACAAACAATGGCAAATCCGCATCATGAGATCCGGTTTTGTGCAAATCCCATTAGACAGGGAAATTGTGAAGAGGGCAACCGAGAAAGTAAGGTCAACTTACCACAGGGACTTTATAATTGATGAAGATAGCGGGTGGTTGGTTCAGGGATGGAAAGGGCGGATAATATTCGCCCTCTCTTCATGGAAACCTGCCTAAGATGTTTTTCTTTGGAAAGCACGGCAAGTACTCAGGGCTCTGCCTCTCAGATTCCACATTCAAAAGGATAATTAAAACTGTGGATCAGAGGTAATTGCTCTTCATTTCTATTTTCTAGTTTTCATCATCATTTTAGGTTATTATTTCTTTTTTCTGTTCCTTTGTGTTCTTCATTTTACAATTTGATTATAACTTAACCTGACAGGCCAGTGTAGCTGATTTTGATCGTTTTTATGATTGGTCCTGCTGAGATAATGCCAGTCTGAAAGTTGCTTACAAAATCATGTAACAATTGGCTTTTACACATCCTGTATTATTTATAAGAAGGTGTTTCATCATTTGGTCAAACTGGTAGTTAAAAAATTAAAAATTAAAAAAAAAAAAAAAAAAAAAAAGGAAGCAAGCTTTGTACATAAACCAATCCTTCCAGTTCAATAAAGCAGAGAAGATTATGCAGCTCAGTAGTTTGTGTCTGTGTGTTTCTTTTCTTTTCATTTTGTTTTGACTTTTTTACTTATTTATTTATTTAACTGTTGGAAAATTCTTTTATCCTACCAACCGGAGTATGATGTAGCTTTTAATAGTTAGAGTCACAAAGTTCTCTTAAATTGTCATATTTTACTTAATCTAAAATGATATTGATTCCATGAGACGGTTGAAGATTAAATCTGAATTTGATTTAACAGTTAAAACTTACAAGGTCAATTAGATGTTTTTTCATACCATCCCAGGAAATTTTTTATTTTACTTGCTTTATCATCGCCTTGATCTTTATTTGGAACTTTTATCCACATGATTTATGAAAGAGATGATGGAGAATCAGATGCTTTCAAGTCATTTTATCAGTTATCAATTTAAAAAAAAAGTAACTTAAATTTATATAAATATAGGAAAGGTCTTGTATTTGATACTAGATATCATCCTGCATTTTTAACTTTTTAGTTGGAAACTTGTAATAATTAATTGATTTATGATTTATATGTTACTTCCTATTTGAAACCTTATAACATAGTAATTTCATATTATGAACCTTGTCACATGATACTAGTTAAAAAAATGTTACATTAAAATCACCTTGTTGGTGTAACATACCATAAAAAAAGTTACAAATGCTGTATAAAGGGGATGTCAAATAGCAATCCCTCCCTCTATGTATAATTTTTTTTTTTTTGGTTTTTTGTCAGTAACCCCTTGTTGGAAGATTTTTTATAGTTGAAATTTCTCTTTGGTTTGCGCATTGAGTCCAAGAGTAATGTTCAAATACAAGTTCTCGTAGAGGGAACATTTTGCTCACAAAGTTGAGGAATAAAACTCTTGGAAAATTAATGTAGTCCTTTTACAATCTCGATCAAAGTGCAGGCCCACGAGAATTCTAGAGACATTTGAAGTTTTGTGTTTAACAGTTGTGGTGGTCCTAGTTACAAGATGTGTTGGATCGAGGTTGACTGCACAAAGACTAGACGACAAAATTTAACCAGTCATTTTTTTTAGCAGAGAAAGTAACCTTTTTTTTTTTTTTTTTTTGGTTAGAGTAACCAAGCGTTTGGAGTATAGGTGAACGTGCGTGTTTACTTGTTATTTTCTTACCCTATTGGGAATCACCACTCTACTTTCTGCTATTGATGTAACTTTTTTTTTATTGGGTTATTTTAAAAGGGTAAAAAGGTATTATTGTTAATCAGTTAAATTAGTCAAAAGGGCTAGATGTGGGATAACTTAAATATCTTAAAAGAGCTTAGAATGAGTAGACACAGAATTAGTCAAAAGATGGACAACTATCCTTTTAATCGTATAATTGATAGAAAGATAGTTTCGATAGATTGATATTTCAGCACAAGCGGTGTCTCTAAAAACCAAAGCTTAATAAGCTCGTAACCAAAATAGCTCAAGCTTTAAAGGCACCCTTGCCACAGATGAGTGAGCAGATATGGTATTTAAAGCTTCTTAAACTTGTAGTCAAGTGACAATCATATTTTAAGATATCAAAACCTAGAGGATACCTTCTTACCAGTTATATAAGTGTATAATTCAGAATTTCATCTAGATCGTTGTATAGAACTATAACAGATATACATGAATTCTTTGAAGTATATCAGAAAAAGTGTTTAGAAAAAGATAACTAGAAACTGAGAATATTATTCAATGGAAATTTCTTACATTCGATGCCTTCTCGAGGAAGGAGATACAACCTATTTATAGGAAAAGGGGGTTCGGATTTCAAATCCAGATTTCAAACTTATTTTACAAAGTTATTCATGCGAGAAACACAACAAACAACACCAAAATTCAAATGGCCGACAAAAGGAAAAGTAATGCGCTGGAAAGTAAAGTATATCACGTGAAAAATAGATTATACCGACACAAAACGTTAAAGACACAAAGTGAGGTTTATAGACAGGTGGCTGAAATTCGAGCTGGAAATCTTATCCTACTGGGCTAGTGCAGGCTGACGTAAGTGCTGACGTCTGAGTCGTGCTGTGCTAGCTTTTTGAGTGACGTAAGAGCTGACTTCACCATTTGAAGTTAATGGGCTCGTGAGATGGGCTAAGATTCGAATCCAAGGACTAATCATAAAAATCATTTCCTTCTGATCCATAGTATGCACATTCATTTGTGGGGTCATCAGTTGGTCCATTGGAACTGGGCCTTGGTTGAGTGCAAAATCTCGGCAAGTCTTTTTCTTCATCATCAGTGATGGTGAGCTGTGAAAATTAGTAAAGATTGGGGGATCGATTTGGATTGAGATTGGCATTGAAATCGCAGAAAGGACTAGTATTACCAATAATCGAGGTGATCTTGGTATGATAATAATCAAGTTCCCTTGTGAGCCTTAACATGTATCCATCTAGAAGGATTTCCCATGGAGCATTTTCTGATGGAGGGGCCTAGATTTCATCTGGGATAATCCTGTTGTTTAAGAACAGTTGCTTTTGAATGCGTCTGTAGACAGGGCTGTCTTCTGTGAGAGGAGTTTTTCCTGAGGTAAACACTTCAATTTTTGATTGAAAGTATGGAGTGTTTCCTATGAGTTCACAGTTAAGGCTGATCAGGAAGACTGTGTAACATTTCAAAGGACATGCATTGTTGACGTTGAGACTAATCGGGAAGGCTGTGAAAGCCAGTCTGTCACCCTTGATCTTTTTCCATTCTTGATCTAGAAGCTGTCTCCATTTTGTGATTTGAGCAAACCAGGTGAGGGTGTTGGTCTGAGTTTGACAAGCTGGTCTGAAGTCTGCGCTATCTTGATAGAGTTGGATGGTGGTGTGGAGTGGGACTGTGGGAACTTCAATGGCGATTATGTAATAACGCGCTAAATACCAGAAAAAGTTAGATAACTGTTTTGGCATATAGAGAGCATAACGGAAGGGAATGAGTTTTGCAAATGGATATTTTGGGTGGATTCCAAGATCATGGAAAATTTAATTTCCCATTTTCTTGATGAGTTGAGTTTGCATTTTGAGGGCTATTTTGACAGTTTTTTGGATAGGGTTTATGGAGGTCATAATTTTGAGGGCATCTTTTGGAAAAGTATCTGGGAGGTTATGGATAGAAGTAGAAGATGAAGAGGTCATGTCTGTTGATCAAGGCGAATTTATCACACCTATTTTCTACTCGCAAGTGCACGAGGTCATCAAGTAATACAGTAGTGAGTGAGTGTTGTGTCCCACGAGGATTGTGTTCCTAAAATCTAGCTAAGTACTACAACTCAAATAACCTAGTTTTATCCAGACAAGTCAGAGATAGAATGATGTTGACAGAACAAAATTAAAATGCTAAACTAATTTAATAAGCAAATAAAACGATGCAAGGAGTGTCTTGGGATCGAAGGGGGCTCCAATGATAAGGTAGCTAGGGTTCTTGATTTCATCTTGCCTAATTATTCTAAACCTATTCAATGCCATTGATCTCCATCAAGCCAAACATTAATCATGAATTTCCTATAATAATCCAACTCCCTCTCTCGAGTGCTGAGTCAAATCTATGCAAAACAACCTAATTAATATCCCTATTAAAAAGGTTAGTTATGCATTCATTTAGCCATAATTTATTTGTGATTACCTAGCGCATATTTATCTCCCGATTCCAATACTTACTAGGCTATGTTCAACAAATCTCAACATATGCAAGTGACTCTCTCAAGCCAAAATCCACATATCTAAATCCTCTAACCAATCTTTCAATTGATTAAGGCATTAAACAAAGAAGAACATAAATGTTTGGGCATGAGAAATATCAAATAGCATTAAATATTCATAGCATAACTGTAGCAAGATTACATCATGTCCCCTAGCATAAAAATCTAGCAAGACATCAAGATTCTCAAATCCAAAACAAAATCTGAAACAAAAATCAAACCCATATTCAAACACGAATTTAAAGAGTAAATCAAGAGCTACAAAGAGGAAAAAGAGTAGAATGAAGAAAACTAGTTGAAGAACAAGCTCCCAAGTCTTCAATCTTCTTCAATCTCCAAGCAAAAACCTTAAACCCTAGAAATATTCTCTCTATTCTTCGTATCTGGTTCCGGGTCTCCTCCTCCCTCTTTTTCGCACCAGCTTCACCTTATATATCCCCCAAGAATCAGTTCATTTTCACCCAAAAATCAGTCATCCACGTGTGCGAGCGCTGCAGCAGACGAAATGGGGCTGCAGCGCGTTTTTTTCGTGCTCTAGGGCTACAGGAGGCGCGCTGCAGCGGGCATTTTGTGCGCTGCAGCGCGCTTTCTTTTGTGCGCCAGACTTCAGGAGGCGCGCTGCAGCGGGCCTTTTGTGCGCTGCAGCGCGCCTGGATCAGGGGAGAACTGGGGCTGCAGCGGGCTTTTTGTGCGCTGCAGCCTGCAAAATCATAGCTCTCGGCCTTTAAGCACGCTGTAACGGATGTTTAGTGCGCTGCAGCCCGCCTTTTGCTTCTGTGATTCCTTTATTGGTGCCTTTATGCTCATTCTTGCAATTTACCTTCAAAACAATAAGAACAAAATAAAAAAAAAAACTAATAAAAGTGCTCAAAAACCAACCAAATGCCTAAGAGTAAAGAACACTAAAAACACTACATCATCTGTGATCATGAAAAAGAGTGGGATGGGGTTATGGATATGTCTGGTGATGAGATTTATAGCTGGTCGTGACAAGAAGTTAGGGATAACATTATCTTTTCCTTTAATATGAGAAATATCAAAGGAATATTGTGAAAACCATGCAGCTAATCTCAGTAACTTCGCATTTACCGCTTTGTTGGGCTTGAATTTGAGCATTCCTTTTGATGTGGCAAAGTCAGTTTCTACTAGAAAGTGGTGTCCAATCAAGTTGAATTCAAACTTCAGGATTCCTTGCTTAATAGCTAAGAGTTCCTTGAATGTTGAATGATGGTGGAGCTGAGAGTCTTTGAAAGTACCACTTTTATATCCACATATCTGTCTTTTCCCTTTTTCATCTTCTTCGTAAAGGACTGCTCCCCAATGTTTGTGGCTTGCATCCATCTGCAGAATTCTTTTTCCTGTGGAGAAAATCTTCAATGGTGGCAGGTTCTGCATTTGTCTTTTCAGGTATTGGACTGATTCATTATGTATTGAGGACCAAGCAGGTGGGTCTTTTCTGAGCATTTGTTCCAGGGGGCTGTATGCTGAGAAAGCTATGGAACAAAATCTCGAAGAGAATTAACTATCCCGAGAAATTGTTGGACTTGGGCCTTTGTAAGCTGATTTGGGAATTTAACTAATTCATGGGCTATATGGGTCTGGACCTCATAATGTCCATTGTTTAATTTCATTCCCAAAAAATCAATTTTGGATTGGCCAAGTAACATCTTCTTCTCTGAGAGCATTACTCTGTGTTGCCTAGTAAGGGCTTCAAATTGGGCTAAAAGGGTTAAATGGGCTTCTTGTGATGATGAGAAAAAAAGGATGTCATCGATATAGACAAGGGCTTGATTAAGAATTGGGCTGTAAATACGGGTCATAGCTTTCTGAAAAAGGGAAGGGGCTATTTTGAGGCCAAATGGCATAATAGTCCATTGAAAATGGTGATTGGGTATACAAAAAGCTGTTTTGGGCCAATCTTGAGGTTTAATTCCCAATTGCCAAAATCCCGCTTTCAAGTCAAATTTCGAAAATACTTTTGCATTGGAATAACTTGAAAACAGAGTATGTCTGTTGGGCAAGGGGAATTTGTCATCGGCAAGAAAATAATTGAGAGGTTGATAATTAATTACAAACCTTTGCTTACCCCATATCTATTCTGATTTTTTATTGACGTAGAACGCATGACATGCCCATGGTGAATTTGTTGACTTGATCAATCCTTGTTGCTGGAGTTCTACACAGTCGTCAATTGCCATTTGTTGGTGTTCTGGGCTCATTCCTGGGTGGCTAGCCTTTGTTGGATTAACATCTTCATTTTGTTTGAAAGGAAGAGAGACGAAAAACTCTTCATTTTTTCATAAAGGCTTGTTGCACTTTTGTAGGAATTCAGAATGAATGGTGGCATAAGAGTGTTTTATCAGCTTTTCTTTGATTTCTTGGTAAGGATCCAGGTGCATTTGGAAGTAATTTGGAATAGACTCCCATGCAATAAAATACTGCTTGTAGGCCAGACCATAAGGAAGGATTTTTAATCCTGGTTTCTTATGTACAGATCAAATCCTATAATTAAATCTTTAACATGTAATTTAGATCTAATAATCCGATGGACTACGTAACATCGTGGGAAAAATTCTAATTTGATAGGCTTACTGATAAGTTCTGTATAAAAGACTTCTCCATTTGCAACATGGAAGAATTGTTTCTTCTTTTTCCAATATGCTAGAGGAAGGATGTCTGGATTCATGATATAATAGGAGGCACCTATATCAAAGAAAACAGCAACCCTAACAAGGTTAGCGTATTTAGATGGGACGACCTTTATCTTGATGATTGGGACCTTTTGGACCATGTTGACAGCATCCATCTGGAAGACTTCTCCCGGGTCTGGTTCAGAGTTTGAATTTGATTGACTAGTTTCTCCTTCAGAGTCTGAAAGTTAGAGTGCACAGTGAGTCTGATCATTGATTTCTTCATCAGTAGAGAATTTGGATTCTACCTCATTGTCGGAGAGTGAAATACCAGTGAATTCTCTGATATGAGCAATCATCTTCTATGATTTAGATCTGGGACAATTCTTCGTGAAGTGATTTTTGCTATCGCAGATGAAGCATCGAGTTGATTTCTTCTTTCCAAAGTTTCTTTTTTTACGAAGAAATTTCCATGAACCTTTCTCCTTAGAAAAGAACTTGTTTTTTCTAAAACCTTTATTCTTTCTGAATTTTCTGGTTCTATGAGGTGGTTTAGAAGAACATGGAGCACATATACATCCTGGAGTTGGATTGGTAGGAAATTTGGTGCATAGCTCTTTGTTGGTGCAAATTTTGTCAAGATTCTTCATCTGCTTTATATGTTCTTAGAGAAACTTATTCTAAAAGCACATCTTTTCTATGGCTTTGAACACAAGTTGGCAGAGTTCTCCAAAAGTAGTGTCTGCAATGGTTTTGTTGGTAGCGGAGAGCAATCTTAAAGTTTCTTCTCCTAGTGGCTCTGGGATAAAGGAGAGGAATGCTTACTTGAGATTGGGATCATTGAGTCCACCAATCATATATAAGTCGTGACATCTTCTGAAAATGGACTTCAAAATCTTTCTTGTGTATTAAACAACACTTCATCTTGAAAAACTCTAAACGAGCTTGCTCCATAATCTGAGTTTCTTGTCCACAAAATTCTGAGTACAGTTGGGTTAGAGCTCCTTCAACTGATTATGTCTGGAGGAACATGAGCTGTCTGTATTCTCCCAAACTCATCCACCAGTCTTGCAAGATTCCAACTGTCACGACCCTACTTATGGCCGCCAGGGCCACGCAGTGTCTGACCACGCGAACCTGGGGTTGGGTTCGGTCCGTGACAATTACTTACTTGTCTTGCTTGATTTGAAAAATATAAAGTTACCCAAATTTCTAGAGTAAATTTTTTTTTCTTTCTTTTCTAAAATTGTTACTAGAAAACATCTTTTGCGGAAATCATAAAACTTTAACACAAGTTAAACTGATCTTAAATACTGTTTTTCTTTTATAAAACCTTAACTGATTCTGATGTACTCACAGAGTACTGAGCTTTCACCTGAGTGGAAAGCTCCATACATATATAACTGAACTGAAACATACATGCATACATGTTGAAATATACTGAAAACACAATTTCATTTCAAACGCATTTCGGAAACCCCGTAGCAGTCCATACCCACGTTTCACATTCTGTTGCGCCATCTCTCCACAGCTTGTATTAGGAAGTGCCGGTAGGAAACTTACCTACAGCATGAACGTAAGTAATGAGCTAAAAAGCTCACTAAGCACAATGTCCTATCCGCATGCAACTAATGCACGAAAACGTGAACCAATTATGATTTATTATCAAAATCAATTGTGGTCTTTCTACTGATCTTATCTTGCTACTATAACATGTGTGTATGTACTTAGGTATGTAACCATGGGGTGATTGAAGGTGGTCCGACCAAACCAACTCAAACCATGAAACACAAAGTTTAACATGGAGTAGTGGAGGCAGCCCTTCCCTATCAAGTCAAACCATGGAACATGCCGTTTTAACTTGCCACGGAGGCAAAGTCAGTACAACACAACATGTCCTACGTAACTTATCTCTTGCTTACCATGTGACTTATTTTTAGTGGACATGCTTCGTGATGCCACAAAACTAACATAAAACATACTACATGCTATACATACTAACTCTTCAATTAACATGGATCATACTGAATATGAACTTGCATAACATACTACATGTTTAACATAACATACACATACTACATAACATGACATACATACACATACTACATAACATGAACATAACACATACTGCATAACATAACACCATAAACATACTGTATCATGAAATCCCATTCATGATTTCTTAAAACACATCATATGCAAACTAACATGTTCATGCTGTAGGCGGAATTGTACTTACCTTTCCGTCGTACATTCTTGCTTAACTGTCCCTTCCTAGTGCTGTTCCACTCCTGGCACAGCTGCAGGTTCTGCCTGCTTGAAGGACATAATCTACTTAAATCTTGTGAAAATGCTGGTAAACTAACCAACATGTTTACATGATCTTGGTTGTATGTCCCCTTATGTGCAAAGCATCTAACTTGGTTACCAACGGTAACCTGGCGTGCTAAGCCAAAACTAAACCTCTAAGGGTTGCTTATCTTGATCTGAAACTATCGGGTCATATCTGATAACCCTTTAGTTGAGCTTAACGGTATCCCTTAGGGTTACTTTGGATAACTCATAAGGATAACCTAACTCTATGCTATTAGTCAACCAAAAGTCAACCATGGTTAACTTTGGTTAACTATGGTCAACCCTCTATGGTCAATCTCTCAGGACTCGGGCTTGACCCGGTAACTCGGGCATAGCCCCCGGTTACCATACGTGAACTAAACGTGAGCTAAAACTTTGCTTAAAAATCATTTTTCCATACTTGGAAAACACTTAGGAATAAATCCCAAAATTTCACATTTCTTGTAAAAATTCTTAACTTGAGTCATAAAATCCAAACTCTTGGTTTTATACTTTGTAAATTCATTTTAGGTTGAAAACCGTCATTGGAACGATTTTCATAGTCAAAACACTTGTTTAAGGTTGAAAAACCATTTTCTAGAATCACTTGATAAAACTTGTGGTGCAGGGATTTCGGATTCCCTGAGCACCCTTCGTAAAACAATTTTTGTTTTAAAATCGGTACGTTATCTGAAAAAGTTTTCTTCACGAAAGTTCTAGCTCTCGAAAAATGCTAAAACTTTCATGTTTTATGAAAATCCTAATTCGGCCTACAAACGTACCAGTTTTGAGTTGAAACTGGCTGACCCTGAAACGAAACTGGGTCTGGGGGCTTAAATGCTTAGCCACGGGTTTTGGCATTTTTTAAGGCCATTAGAGCCTTATTTTGAAAAACGGCTCGTGTGGCCCCCTAGGAAAAGTTGTTTTGAACAACTTTCATGTTTTACGTTTTCCCAAATTCGGCCTCTAAAGGCCTGTTATTTTTCGTTTACGAAAACTGGGTAGACTTAGCCGAATCTGACCAGTTTTCGTGTTACTTTGATTTTACGCGTCCTATTTCGGAAGCTAACTCAACCGATCACTCGGGAGCCTAAATGGTTCACATGCAACGTTAACTAACGTCCCACATGCTTTGGACATGTCACCCCCTCGTGGCTATGCAAACCAAACCGGAACTTAACCTAGGTTTGCATTGCATTCTAGGGTTGCATCACATGAAATGAACCGAATCATGCAATACCGAAATAAAATCTAACATCCTAGTTCACGAGCCATACTCGGCTGCACCTAGGGCAGGGACTTAATCAACCATTTAACCATGCAAACAAAGCAATTAAACATGCAATAATCCATAGCACACACCTAAAAATCATGCATACTAATTTCTGACCATGCACCCTTAAATCAAGCATCACATCTCCTAGCTTAGGCATACCATAAAATTAATGAGCTCAAGCTCTTACATAACCAAGCTTAAATATATATTAAATTCCCCAAATTTAATGCTTGAATCATAACTTAGGGTTAGGGTTTCTCACCTCACCAATTTCGGAAATTGGTTCCACCTATGGGAGCCGAACTCCCACTGCTGCTTGGCTGTCCCTTTGCAGCCAGATTTCCCCCACCAAATGGGCTCCATTTTCAGCCATGCACACATACACATAACCATAATTAACCATGTAATCTTGCATGGAAATTTCACTTAAAAATTCTAGGGTTTACCTTAACTTACCCTTGACTTGGTTAGGGCTTGTGAACCGAAAACCATCTCCCCCTTGGCTGCACACTTGCACACGGTTTTGGGTCCCCAATTTGCACCAAAATTTTTCACCATCTTTCGTGATTCACTGCTGCCTTAGCCGACACCCATGGCTGACCTAGACCCATGAATTTCGGCTCCTAACCCCTGCATACTCATGGCCGAATTCAACCACACACCAAGGCACAAAAACTCACCTTGGCTCATGGTTGATTCCTCCTCCTTCTTGCTTGGCTCACACCATGGATTGCCCTGAAATTTTCTCCACTTTTCTCTCCTCTCTTCCCACGGCTGCAGGTCAGGAAATTGCTCCAAAAATTCCAGATTTGGCTCCTTGCTTCATGCTCCAAACCCGAGCATGCCTAGGGTGGCTCACACATGAAATTTTTCCAACTTTTGGCTTGGTTCTTCTCTCCCTCTTGCTCATGGTTTTTCTGCAGAAAAATGGCCATAATATGGCTATGTTTCTTTATTTTTTTCTGCACATCTCATGGGTCTATTTATAGACCATTTTTCAAACTTTTTGGAATTCCATTTTGACCCCAAAAGTTGCAATTTTTCTTGTTTTTCTCCCCCATGGTGGACGGCTGGAAGCAGGTCAGCAGCAGCTGGATTGGTGAGCTATCATGGCTGAGGTCATGGCTGATGTCATGGCTTACCTCACAACTTTTCTAAAATTACACTTTTGCCCCCAGAAAATGGAAATTCTTGCAAAAATGCCATCTAGGTGTCCGATTATCCTAAAAATCAACACACCCATCCTATTTTATGATATAAGCATCTCAGTGACTTTATACGCTCATATCGTCAAATTTCCAAAATTTACACTTTTGCCCCAAAAGTGAAAATTTATGCATTTAGGCCCCTAAACTTCAAAATTGGCCATAATGCTTGCTTTCCATGTAAATATCATTCTTTTCATAATTTTATGTGATTTTCTCATCCTTGAATCACATATTTCCCAAATTTACATTTTTGCCCCGAAAGACAAAATCTTTGCATTTTCACCCCCAAAAGTGGCTGGTACTTAATTTCTTCTTGCAAGGCAATTCAATACCTTATATTGACATCATCTAACGACGTCATTTAACTTACTTCACATATTTTTCAAATTTTACACTTTTGCCCCAAAAGTGAAAATTTTGACATTTTTGCCCTTTGACTCTGATTAGTCCTCTTGGGTGACTTCTTGACTAAATATGTCATTCTTGACCTTAACTAATGCTAGGGATGCTTGATTTCTAGGGTGTTTCTACTGTCTACTTGGGCTATCTCGTCCATACTGACATATTTTGCAGTATTTTCTCATACCGCATCATTTTTCATTGTCGAGTCAACCGTTGACCACTTTTGGTCAAACTTTGACTTTTTCGGTCAAACTTTGACTTTTTCGGTCAAACTTTGACTTTTTCGGATCTTCGTCCTAATTCGTCCTTTTCGACCTGAAAGGGCGTTTTCTAACATTAAAAATCTGTTCTGAGTCTTATTGAGCCATAAGACTCCGTAAAACGTGTGAAAAACTCTTAACTGAGTTTTTCCGTAAACATCACAACATATGCTCATAATTCCTTTAAAAAAGGAAAAATGGCAATCATGAAAATTCTAGGTATCACATTCTACCCTCCTTATAAAATTTTCGTCCTCGAAAATTCTGATACTTCTAGGTGACTTTTCTTCAAAAATACACCAGAAAATCCATAATGGTTCGTTCATATTCCCATTTTAACATTTAATGGGATCGTATCTCTTATACTGAACCATAATCTTACTTGCATATCTTCATACTTATCATACTTATCATACTTATCATGCTTACTGGCTTACATACTATCATGCTTCACATACATACTATCATACTGCTGAACTTGCTTACTTATCATACTGATCATATTTATCTTACTGCATACTGACATACTAACATGCTGTCCTTTCCTATTGCATCACAGGAACTATTTACGTAAAAAGTTGGACAAGTATATCAAATAACTTGTCACACTTTGAAAACATAAATCATACTGCTTGTTCTTGCTTTAAAAACTTACTGAAAAATCGTTTCCACTTTTGGAAAACATATCGTATCATACTTTAATACTCTTTCTGGAATATAGTTTATCTCTTGAAACTTGATCCTATGTTACTAGAACCCTTTTACTCTGCATAAAGGCCCCCCTTTCTTGGATTTGTCCTCAAGGTTTACGACCTTTCGTAATCAGTTTCCTAACTCGGAACTTCATACGTATGACAACCCCTATCTTGGAATTTCTTCCTCAAGGATTTGGTCGTCTTACTAATCGTGAAGGGGTTCCATTAACATAAGATCATAGTCTGAGCATTTCTGCTAAAAATACTGTCTTTGAAACTTTTCAAAGTTTATTTTGGAAAAATTCATAATATTGTTCGAGTGATGCGTTGGAAGGTCTACTAACATATCCAACTATTACTGGATAAAAGAAGCTTTCCTGATCGCTTCAAACTGTTCCCTCCTAATACAAGGGCATAATCGTAATTCTTAGGAATATCTATACTCCTCATAATCTCATAATCTCCCTTAACCGGGAATCAATCTTATCTCTTATTGCTATTCTAGCACTTATCTTTGCAACTTGGGCATCACAGTTGCAAGATAGACTTCTACGAAATTTGGTTCCGTCGTACCCACGACAAACCAATTTCTAGCTTCTACTCCCATAACTTATACTCTTTCTTATCTTAACGTATCTTACTAGAGATTTCTCGCAATCTCTTCATACCATATCATAACATAGCGTCTTCACCACGCTTCTGCTGCGCAACTCTGCTCCGTTGGTAGTACTGATCCATGAAATCCTCTGGGTAAGCATATCAACTGCTACATATCTGATCTGACTGATTTGAGGCGTCACCTCGTCTGGTCGTTGACTGGCAACGTATCGTAACTGGAAAATGCGTCCTTGTAGCGCGTAATCGGAGAAGACTCTCCATTCTGTGAAGCTACTGCTCTGGGTGTTGTCGAAGATGCGGAGCTGCTCCTCCATTCTTTGGAATGACGACAAAGCCTTGTTGCTCCTTTCGATCCTAATAAATCTAACCTGGATTTAAAACCAGGTACATGTCTTTATGCTAATCTTACAAAACACAGAGTAAGAAAACAACTTACAATGCTGTGGCGCTGGCGGCAGAATTGTGAAGCGGGATGGCAGAAAAACTTTTTGCTCTAATACAAAAACCCTTTGCTCTGATACCACCTCTTGTCACGACCCTACTTATGGCCGCCAGGGCCACGCAGTGTCTGACCACGCGAACCTGGGGTTGGGTTCGGTCCGTGACAATTACTTACTTACTTGTCTTGCTTGATTTGAAAAATATAAAGTTACCCAAATTTCTAGAGTAAATTTTTTTTTCTTTCTTTTCTAAAATTGTTACTAGAAAACATCTTTTGCGGAAATCATAAAACTTTAACACAAGTTAAACTGATCTTAAATACTGTTTTTCTTTTATAAAACCTTAACTGATTCTGATGTACTCACAGAGTACTGAGCTTTCACCTGAGCGGAAAGCTCCATACATATATAACTGAACTGAAACATACATGCATACATGTTGAAATATACTGAAAACACAATTTCATTTCAAACGCATTTCGGAAACCCCGTAGCAGTCCATACCCACGTTTCACATTCTGTTACGCCATCTCTCCACAGCTTGTATCAGGAAGTGCCGGTAGGAAACTTACCTACAGCATGAACGTAAGTAATGAGCTAAAAAGCTCAGTAAGCACAACGTCCTATCCGCATGCAACTAATGCACGAAAACGTGAACCAATTATGATTTATTATCAAAATCAATTGTGGTCTTTCTACTGATCTTATCTTGCTACTATAACATGTGTGTATGTACTTAGGTATGTAACCATGGGGTGATTGAAGGTGGTCCGACCAAACCAACTCAAACCATGAAACACAAAGTTTAACATGGAGTAGTGGAGGCAGCCCTTCCCTATCAAGTCAAACCATGGAACATGCCGTTTTAACTTGCCACGGAGGCAAAGTCAGTACAACACAACATGTCCTACCTAACTTATCTCTTGCTTACCATGTGACTTATTTTTAGTGGACATGCTTCGTGATGCCACAAAACTAACATAAAACATACTACATGCTATACATACTAACTCTTCAATTAACATGGATCATACTGAACATGAACTTGCATAACATACTACATGCTTAACATAACATACACATACTACATAACATGACATACATACACATACTACATAACATGACATACATACACATACTACATAACATGAACATAACACATACTGCATAACATAACACCATAAACATACTGTATCATGAAATCCCATTCATGATTTCTTAAAACACATCATATGCAAACTAACATGTTCATGCTGTAGGCGGAATTGTACTTACCTTTCCGTCGTACATTCTTGCTTAACTGTCCCTTCCTAGTGCTCTTCCACTCCTGGCACAGCTGCAGGTTCTGCCTGCTTGAAGGACATAATTGTAACGACCCACCTAGCGTAGGCCGCTACCGTGCTTATTAACATACATTCATAGAATATAACTTACTTACTTAGCTTGTAAAACACAGCGGAAATTTTTTTTTTTTTTTTTTATAGTACTCAAAAACTATAAACATAGGATTAAAGTACTGTTTCTGTGCATAAACATATTAACTATTAATTAACATAAAATATTTCATATCTCTTATAGTTATATACCGCAAAACGCGTAGCGATTCCCATAATCCACGATTCACAGTGCTTGACCTCGCTACTCCATCTTGCATCAGCATCAGCTAGCAGGTGACTTACCTACAGCATAAACTTAAAACAGTGAGCTAAAGCCCAGTAAGTACAACTCCTAAGCCGTAATTAAACAACAATATAGTTTATACCATATAACATTTAAATCATACTGACATAACACTTAGCATATCATATAACATACATATAACATAACATATAGCATAACATATAACATACAGCATGCATAGACCATATTATGCTTTCTTATTTTTCTTGTTCTTACTTCTTATGGGCCCTTAGTCTGCGTGTTCGTATCCGGCGCGCGACTATGGATTGTCTGGGGCGGCCAAACCAATTCCAGTTCAATCCACAGTCCAACCCGACCTGGCGCGGGTGGTACGACACGGTGCTTGTTTTCTTACTTAAACTTGTTTATGCGTGAACATACATTTCTGATGTCATTTTCCTAACTTGATTTCTTGCTTATCTTATCTTAGCATATAACCATGTACTTAACATATTTCATATTACATACATGTTACTTAGCATATAGCACCGAGCACTTCATCGACTCTAAATAATATAACACTATTAGCTTGTGCTGTAGACGGTGTTGTACTTACCGTCTTTATGTCCGTTGCTTGGCGGCTCCTCCTCAAGATTCCGCTTGCAGGGCTTCTCCTGCTTGATTAAAAGACGTACGTAAGACTTCCAGTCCATCTTCATAGTATGTTGGTAACTAACCAACATTCATGCGGGTTTTCGGCTATATGTCCCCCTAAACGTGAAGTCATTTATAACCCAAAGGGTTACATTGAAAATCTTGTTGTATACTTAGCCCACGTATAAACGTATCGGGTTAGGTCAAGCACCTACCCTTGGGCTTGTATTTACTTTTAGGTTAACCAATGTCAACCTTTATGATAGCTAGAGTCAACCCTCTTCGGGTCAACTTTGGGCCTTGGGGCTAAGCCCGGTAACTCGGATGTTAAATCCCGGCTACCTTCCGTTCTACATATTTCTTCAAAAACTTAGCTTAAAATTCATTTTCTTTAAAACTTTACTTTAAAACTCACTTTCCATAAAAGACTTAGCTTTTAAACTTAAATCTTATAACTTGCTTTCTTAAAAATTCGTAAATCTTGGCTCATATTTTTTATAAAATGTTTAAGGGTCGGAAACTGCTTTTGGGACAGTTTCCGTGCTTGAAATAGTGTGTTGAGTCCGAAAATAATTTTTCCTAGTTTGGTTCTACAAAATCATGCACAGAAATTTATTGATTTCTGCACCGTTTTCACATTTTAGGTTATACTTAAAAATCCGTTTTAAGTTAGAAAAAGTTTCCTTCACGAAAGTTCTAGCCCTCGAGGAGTTCTAAAACTTTCGTGTTTTGCAAATTTTCTGATTCATTACCAATTAGTACCAGTTTTAAATTGAAAACTGGTTTAACATGAAAACTGGGTCTCACTGACCCACCTACGGTTTTTCTTTAAAAAGAAGGCCGTTGGAGCCTTATTTTGGCAAACTGCCTGCGCTACCCCCTAGGAAACACCCTAATCTACAACTTTTGTGTTTTACGTTTTTGCCCATTCGGCCTCTATCGGCCTGCAGTGACCATTTACCGAGACTGCCCACTGGGGACCCGAGAGGGCAGTTTCGTTTTTATGTTCAATTTTTACGTCCTAGGGCGAGGGTTCTAGCTCGACCGACCACTTCGGGAGTTAGTTCAATATCATGCAGCGCATCTAGCGTCCCTTAAAGGCTAACCAAGCCATCCCACGTGATCATGCAACCCAAAAATCCGAACCTAATTGCCTAAGGTTGCATGGTTCTCTAGCAAGCATACAACATACATTCTAGCATCATTGGTTCACCAAAAAATCCGAGGCACACATACACAAACAAAACTGACCTAATTGGGGACATAAGCCTAAATCAAAACCCTAGCATGCCATCTAGCCATTCAAGCACAAATCCTCAATTAAAAGCATGCACATAACCAAAACCGATCCTAAGGCTACCTAACCAAGCACACGGCATCAAGCACACATAGGGCAGAAATTTTAAACACATGCATGAGCTTATGCTCTTACATATTTTGGTTGAAAATACACATAAATCATTGCTTAAAAACTTGAATAAAAGCTTGATAAAACTTTTTAAAATTTTTACCTCAAATAGTGTGGAGTTTCGGCCTCTAGGGTTAGGATTCCGAAATTGCTCCCCCTTGCACCCCTTGGTTTCTAGGCTCGGCTACTCACTCTTGGTGCACCAAAAAATTAAATTTTTGGTCCCAATGGCTGCTCCTTAGCTTGCTCGGCCACACTAGGGCTGATTGCCCCAATTTCCAAAAATTTTTCTCTTCCTTGCCACAAAACCCGTGGCTGCTTCACTTGGAGAATCAAGCTCCAAATCTTGATCCAAGTGTTTCCCTTTTGCTTGCTAAGCTACCCGAACTCTCTAGCTCACTTTTTCCCCTCAAAATCCGGTTTCTCCCTTTCCTTTCCCCTGCACTAACCCACGGCCAGGGGCTGCTCAAGGCTGCAGAAAAATTTTTCTTCTCTTCCCCTCGGTTTCCTAGACTACCCGAAGCAAGTGGTGAAGGTTTGGACTTGAAAAATTTTCTGAAATATTTCTCTCTCTCTCTCTCGGCTTTAAGCTGAAAATCCTCAAGAGTTTGGCTAAGTTTTTTCATTAAAATGAATAGGGAGAACACTCCTATTTATAGACAACTTTGAAACTTTCAAAAATGTGATTTTGGCCCCATAATTTTTGAAATTTTGGAGTTGTTTCTTGCTAGGTGGCCGGCCATAAATGAAGGTGGAAGCCAACTCATAATGAGTTGTCAATGGCCACATGTCACTCCTTGATTGGTCCAACACACACTCATGTGAATAAAATAATAATTTCTTTTTATGATAGCTTAATTTAAAGTTTTGTTTGATGAAAAACCTTGAAACTTTGATCATAAAAATTTAAATTCCAATACTGTAAATATTATTTTACAGTTTTGGACTTTTATATTTACTGTCGGGAAAATCGGGTCGAAAAATATTTTTCCTTATTTTCTCAAACCCTTTCTGCCCCATGAACTCAATAAATGCGCCTGATTTTTCTATGGTGGTTTCGGTTTTTCATTTTCATTATCTGTCATAGAAAATGAGTTTCTGCAGTAATTTTCATGAAATGCAGATCTTAAAATTCATGTGTCGCAATTTTGACCATTTTGGTCAAACTTTGACTTTTCGGGTCAACGGTTGACTTTTTGGTCAAAATTTCGAAGTCCGTGGTCTGCAGCTGTTTCTGCCCGACTTCCTGCCAATGGATAGGTGATCGACATTTCCTACCATACAGAGCTTCGAATGGAGCCATTCCGATTGAGGCATGATAGCTGTTGTTGTAGGAAAATTCGATCAGCGACAGCTTTTCATCCCAATTTCCTTTGAAATCTAGGACGCACGACCTCAACATATCTTCCAAGGTCTGGATAGTTCTTTCTGACTGACCATCTGTTTGAGGGTGAAATGCCATACTAAACTTCAGTCTTAACCCCATGGCAGTATGAACGCTCATCCAAAACCGTGAAGTGAAACGCCCATCACGATCCGAAATGATCGATTTTGGAATTCCGTGCAGTCTGACGATTTGAGCTACGTAAATTTCTGCTAATTTCTCCACTGAGTGGTTAGCTTTAATTGCAATAAAATGAGCCGATTTGGTCATACGATCCACAATGACCCAAATCGTGTCGTTTCCGCTCGTGGTTCTGGGCAGTCCGATAACAAAATCCATCGTGATTTGCTCCCACTTCCATTCAGGAAGTTCGATCTGTTGCAATTCTCCTCCCGGAAGCCGATGTTCAGCCTTAACTTTTTGACAAGTTAGGCACTTTGACACAAATTCTGCCACTTGATTCTTCATATTTGGCTACCAATAGGTCTCTCTAAGGTCCTTGTACATCTTGGAAGCTCCTGGATGTACTGAATATAGTGTTTGGTGTGCCTCCGACATTATCCGTTTATTCAAGTCTTCGGCATCCGGAACGCAAATTCTTCCTTTAAAATGGAGTATATCATTGTCAGAAGTCCTGAATTCTGCACCTTTGTCACTAAACAGTCGGGCTTTCAACAATGAAGGGTCATTCTCTTGGTGTGCTTTAATGACGTCCAGTAGATCTGACCTAAGAGTTAGCGAAGATAACCTTCCTGCTATCATTTCGATGTTGAAGTCGACGATCTCCTTCTGTAACGGCTTAGGAAGTACTCCAATAGACATCAGCATGCCTACTGACTTCCGACTTAAAGCATCTGCCACCCTGTTTGCCTTCCCAGGGTGGTAAAGGATTTCGCAATCATAATCCTTCACAAGTTCTAACCACCTTCTTTGCCTCATATTCAACTCCTTTTGAGTAAAAATATATTTGAGGCTCTGGTGGTCGGTGTAGATTTCGCACTTATTCCCATACAAGTAATGCCTCCATATCTTGAGAGCGAAGACTACTGCAGCTAATTCCAGATCATGGGTAGGGTAGTTCCTCTCGTGATTCTTCAGTTGTCGTGACGCATAGGCTACTACCCTTCCGTTCTGCATCAAAACAGCTCCTAGTCCGTTCTTGGAAGCGTCACTATAGATCACGAAATTTCCTGCTTCAACATCAGGAATTATCAGCACAGGTGCGCTCGTCAATTTCCTCTTAAGCTCTTGGAAGTTCTCCTCACACTTCTGGGTCCACTCGTATTTCTTTTCCTTTCGAGTGAGAGCAGTAAGAGGTGCTGCAATCTTCGAAAATCCTTCTACGAATCTCCTGTAGTATCCTGCCAACCCAAGAAAACTCCTAATCTCCGTGACGTTCCTGGGTACTGGCCATGAGCTGACTGCCTCTACCTTAGTTGGATCTACAGAGATTCCTTCCTTTGTCACCACGTGTCCCAAAAAGTGAACCTTCTCGAGCCAAAATTCATATTTTGTGAATTTAGCATACAGCTGATGCTGCCTCAGCATTTCCATTACCAGCCTTAGGTGCTGTTCATGCTCTTCCTGGGACCTCGAGTATATCAGGATATCATCAATGAAGACGATTACGAACTTGTCCAAGTAGTCCCTGAATACTCGGTTCATCAAATCCATAAAAGCAGCTGGGGCATTTGTCAGTCCAAAGGGCATAACTAGAAACTCGTAATGCCCATATCTTGTCCTGAAGGCTGTCTTGGAAACGTCTTACTCCTTAATCCGCAGTTGATGATAGCCCGAGCGTAAGTCAATCTTTGAAAAGACTGTTGCTCCCCTGAGTTGGTCGAACAGATCATCTATCCTTGGGAGAGGATATTTGTTCTTGATGGTGATCTTGTTCAGCTCTCGATAATCTATGCACATCCGCAGCGATCCATCCTTTTTCTTAACAAACAGGACAGGTGCTCCCCACGGAGAATGACTCTACTTGATGAACCCTTTGTCCAATAGCTCTTGTAGCTGTACCTGAAGTTCCCTGAGTTCCGCAGGGGCCATTCTATACGGTGCCTTCGATACTGGAGCAGCTCCTGGTAACAGCTCAATTTCGAACGATATCTCACGCTCTGGAGGCAATCCTGGTAACTCTTCTGGAAATACGTCCACATACTCCCTGATGATGGGGACATCTTCTGGCATCATGTCCCTCTCTTGCTTCTTATCCACCATGTTAGCTAAGTACCCTTGACATCCATTAGCTAACATTTTCCACGCCCGTATAGCAAACACGAACTTGGTGGTGGAATTTCTAGGCTGCCCTTGAAAATTAAACTCCTCCTTCCCGTCAAGGTTGAATGTTATGCGACGCCTTCTGCAGTCAATCCTAGCATCGTATCTCCCTAGGAAATCCATCCCCAAGATCACATCGAAATCATGAAGTTTGATTGCGATGAGATCTGTAATTAATTCTCTGCCATTGATAATGATGGGAACATTTTGGATCCAAAAATTGGACCACAAAATTTCACCGGATGGTAAAGAAGCATTGAAGGGTTGTTCTATCCTATTAACACTGCCTCCTAACTTCTGAGCAAATTCCAGGGATATAAACGAATGCGTTGCGCCGGAATCAAATAAGGCAATTACATCATAAGTGGTGATAGAAATCTGACCTGTCACCACATGTGACGTTCCTACCTCCGCATCTCCCTTGGTATAGGCATAGATCCTGGCTTGGGGCTCCGGTGCTTCTAATCTGCCTTGTATTATTGCCAGTCCCTCAAGTCTGGCTTGTACTGCATGTATCTGCCTCTGATTAGGGTTGCGGTTCTAATATTGTTGCTGCTGATTCGGGTACTGTGGTTGTGGGTTCTGATTATTCTGAGGGCAATTCTTCGCAAAGTGTCCCTCCTTGCCACAAAGGTAGCAAGCATTTGATCCTTTCCTACAAACTCCCGGGTGTTTCTTTCCACAAGTTTCACATGTCGGATAGGTAACGTTGTTGCCATCATTCCCCCGGTTATTTCTTTTCTGCTGAAAATTTTTCTGTTGACCCTGGCCATTGAAATTCCCCTTCCTTTTGTTCTTCCCGAACTATTTGGGACCTTGGCCAAAGTTGCTTGCTTGACCCTTTGTATTGGCTTCCACATTCTGTCGAGGCTGGTTTGTTTTGACAGCAGCTTTCTCTTCCTTCCGGGACTTAAAGATCTGGGCTCTTGCCTCCTTGTCCCGGTTTATCCAATATTCTGCCCTGACAGCCCGGCTCACACAGTCTGATACTGTCTCCGGCGGACTGTTCCCGGTACTGACTAGCTTCGCAATGTCTGTGCGAAACATCCTCATCATTAACCGGACCTTTTCTTCCTCATTAGGCACCAATTTAGGGCATAGGCGACCGAGCTGCTCAAATCTCTTAACTGCTTCCATAACTGACAGCGATCCCTGTCTGAAGTTCGTGAACTCGTCTTGTTGTGCCGCAAGAACTTCTCGGTTGTAATACATCGTACGGAATTCGTAGACAAAGTCTTGCCAGGTCATGGCCATCACCTCTCGACGTGCTTCTACAGTCGTCCACCAGTGTCTAGCATCCTTCTTGGGTGCGAAGGAAGCACATAATACTTTCTCCTGTTCCGTGAGTCTCATAAAATTCAGGATAACCTGAATATCTATGAGCCAGTTATCTGCAGCTATCGGATCGGTAGGCCCTTCGAACTCGGGCGCCTTCATGCGTCTGAAACGCTCATATAGCATGTCCTCCCGGAATAATGGTGGATTTACTGGTACGGCAGCTGGTGCCATCGGTACTTCCGCAGGTCGAGGCACTTCTGGTGGAATCTCGGGTCGAACATTAGGTACCTGAGGTACCACTGGCGGAACTGGCTGTGCTGGCTGTGGTGCCTCTTGAACCTGAGGTGCTTGATTCATTCTTGTCAATTGCTCCCTGAATCTAGCCATTTCCTGTTGCTGTTCTTGCAACTGCTGTTGCAAATTCATCATCAACGCTATTAGATCCGGCTGAGGCGGATCTTCGGGTGCACTTGTAGATGCGTTTCCTCGTGTACGTACCATTCTTATATTCCTAATATAGGAAAAAGAATATCGTCAATATCTTTCTTCCCATACATATCTTAACATATCATGTTATTATCATACAATCCATTCATGACATCACATAAACATACATATCATATCATAACATAGTAACTTCATCATGACACATAGATACTTAACATAACATATCATCATAACATAACCTTTCATATATCCCGTGATCGCACGGTCCCTTTTTGTACAATCTCAAAAGTACATTATCATAACAAAAGTACATACTGTACGGAATACTTACTGTTATATTTACAATATTTTCAAAATACAACGTACTGTACATATTTACATTAGACGGCCAGAACTTCGGATGGAAGTGGCTACCACTTGCCATCCTACATATATATACAACCTAACAACCGAATACACACTATAAACGGTCCTATCAAAAGAAATATACAAGGTCGGCCCTAATCTAGTCGGTATCATCGAGAGTGCTCACCGAGGTATCTGAATCGGAAATCACTACCACCTGTCCAGGTGCATCATCGTCTGGTATCTCGTCGGGGTCATCAATGGGAAACTCCTCAGGATCCTCCTCATCATCCATATCATCCTCATCGTCGCTAGAAATGACGATGACTGGGGGATCCTCATGCTCTGGTGGATCTATGGGTACGACATCGTCATCTGAGTCGCCCTCTGCGTCCATCGGGTCTGCAGCATCCGGGGCAGGCATCTCGGGTATAGGATCCTCAGGCCCCACCTCGTACTGTGGATCCTCCTGCTCGTCATCATCAGCGGCTGGAGCCTGGGCCTCGGCTACGTGCTCGGCGGCAGGCGCTGTCTGAGCCCTCGTCTCGGCCTCTAATATGTCATCATAGAAACTGCCGATGGTCATCTGGCTGTTCGATGTCGGAACAAACTGCCGGATGTGAGCTGGTACTCCGTTCCGTAGGAGTAATAACGCCTGTAGCTCAGACTCTGGCATGTCCTGAGGGATATAGGGGAGCATCATCTCCTGAAATCTCCGACAATAATGACTCATAGTCTCCCCTGGGTAAGCGTGCCAATCCTGTGACAATCTCTGGTAGCGAGTCTGTCGCATATCCCGATAAATGGCAGGGTCGCGAACTGGCTCTCCGGCTCCTCTGGCTGGCAATGGTCCGTAACGGCTCATCACCATTGCGTGAAAATGCGCCCATGTGCGCCTAGGCAGCTGCGGCTCTCCCAACGTGGTCCACCATAATCTGGCATCACCGCTCAGACATCTACTGGCGAGAGTGACCTGTAGATGCTCCTCGATGTGACATATCGCAAAAATCTGCTCCATATCGTGCAACCACGTCCCTATCGACATCGACCGCCTAGTGCTGTCGAAATATGCCGGCTGCGATCGGTAGAAAGCTACAACTACATCTCGATCCCTCTTAACTTGTGCTGGATCCATGATATCACGTCTACTCCACATAATACAATCGTAAATACTCAAGCTCATAAAAGAAAACAATACATAAGAAAATAAATCTAAACTTACTTGCAATGATGGAGGCGATGTCAGGCAACTGTGAAATCGTGTCGCAAGGAAACCGCTCTGATACCAACTCTTGTAACGACCCACCTAGCGTAGGCCGCTACCGTGCTTATTAACATACATTCATAGAATATAACTTACTTACTTAGCTTGTAAAACACAGTGGAAATTATTTTTTTTTTTATAGTACTCAAAAACTATAAACATAGGATTAAAGTACTGTTTCTGTGCATAAACATATTAACTATTAATTAACATAAAATATTTCATGTCTCTTATAGTTATATACCGCAAAACGCGTAGCGATTCCCATAATCCACGATTCACAGTGCTTGACCTCGCTACTCCATCTTGCATCAGCATCAGCTAGCAGGTGACTTACCTACAGCACAAACTTAAAACAGTGAGCTAAAGCCCAGTAAGTACAACTCCTAAGCCGTAATTAAACAACAATATAGTTTATACCATATAACATTTAAATCATACTGACATAACACTTAGCATATCATATAACATACATATAACATAACATATAGCATAACATATAACATACAGCATGCATAGACCATATTATGCTTTCTTATTTTTCTTGTTCTTACTTCTTATGGGCCCTTAGTCTGCGTGTTCGTATCCGGCGCGCGACTATGGATTGTCTGGGGCGGCCAAACCAATTCCAGTTCAATCCACAGTCCAACCCGACCTGGCGCGGGTTGGTACGACACGGTGCTTGTTTTCTTACTTAAACTTGTTTATGCGTGAACATACATTTCTGATGTCATTTTCCTAACTTGATTTCTTGCTTATCTTATCTTAGCATATAACCATATACTTAACATATTTCATATTACATACATGTTACTTAGCATATAGCACCGAGCACTTCATCGACTCTAAATAATATAACACTATTAGCTTGTGCTGTAGACGGTGTTGTACTTACCGTCTTTATGTCCGTTGCTTGGCGGCTCCTCCTCAAGATTCCGCTTGCAGGGCTCCTCCTGCTTGATTAAACGACGTACGTAAGACTTCCAGTCCATCTTCATAGTATGTTGGTAACTAACCAACATTCATGCGGGTTTTCGGCTATATGTCCCCCTAAACGTGAAGTCATTTATAACCCAAAGGGTTACATTGAAAATCTTGTTGTATACTTAGCCCACGTATAAACGTATCGGGTTAGGTCAAGCACCTACCCTTGGGCTTGTATTTACTTTTAGGTTAACCAAGGTCAACCTTTATGATAGCTAGAGTCAACCCTCTTCGGGTCAACTTTGGGCCTTGGGGCTAAGCCCGGTAACTCGGGTGTTAAATCCCGGCTACCTTCCGTTCTACATATTTCTTCAAAAACTTAGCTTAAAATTCATTTTCTTTAAAACTTTACTTTAAAACTCACTTTCCATAAAAGACTTAGCTTTTAAACTTAAATCTCATAACTTGCTTTCTCAAAAATTCGTAAATCTTGGCTCATATTTTTTATAAAATGTTTAAGGGTCGGAAACTGCTTTTGGGACAGTTTTCGTGCTTGAAATAGTGTGTTGAGTCCGAAAATAATTTTTCCTAGTTTGGTTCTACAAAATCATGCACAGAAATTTATTGATTTCTGCACCGTTTTCACATTTTAGGTTATACTTAAAAATCCGTTTTAAGTTAGAAAAAGTTTCCTTCACGAAAGTTCTAGCCCTCGAGGAGTTCTAAAACTTTCGTGTTTTGCAAATTTTCTGATTCCTTACCGATTAGTACCAGTTTTAAATTGAAAACAGGTTTAACATGAAAACTGGGTCTCACTGACCCACCTACGGTTTTCTTTAAAAAGAAGGCCGTTGGAGCCTTATTTTGGCAAACTGCCTGTGCTACCCCCTAGGAAACACCCTAATCTACAACTTTCGTGTTTTACATTTTTGCCCATTCGGCCTCTATCGGCCTGCAGTGACCATTTACCGAGACTGCCCACTGGGGACCCGAGAGGGCAGTTTCGTTTTTATGTTCAATTTTTACGTCCTATGGCGAGGGTTCTAGCTCGACCGACCACTTCGGGAGTTAGTTCAATATCATGCAGCGCATCTAGCGTCCCTTAAAGGCTAACCAAGCCATCCCACGTGATCATGCAACCCAAAAATCCGAACCTAATTGCCTAGGGTTGCATGGTTCTCTAGCAAGCATACAACATACATTCTAGCATCATTGGTTCACCAAAAAATCCGAGGCACACATACACAAACAAAATTGACCTAATTGGGGACATAAGCCTAAATCAAAACCCTAGCATGCCATCTAGCCATTCAAGCACAAATCCTCAATTAAAAGCATGCACATAACCAAAACCGATCCTAAGGCTACCTAACCAAGCACACGGCATCAAGCACACATAGGGCAGAAAATTTAAACACATGCATGAGCTTATGCTCTTACATATTTTGGCTGAAAATACACATAAATCATTGCTTAAAAACTTGAATAAAAGCTTGATAAAACTTTTTAAAATTTTTACCTCAAATAGTGTGGAATTTCGGCCTCTAGGGTTAGGATTCCGAAATTGCTCCCCCTTGCACCCCTTGGTTTCTAGGCTCGGCTACTCACTCTTGGTGCACCAAAAAATTAAATTTTTGGTCCCAATGGCTGCTCCTTAGCTTGCTCGGCCACACTAGGGCTGATTGCCCCAATTTCCAAAAATTTTTCTCTTCCTTGCCACAAAACCCGTGGCTGCTTCACTTGGAGAATCAAGCTCCAAATCTTGATCCAAGTGTTTCCCTTTTGCTTGCTAAGCTACCCGAACTCCCTAGCTCACTTTTTCCCCTCAAAATCCGGTTTCTCCCTTTCCTTTCCCCTGCACTAACCCACGGCCAGGGGCTGCTCAAGGCTGCAGAAAAATTTTTCTTCTCTTCCCTTCGGTTTCCTAGACTACCCGAAGCAAGTGGTGAAGGTTTGGACTTGAAAAATTTTCTGAACTATTTCTCTCTCTCTCTCTCGGCTTTGAGCTGAAAATCCTCAAGAGTTTGGCTAAGTTTTTTCATTAAAATGAATAGGGAGAACACTCCTATTTATAGACAACTTTGAAACTTTCAAAAATGTGATTTTGGCCCCATAATTTTTGAAATTTTGGAGTTGTTTCTTGCTAGGTGGCCGGCCATAAATGAAGGTGGAAGCCAACTCATAGTGAGTTGTCAATGGCCACATGTCACTCCTTGATTGGTCCAACACACACTCATGTGAATAAAATAATAATTTCTTTTTATGATAGCTTAATTTAAAGTTTTGTTTGATGAAAAACCTTGAAACTTTGATCATAAAAATTTAAATTCCAATACTGTAAATATTATTTTACAGTTTTGGACTTTTATATTTACTGTCGGAAAAATCGGGTCGAAAAATATTTTTCCTTATTTTCTCAAACCCTTTCTGCCCCATGAACTCAATAAATGCGCCTGATTTTTCTATGGTGGTTTCGGTTTCTCATTTTCATTATCTGTCATAGAAAATGAGTTTCTGCAGTAATTTTCATGAAATGCAGATCTTAAAATTCAGGTGTCGCAATTTTGACCATTTTGGTCAAACTTTGACTTTTCGGGTCAACGGTTGACTTTTTGGTCAAAATTTTGACTTTTCTAAAATCGATTAGATTTCACCCCTTTTTGTCCGAAAAGGCTATTTGCTCCTCCGAACAATCATTTTTGAGTCTTATACAGCTATAAAAACTCAATACACATATTAAAGTTCTGAACTGAACTTTTTCATGAAATTGCATAGACTGCACATATGGAATCTTTACAAAGAATTAGTATCATGGAAAACCAGATATCACAATAATCTACTTAAATCTTGTGAAAATGCTGGTAAACTAACCAACATATTTACATGATCTTGGTTGTATGTCCCCTTATGTGCAAAGCATCTAACTTGGTTACCAACGGTAACCTGGCGTACTAAGCCAAAACTAAACCTCTAAGGGTTGCTTATCTTGATCTGAAACTATCGGGTCATATCTGATAACCCTTTAGTTGAGCTTAACGGTATCCCTTAGGGTTACTTTGGATAACCCATAAGGATAACCTAACTCTATGCTATTAGTCAACCAAAAGTCAACCATGGTCAACTTTGGTCAACTATAGTCAACCCTTTATGGTCAACCTCTCGGGTCTCGGGCTTGACCCGGTAACTCGGGCATAGCCCCCGATTACCATACGTGAACTAAACGTGAGCTAAAACTTTGCTTAAAAATCATTTTTCCATACTTGGAAAACACTTAGGAATAAATCTCAAAATTTCACATTTCTTGTAAAAATTCTTAACTTGAGTCATAAAATCCAAACTCTTGGTTCTATGCTTTGTAAATTCATTTTAGGTTGAAAACCGTCATTGGAACGATTTTCATAGCCAAAACACTTGTTTAAGGTTGAAAAACCATTTTCTAGAATCACTTGATAAAACTTGTGGTGCAGGGATTTCAGATTCCCTGAGCACCCTTCGTAAAACAATTTTTGTTTTAAAATCGGTACGTTATCTGAAAAAGTTTTCTTCACGAAAGTTCTAGCCCTCGAAAAATGCTAAAACTTTTGTGTTTTATGAAAATCCTAATTCGGCCTAGAAACGTACCAGTTTTGAGTTGAAACTGGCTGACCCTGAAACGAAACTGGGTCTGGGGGCTTAAATGCTTAGCCACGGGTTTTGGCATTTTTTAAGGCCATTGGAGTCTTATTTTGAAAAACGGCTCGCGTATCCCCCTAGGAAAAGTTGTTTTGAACAACTTTCATGTTTTACGTTTTCCCAAATTCGGCCTCTAAAGGCCTGTTATTTTTTGTTTACGAAAACTGGGTAGACTTAGCCGAATCTGACCAGTTTTCGTGTTACTTTGATTTTACGCGTCCTATTTCGGAAGCTAACTCAACCGATCACTCGGGAGCCTAAATGGTTCACATGCAACGTTAACTAACGTCCCACATGCTTTGGACATGTCACCCCCTCGTGGCTATGCAAACCAAACCGGAACTTAACCTAGGTTTGCATTGCATTCTAGGGTTGCATCACATGAAATGAACCGAATCATGCAATACCGAAATAAAATCTAACATCCTAGTTCATGAGCCATACTCGGCTGCACCTAGGGCAGGGACTTAATCAACCATTTAACCATGCAAACAAAGCAATTAAACATGCAATAATCCATAGCACACACCTAAAAATCAAGCATACTAATTTCTACCCATGCACCCTTCAATCAAGCATCACATCTCCTAGCTTAGGCATACCATAAAATTAATGAGCTCAAGCTCTTACATAACCAAGCTTAAATACACATTAAATTCCCCAAATTTAATGCTTGAATCATAACTTAGGGTTAGGGTTTCTCACCTCACCAATTTCGGAAATTGGTTCCACCTATGGGAGCCGAACTCCCACTGCTGCTTGGCTGTCCCTTTGCAGCCGGATTTCCCCCACCAAATGGGCTCCATTTTCAGCCATGCACACATACACATAACCATAATTAACCATGTAATCTTGCATGGAAATTTCACTTAAAAATTCTAGGGTTTACCTTAACTTACCCTTGACTTGGTTAGGGCTTGTGAACCGAAAACCATCTCCCCCTTGGCTGCACACTTGCACACGGTTTTGGGTCCCCAATTTGCACCAAAATTTTTCACCATCTTTCGTGATTCACTGCTGCCTTAGCCGACACCCATGGCTGACCGAGACCCATGAATTTCGGCTCCTAACCCCTGCATACTCATGGCCGAATTCAACCACACACCAAGGCACAAAAACTCACCTTGGCTCATGGTTGATTCCTCCCCCTTCTTGCTTGGCTCACACCATGGATTGGCCTGAAATTTTCTCCACTTTTCTCTCCTCTCTTCCCACGGCTGCAGGTCAGGAAATTGCTCCAAAAATTCCAGATTTGGCTCCTTGCTTCATGCTCCAAACCCGAGCATGCCTAGGGTGGCTCACACATGAAATTTTTCCAACTTTTGGCTTGGTTCTTCTCTCCCTCTTGCTGACGGTTTTTCTGCAGAAAAATGGCCATAATATGGCTGTGTTTCTCTATTTTTTTCTGCACATCTCATGGGTCTATTTATAGACCATTTTTCAAACTTTTTGGAATTCCATTTTGACCCCAAAAGTTGCAATTTTTCTTGTTTTTCTCCCCCATGGTGGACGGCTGGAAGCAGGTCAGCAGCAGCTGGATTGGTGAGCTGTCATGGCTGAGGTCATGGCTGATGTCATGGCTTACCTCACAACTTTTCTAAAATTGCACTTTTGCCCCCAGAAAATGGAAATTCTTGCAAAAATGCCCTCTAGGTGTCCGATTATCCTAAAAATCAACACACCCATCCTATTTTATGATATAAGCATCTCGGTGACTTTATATGCTCATATCGTCAAATTTCTAAAATTTACACTTTTGCCCCAAAAGTGAAAATTTTTGCATTTAGGCCCCTAAACTTCAAAATTGGCCATAATGCTTGCTTTCCATGTAAATATCATTCTTTTCATAATTTTATGTGGATTTCTCATCCTTGAATCACATATTTCCCAAATTTATATTTTTGCCCCGAAAGACAAAATCTTTGCATTTTCACCACCAAAAGTGGCTGGTACTTAATTTCTTCTTGCAAGGCAATTCAATACCTTATATTGACATCATCTAACGACGTCATTTAACTTACTTCACATATTTTTCAAAATTTACACTTTTGCCCCAAAAGTGAAAATTCTGACATTTTTGCCCTTTGACTTTGATTAGTCCTCTTGGGTGACTTCTTGACTAAATATGTCATTCTTGACCTTAACTAATGCTAGGGATTCTTGATTTCTAGGGTGTTTCTACTGTCTACTTGGGCTATCTCGCCCATACTGACATATTTTGCAGTATTTTCTCATACCGCATCATTTTTCATTGTCGAGTCAACCGTTGACCACTTTTGGTCAAACTTTGACTTTCTTGGTCAAAGTTGACTTTTTCGGTCAAACTTTGACTTTTTCGGATCTTCGTCCTAATTCGTCCTTTTCGACCTGAAAAGGCGTTTTCTAACCTTAAAAATCTGTTCTGAGTCTTATTGAGCCATAAGACTCCGTAAAACGTGTGAAAAACTCTTAACTGAGTTTTTCCGTAAACATCACAACATATGCTCATAATTCCTTTAAAAGAGGAAAAATGGCAATCATGAAAATTCTAGGTATCACACCAACAAATCTTGAAACTAATTGTAACAAAATTTGGCAGGATTGAGCATTTGGCTTCTGAATTTCAAGAACAAGAAAAGCTTTAGACTCTTGAAATCTATCTCTCTATTGAGAAGGAGGGATATCATCTAGAGTAAAAGTCTGAACTTTTCCATTAGAAACTGGTGATGTTGAAGTTGGAGCCTGAGGTTGTTATGGCTGGTAATTCAGCTAATTTACCATTTCATCTTGTTGTTCTTTTGGATTGCAATTTCTGTTACTGTGGATCCCTGTTGAGTAGAAGGAGAAGGCTGATCTTTGGCCATCATGGGGGGCTGAGGAGATGCTGGTTATTCTGGTTCAAAAACATCAGAATACCAATATTTTTTTTCCAAGGATACAATCTTCTTTTGAAGAGATATTCAATTGTTGAAGTTGTACTTGTGGCAGTTGCTCCATACAATGATATTGGATCATCTTGGTTAGAGGATTCTGAGACGATTGTTTTTGTACCATCATCTAGGAAGAGGTTGGTAGCCTATATGGCTGAGATTCTGCTTCTTAGACCTTTTGTTTTCCTTTTTGTTTTCTGAGGAGATCATCTTAGTCAAGAAGTTTCTTGAGTTATAAGACATGATCTTCTTTATAGGGAACCACTGGTAGTGGTTGTTCTTTTTTGGGAATGGTAGCAAATCGCCATGGAATGGTGTTTGGCACTGATAATCCTGTTTGAGCTTGTGTCTGAAGATTGGTTAGCTGTGTCTTTAGAAACTTCATTTATGCTTCTTTCTCTACAAATATTTTGTTCGAGAAAGAACTGGTACTAGTAAGTCTCAAGAGCTCTCCAGGTGAGTTTTCTGAATTTGCGATTCAAGTCTTTCTAGGAGAGTCTATGATTTCATCATTCTAATATTGGAATGATCAATCTTAGATTCAACTTGAGAAATCTTGTGGTCAATCTTCTGGAGGAACTTATTCTAAGCAATAAAGTTAACCGATTGCCAATTCAGAACTGCTTCTGCAGAACTAACCTTCTTGGTCATACCATCTGGTTCAACATCCTTTGAATTGTACAACTTTGGCTATTGTGTCTCCATTCCATCATTAGTAGTTGCTGGTTGGAGTGGAGGAAATTCTTCATCATAAGAGACTGAAGGCATCATGTGGACCTGAGAAAGGGTCTGCGGTGCCGAATTGTACGATGGTAGAAGTTGCTGTCTTTGCTTCTGTAGATACTTCTGGGCTTCTTTATAACAAGATAAGACTGGAAAAGCCATTGTTGGTGGTGGAGGCGGCTTTCTTATATGGTCATCTTAATCATCATCCCAACCAGTAGTGATAATTGATTCGGCTGTTCTTGGAGGTGGAGTATATTTGACTATATAGTCAAATTTTCCTGAGGCTGTCCAAGAATGCCAATATTTTTGTGACCATTATGTAGCTGCTGCTTAAGCCTTCGCCCTGAGCTAACCTTCTTAGGATGGAATTGATAGTCATCCTGTTGAGAATCCTTGATGCAGTCTGGGCAAAAGCACACATCCCAATAACAGTGTCTTATCTGGGATTTATGAGCATACTGAGGTGTGCTATCAAATCTGAAAGAAAAGGATTTCTGCTTGCTCAGCGGTAATTGGGTTCATCATGTACTGGGTCAGAAAGGTACTAATAGAAGCTTTTTCAGATTTGTTGAAGGTGATCAGGGTTGATCCATCCTTCTGAGTTGTGAATGTTGCATCAGAGGACTGGACTGCAACATGGGATTGATGAAGCTTTTCGTAGTTGATCACCTATGAATCTGGAAGGAGTTTCTTCAATTATTCAGTGGGGATTTGCTTGGGGATCTAGGTGGGCATCGGAGCATTTTGGGAGTCTGTAGTGATCATCAGGGCTTTTGTGGTGCCTCAAAGGGCAAGATCCAGAGCATGATTTTGGACTCTGTATACCATTTGGTAATGCAGAGTTGTAGAAATGGAACTTGGATTTATATCTATTCCTATGATTTGCAATTGAACTTTAAGGGCATTCAAAAGATGAGAGTCTTGGAGAGACATGCCGAAGTTGGGGAAGATTGTTGTGATGACCATTCCTGTATTCAGGGTAGTTTGAACGGTTGCAATAACAACATCCCTATATTTTTCGTGTCTGGATATTCCTCCAAAATACCCAGCTTAGTGGCAAATATAAGCCTTTACTCACCTTCACTTTGGTGCTATCCGCCTAGCCCTTACCTTTCATGGGGGAAAAGAACTTCCAGTCTATGCCTGACTTGCACTACTAGATTCCAGACACAGAAGATATAGGGATACTGTTATTGCAATCGTGTAGACTACCCTGAATGCAGGAACGGTCATCACAACAATCTTTTCCAACTTTTGCATGTCTTTACAAGACTTTCATCTTTTGAATGCCCTTAATGTTCAATTGCAAATCACAGGAATAGATATGTATCCAAATTCCATTTCTATAACTCTGCATTACCAAATGGTATACAGAGTCCAGAATCATGCTCTAGATCTTACCCTGAATGCAAAAACGGTCATTACAACAATCTTCCCCAACTTCGGCATGTCTCTCCAAGACTCTCGTCTTTTGAATGCCCTAAAAGTTCAATTGCAAATCATAGGAATAGATATAGATCCAAGTTCCATTTCTACAATGCTGCATTTCCAAATGGTATACAGAGTCCAGAATCATGCTCTGGATCTTGCCCTTCCAAGCACTACAGAAGCCCTAATAATCACTACAGACTCCCAAAATGCTCCGATGTGCACCCAGATCCCCAAGCAGATCCCCACTGAAGAATTGAAGAAACTCCTTCCAGATTCATGGGTGACCAACTACGAAAAGCTTCATCAATCCCATGTTGCAGTCCAGTCCTTTGATGCAACATTCACAACTCAGAAAGATGGATCAACCCCGATCACCTTCAACAAATCTGAAAAAGCTTCTATTAGTATCTTTCTGACCCAATACATGATGAACCCAATTACCGCTGAGCAAGCAGAAATCCTTTTCTTTCAGATTTGATAGCACACCTCAGTATGCTCATAAATCCCAGATAAGACACTGTTATTGAGATGTGTGCTTTTGCCCAGACTGCATCAAGGATTCTTAACAGGATGATTATCAATTCCATCCCCAGAAGGTTAGCTCAGGGTGAAGGCTTAAGCAGCAGCTACATAATGGTCACAAAAATATTGGCATTCTTAGACAGCCTTAGGAAAATTTGACTATATAGTCAAATATACTCCACCTCCAAGAACAGCCGAATCAATTATCCCTACTGGTTGGGATGATGATCAAGATGACCATATAAGAAAGCCGCCTCCACCGCCAACAATGGCTTCTCCAGTCCTACCTTGTTATAAACATGCCCAGAAGTATCTACAGAAGCAAGGACAGTAACTTCTACCATCCTACAATTCAGCAGTGCAGACGTTTCCTCAGGTCCACATGATGTCTTCAGTCTTTTATGATGAAGAATTTTTTCCACTCCAGCTAGCAACTACTAATGATGGAATGGAGACACAACAACTAAAGGTGTACAATTCAAAAGCTATTGAACCAGATGATACGACCAAGAATGTTAGTCCTGCAGAAGCAGTTCTAATTGGCAATCAGAAAACTTTATTGCCTAGAATAAGGTCCTCTAGAAATTGACCACAAGATTTCTCAGGTTAAGTCTAAAATTGATCATTCCAATATTAGAATGATGAAGTCACAGACTCTCCTAGAAAGACTTGAATCGCAAATTTAGAAAACTCACCTGGAGCTTTTGAGACTTGCTAGTACCAATTCTTTCTCGAACAGATTATTTGCAAAGAAAGAAGCAGAAATGAAGTCTCTAAAGACACAGCTAACCGCTCAAACAGGATTCTCAGTGCTAAACACCATTCCATTACGATTTGTTACCATTCCCAAAGAAGAAAAACCACTACCAATGGTTCCTGATAAAGAAGATCATGTCTTACAGCTTAAGAAACTTCTTGACCAAGATGATCTCCTCAGAAAACAAAAAAGAAAACAAAAGGTCCAAAAAGCAGAATCTTAGCCATATAGGCCACCAACCTCTTCCTAGATGATCATACAAAAACAATCGTCTCAGAATCCTCTAACCAAGATGATCCAGATCATTGTATAGAGCAACTACCACAAGTACAGCTTCAACAATTGAATATCTCTTCAGAAGAAGAAAGTATCCTTGGAGAAGAAGATTGGTCTTCTGATGTTTCTAAACTAGAAGAACCAGCATCTCTTCAGCCCCTCTTGATGGCCGAAGATCAACCTTCTCCTTCTACTCAACAGAGACCCACAGTAACAGAAATTCCAGATCCAGAAGAACAACGAGATGAAATGGTAAATCAACCGGATTACCAGCCACAACAACCTCAGGCTCCAACTTCAATATCACCGAATTCTAATGGAAAAGTTCAGACTTTTACTCTAGATGATATCCCTCCTTCTCAATGGAGAGATAGATTTCAAAAGTCTAAAGCTTTTCTTGTTCTTGAAATTTAGAAGCCCAATGCTCAATCCCGCCAAATCTTGTTATAATTTGTTTTAAGATTCGTGGGAATCTTGTAAGACTGGTGGATGAGTTTGGAAGAATACAGACAACTTACGTTCCTCCAGATAGAATCAGTTGAAGGAGCTCTAGCCCAATTGTACTCAGAATTTTGTGGACAAGAAACTCAGATTGTGGAGCAAGCTCGTTCAGAGTTTTTCAAGATGAAGTGCTGTTTAATACATAAGAAAGATCTTGAAGTCCATTTTCAGAAGATGTCACGTCGCTTCTATATGATTGATGGACTCAATGATCCCAATATCAAGCAAGCGTTCCTCTCCTCTATCCCAGAGCCACTAGGAGAAGAAACATTCAGATTGCTCTCTGCCACCAACAAAACAATTGCAAACACTACTTTTGGAGAGCTCTGCCAACTTGTGTTCAAAGCCAAAGAAAATATGTGCTCTCAGAATAAGTTTCTCTAAGAACATATAAAGTAGACGAAGAATCTTGACAAAGTTTGCACAAACAAGGAGCTATGCACCAAGTGTCCCACCAATCCAAGTCCAGGATGTACATGTGCCCCATGTTCTTCTAAACCACCTCATAGAACCAGAAAATTCAGAAAGAAGAAAGGTTTTAGAAGAAACAAGTTCTTTTCTAAGAAAAAAGGCTTACGGAAATTTCTTCGTAAGAAAATAAACTTTGGAAAGAAGAAATCAACTCGATGCTTCATTTGCGGTAGCAAAAATCACTTCATGAAGAATTGTCCTAGATATAAATGACAGAAAATGATTGCTCATATCAGAGAAGTCACTGGTATTTCACTCTCCGGCAATGAGGTGGAATCCATATTCTCTACTGATGAAAAAATCAATGATCAGACTCTCTATGCACTCCAACTTTCAACTCTGAAGGAGAAACCAGTCAATCAGATTCAAATTCTGAACTAGACCCTGGAGAAGTCTTCCAGATGGATGCTGTCAACATGGTCCAAAAGGTCCCAATCATCAAAATGAAGGTCATCCCCTCTAAATACGCTAATCCTATTAGGGTTGCTACTTTCTTTGATACAGGTGCCTCGTATTCTATCATAAATCCAGACATCCTTCCTCCAACATATTGGAAAAAGAAGAAACAATTCTTCCATGCTACAAATAGAGAAGTCTTATGTACAGAACTTATCAGTAAGCATATCAAATTAGAATTTTTCCCAGGATGTTCCATAGTCCATCGGATTATTGGATCCAAATTACCTAGTAAAGATTTAATTATAGGTTTTGATCTGTACATGAAGAAACCAGGATTAAAAATTCTTCCTCATGGTCTGTCCTACAAGCAGTATTTTACTGTATGGGAATCTATTCCAAATTACTTCCAACTGCACCTGGATCCTTACCAAGAAATCAAAGAAAAGCTGATACAACACTCTTGTGCCACCACTCATTCTGAGTTCTTACAGAAGTGCAACAAGCCTTTATGGAAAAATGAAGAGTTTTTCATCTCTCTTCCTTTCAAACAAAATGAATATGTTAAAACAACAAAGGCAAGCCACCCAAGACTGAAACCAGAACACCAACAGATGGCAACTGACGAGTGTGTAGAACTCCAGCAACAAGGATTGATCGAGTCAACAAATTCACCATGGGCATGTCATGTGTTCTACGTCAATAAAAGATCAGAACAGATATGGGGTAAGCAAATGTTGGTAATTAATTATCAACTTCTTAACCATTTTCTTGCCAATGACAAATTCCCCTTACCCAACAGACATACTCTGTTTTCAAGTTTTTCCAATGCAAAAGTATTTTTGAAATTTGACTTGAAAATGGGTTTTTGGCAATTGGGAATTAAACCTTAGGATCGGCCCAAAACAACTTTTTGTATACCCAATCACCATTTTCAATGGACTATTATGCCATTTGGCCTCAAAACAGCCCCTTCCCTTTTTCAGAAGGCTATGACTCGTATTTACAGCCCAATTCTTAATCAAGCCCTTGTCTACATCGATGACATCCTTATTTTCTCCTCATCACAAGAAGCCCATTTAGCCCTTTTGGCCCAATTTGAAGCCCTTACTAGGCAACACGAAGTAATGCTCTCAGAGAAGAAAATGTTATTTAGCCAATTCAAAATTGATTTTTTGGGAATGAAATTAAACAATGGACATTATGAGGTCCAGACCCATATAGCCCATGAATTAGTTAAATTCCCAAATTAGCTTGCAAAGGACCAAGTCCAACAATTTCTCGAGATAGTTAATTATCCTCAAGATTTTGTTCCACAGCTTTCTCAGCATATAGTCCTTTGGAACAAATGCTCAGAAAGGACCCACCTGCTTGGTCCTCAATACATACTGAAGCAGTCCAATACCTGAAAAGACAAATGTAGAACCTGCCACCACTGAAGATTCTCTCCACAGTAAAAGAATTCTCCAAATGGACGCAAGCCACAAACATTGGGGAGCA
>CM046380.1:22046706-22066837 GCA_025413485.1 Ficus microcarpa | reverse complement strand
GTCCTTTACGAAGAAGATGAAAAAGGAAAAAGACAAATATGTGAATATAAAAGTGGTACTTTCAAAGACTCTCAGCTCTACCATCATTCAACATTCAAGGAACTCTTAGCTATTAAGCAGGGAATCCTGAAGTTTAAATTTCACCTGATTGGACAACACTTTCTGGTAGAAACTGACTTTGCTGCATCAAAAGGAATGCTCAAGTTCAAGCCCAACAAAGCGGTAAATGCGCAGTTACTAAGATTAGCTGCATGTTTTTCACAATATTCCTTTGATAGTTCTCATATTAAAGGAAAAGACAATGTTATCCCCGACTTCTTGTCACGACCAGCTATAAATCTCATCACCAGACATATCCATAACCCCATCCTACTCTTTTTCATGATTACAGACATGGCCTCCTCATCTTCCACTTCCATCCATAACCTCTCAGATACTTTTCCAAAAGATGCCTTTAAAATTATGACCTCCACAAACCCTATCCAAAAAACCGTCAAAAGATCCTTCAAAATGCAGATTCCACTCATCAAGAAAATGGGAAATCAAATTTTCCATGATCATGGAATCCACCCAAATACCCATTTGCAAAACTCCTTCCCTTCCGTGATGCTTTCTATATGCCAAAACAGTTATCCAACTTTTTATGGTATTTAGCTAGTTACTACAAAGTTGCCATTGAAGTTCCCACAGTCCCACTCCACACCACCATCCAGCTTTATCAAGACAGCCTATACTTCAGACCAGCTTGTCAAACTCAGATCAACACCCTCACTTGGTTTGCTCAAATCACAAAATGGAAACAGCTTCTAGATCAAGAATGGAAAAAGATGAAGGATGACAGACCAGCTTTCACAACCTTCCCGATCAGTCTCAACGTCAACAATGTAGGTCCTTTGAAATGTTACACGGTCTTCGTGATCAGCCTCAACTGTGAACTCATAGGAAACACTCTAGACTTTCATCCGAAAATTGAAGTGTTTACGTCAGGAGAAACTCCTCTCAAAGAAGACAGCCTTGTCTACAGACGCTTTCAAAAGCAACTGTTCTTAAACAACAGGATTATCCAAGATGAAATATGGCCCCCTCCATCAGAAAATGCTCCAGGGGAAATCCTTCTAGATGGATACATGTTAAGACTCATAAGGGAACTTGATTAGTATCATACCAAGATCGCCTTGATTATTGGTGATAATAGTCCTTTCTGCAATTTCAATCCCAATCTCAATCCAAATCAATCCCCCAATCTTTACCAGTTTTCACAGCTCACCATCACTGATGATGAAGAAGAAGACCTGCCGAGATTTTGCACTCAACCAAGGCCTAGTTCTAGTAGACCAACTGATGACCCCACAAATGAACATGCATACTATGGATCAAAAGGAAATGATTTTTATGATCAGTCCTTGGATCCGAATCTCAACCCATCTCATGAGCCCATTAACTTCAAATGGTTAAGTCAGCCCTTACGTCACTAAGAAAGCCAGCTCAGCACGACTCAGACGTCAGCACTTATGTCAGCCCGCACTAGCCCAGCAGGATAAGATTTCCAGCTCGAATTTCAACCACCTATCTATAAACCTCACTTTGTTTAACGTTTTGTGTCAGCATAATCTATTTTTCACGTGATGCACTTTACTTTCCAGCGCATTACTTTTCCTTTTGTCGGCCATTTGAATTTTGATCTTGTTTGTTGTGTTCCTTACATGAATAACTTTGTAAAATAAGTTTGAAATCCGGATTTGAAATCTGAACCCCCTTTTCCTATAAATAAGTTGCATCTTCTTCCTCGAGAAGGCATCGAATGTAAGAAATTTCCTTTGAATAATATTCTCAGTTTCTAGATAAGTTTTTCTAAACACTTTTTCTGATATACTTCAAAGAGTCCCTGTATATCTGTTGTAGTTCTATACAACGATTCAGATAAAACTCTGAATTATACACTAGTATATTTGGTAAGAAGGTATCCTCTAGGTTTTCATATCTTAGCATATGATCGTCACTTGACTAAAAATTTAAGAAGCTTTAAAGACCATACCTGCTTTCTCATCTGTGGCAAGGAGTGCCTTTAGAGCTTGAGCTATTTTGGTTGCGAGCTTATTAAGCTTTGGTTTTGAGAGATACCGCTTGTGCTAAAGTATCAATTTATCGAGGCTACTTTCTATCAATTATACCAGGCGTCCTCTATTGATTACAAAGACCACCATTTACAAATAAAGAGCTCGGAATATTTTTGAATAATAAAACAATCATCTGAAAGAATACTTGTATCGATAGCATCAGTCTCATCCATAGCAACGGCAACACAATAACACCAACCTTTCGTGCAAGCTACAGACCGGCCCATAAAACCATATCTTTAGCAACCTTTCAGGTGAAGTGACCATTCCTGCCATTCAGGTCACCACCAAGTGGGTTGAGTCTCGAATAACAGCTCCAACACCAACGAAATCTACAGCCCTTCCCACAGCAGCATTAGTATTCTACTTGAAACTGCCTGGAGAAAGCGCCACCCATTGTCAAGACGTAGAATTACCTCCCTGAAACAATTGGGTAGTCCATGACACGTTTATAAATGTATCGTAGACCGAGTTGGATGCTATAAATTATAAATACGCACAACACAACTTGAAATTGCATGGATCAAAATAGGTATGATACGAGACGTTGACAGACCCAAAATAAATGATTCAGCCTGTTCGACATCATTTAACTCCCAACGAATTAGAGCAAATTTTTTTTAAAAAATATGTTAATACAAAGTCTCTGACTAAAGGATGCTAAAATGGGTTCCAAAACTTAAAATTGGTTATGGTTTTGGGTTGCTGAACAGAAAAATAAATATTTTTTTTTTATGGGGGAAAAAAACAATTATAACATGAGTTGTTTCTTTTCTCTGCTGGATTCTGGTAGCCTGGCTCAGACAAAGCTTCTATTAGTGGTCTAGTCCATCCTTGGACAAAATAGGTATGATACGAGACATTGAGAGACCCAAAATAAATGATTCAGCCTGTTCAACATCTTTTAACACCCGACGAATTAGAGCAAAAATTTTTTAAAAAATATGTTAATACATATTCTGTAACTAAAGGATGCTAAAATGGGTTCCAAAACTTAAAATTGGTTATGGCTTTGGGTTGCTGAACAGAAAAATAAATATCTTTTTATTTTTATGGGGGGAAAAAACAATTATAACATGAGTTGTTCCTTTTCTCTGCTGGATTCTGGTAACCTGGCTCAGACAAAGCTTGTATTAGTGGTCTAGTCCATCCTTCTCAAGAACAAAAAGTTTCCATTGAATTTGCAGTTTCTCAAATCCTTCAAATTTGATAGCCCATATACTTTGCTAAACTAGCACATGTAGTTGCTAAACCAAACACAAAAGAAAAAATCAAAGATAAAACATGACTCATTAGGAAACATATATATAAATATACCACTAACAAAATCTTGTTTCTGTTAAAAAAGAAAATGAGGACTTTCTCCATTTTAACACTTGCAGCTAGCTAAATAATTACAATGTGATACACAGACGAATTCTGCCAATAAATCAAATAGAATGATCAAATTCGATAATTGTAAGTTTGCGGAAAATGGAAGATACATTTTGAAGTTCGAGGGCATGTTGTAGACTTGCTCAACTTGCAAATGTAGTTGCTAGAACCAAACTAGCAAGAAAATTGAGGTTAAAAAAAAAAAAAAAAAAAAAAATCAAAGACAGAAAAAGATCTTCTCCATCTAGCAACTTACAGAAGCTCAGGTACCACCTGATGTACAGAGTCTAGATAAACCAAGATCAAAATCTCAGGTGAAGGATAGAATCACGTTCCCAATCTTTGGATCTATCACTTCTTAATTCTCGTAGAAATTCATACGATCCCAAAATTACAAAAACCAGATCTGTTTCTAAAAGAACAAGCTCGGCATCTCACTATTAGCTAACAACAATCCATTGCCTAAGTGCAACGTTTTGGAAAAAACTAAACAAATGCTTGAAACAGTAGTATCTAACAAATAAAATGTCAACAACAAACGAAACATTAGGACATCTAACAAAAGAACCAGAAAGCCCGTGCATCAATAGTTCTTTCCCCAGTTAGCAATTAGAGTCAAGCTAAAAACTTAGTGGGAAACCTATCATGAACTTTGTTTTTTTATTGGTCATCTTGTCATGAATCCATTCTTATTCATAACAGCCCGACTGAAAAACGTGTATTAAATACATGATTATGACATAACTACCCTACGTAATAAAGCTATCAGCCTGTTCTAAGTCTAACAACATGCAAAATCTCGTAAAATCTTACAAGGAAAATGAAAGAGAGGATCACCTCTGCACATTTTGAAGTCATCAAGACTATCAGTTTTACTCCTCTTCAAAAAATCCTTTGAATAACTAAATGAAAATCTAAAATGCAATATTTATGCGTGAATTTGTGTACATCAGTATGCATCACAGAAAATAAAACAACTCCAGACACAAAAATTGGCGACTGAACCGTTTGCTTTGTTAACGAGAGGATTGAAATAAGCTACTCTTCAGGCAAACTTGTCTCACCAAACCAACGTGGAGGATCAAATCCAGAACCACCTAACCAAAAAAGTAAAACAAAAGCTCCAAATTATACAAGACTGGATTTACACACTTAAAACACAACCCTTCACACACATACATAGAGGAAATATCTCAGGTTGGCAACCTAACATTCTATGTAGAATCTTGTACCTATTAGTTGATTTCCATATTATTTCCTATTTATAATATTATTACGGTACTATATAAAACTATCAGTGCAAACTGCAAATCCCACTGAAAAACGTTATAATAGAATTATAAAAATAGACAAGAAAAATAACAAGTGACCAAACAATCTATATAAATATATATATATATATATACCCGCGGATGACAACCCATAAAAAAATAAATAAAATAAAAAAGAATTACCAAGGGGATTGCAACGACAGATACGCCAAGTGGTCAAGATGGTGCCTTTAACAAATCCATATTTCTTGTAAGCTTCCATGGAGTACTCACTACATGTCGGAACGTAACGGCAACTCTTGGGCAACAGTGGTGAGATTTCCCCTATAAATTTCCCAATTAGAAATAAATAATACCCACAATTTTAATTTCTTCTTCTTTATTTGAATTATCACCCCCAATATCAATTCAGAGACTTACTTTTGTAGAATTTGAGCATCGATAAGGCAGCTTTAACGCCCAAGTTGTCCACTTCCTTGTCTAATTAATTCGACACAAAAATTTCGTGTTAAGCAATTGAAATCAGCACCAATAGTGAATATTTCTTTGCCATTAAAAAAAAAAAAAAAAAAAAAAAGAAAGTGTAATATTTCTAGAGAGAGAAAGAGGAGACAGAACGAGGACCTTGTGGTTTGTCTGGGTCAGAACTTGAGCCTCCGTTGTATACCTTGACGACGACTAAACCACGAGGGAGAGGGAGGGGCTTGAATATTAATGTTGGTGTAAGGTTTTGGCTATGGCGGAAGCTGAGGGAATTGAAGAAGATAGGATTTGGGTGGTTTCGAGATTGAGACTTCAACACTGGTAGCACTGGTGCAGATTTGTGGCAGTTAAACGAAACCGAAACCGCCATTTTTCAGCTCTCTTCTTACTTGATGGTCAAATATCTGATTGATAGTGGTCTCTAAATATTAACAGTAAATTCCATTTGCTATTGCTATGCGCATCTCCGATGGAGTAACGTTTAATTTTGGAATTTTGAAGAAAAAAAGTGCTTTTAAGTTAAATATTGTCTTGTAATTTGTACGGGAAAAGGGGACCAAAATAGCATAATATACCTCGTAACTTTAAAATTATAGTATAATATAAAATATTATTACTGTCTCGTTTGACTTTTGAGATTAAACTCAAAATTTTCATCTCAGTTTTTACATTTTTCTGAAAAAGTTTTCGTTTTTTCTGAAAAGTCAACAAAAATTTTCAATTCAAACTCATTTACCAATTCGACTATAAATAATATAATTGGAACAATTAGTAATATAAAAACTCAAAAAAACTCCATAAGTCTCTCTCTCCTCTGTCTTCTCTCTCTTCCCTGTTCGTATGTCTTACTCTTTCCCGGTCGGCCCACGATCACAACAATTGATGGTGATGGCGACGAGACCGGTATCAAAGTAGTGACATGAACCAGGATCACGCCGGTGTCGCAATCTTCACCATCGACCGACTGTTACGATTCAGGACAAAGGTCGTCATGACTATACGATCATCGAAATCACACACTCATGAAATCCCTCACCAGCTTGCACGACCACCGTTGGAGAGATAAGAGATGCCACCGTCGCGATCTCCGACAGATCAAGTTATGATCGGAAAATCACAAAAGCCGGTGATGGTTTTTTTTTTTTTTTTTTTTTGCTGGTGATCTCGCTATCACAAGCATGAAGTTTCCGAAGCTCATTCTCTTGTCCGTCGTCCTTGTCCCAACGAACCGCCATTGTCGAACGAAGATCATGCCAACGGTCACAACTTCTCCGACTGGCGGCACCAGTATTAGTGCCTAGATCTAGGGTTTTGAATTTGGGGGTGGTCTGATTCGGGGATTCAAGGATTTTTGTTTTTGTTTTTTAATTAGGGGTAAAAATTGTAATTAAAAAATCCAAAACAAAAATATTTTTAATTTGCTTTAAAATGTTTTAAAAATGCATTATGTAAAAATCTGTAAATTTTATTATTTTTAAGTAAATAGAATAAAAATCACTAAGTAAGTAATATATAAAAATCAGTATTTACTCGTAAATATTTCTTTTACAAATAAATATAATGAATTTATTAATCAAAAGCAAATATATTATACCTTTACTATATAAAATAGTGTATTTACTATGATATCTGATATTTATTAATTTCAAGTAAAATAAAAAAAGTTACAAGAAAATACTAATATTTACTAGTAATTTATGTTGTTATAAAAATATTAATTTATCAAATAAATCAAAATATTTACTATTTGTGATAAGAAAAAGATTTTCACTCAAATACGTTTGTAAAATTAGAATGAACGAGAAAGATAACGAATTTTGAACCGTTAACGAAATGAGAAGGTAGGATAAATAATTAGGGAATCAAATAGGCCTGTATTATTTACTAGTGAATCTAGTATTTATAAGTATTTATGTTTTTTAAAAACTATCAATTGATGGAGTAAATCAAATATTAATTAATAAATGCTAAATGCTAGGATTTATTAATAAATTTATTTTTCTTTTTAAAAAATAAACATGACATTTTTCTTTTTCTTTTTCTAATATTTTTCAATAATCGCGATCACAACTTTTGTTAAAACAATAATTAACTACGTAAATATTGGTACTCTTATATTTAATATTCACTGTCAAAATTTTGATAACAAACACTAGTATTTATTTGTAATATTAGTATTTACTCGTAAATATTAGTATTTACTGTAAAATATGATATTTATCAATTTTATTGAGTAATTCAAAATTTTTACTAACAAATCTTAGTATCTACTAAAAAATTGTGGTATCTTAAGAATTAATTTATTAAGTATATCAAAGTATTTACTAGAAATCTTATTTATTAGAAAATTTAGCATTCATGTTACTTTAAAAATTATCAATTTATCAAGTGAATAAAAATATTTACCAGTAAATCTTGAATTTACTTAGTTTTAAAAAGTATAAATTTATCATGTAAATCATTGTATTTACTAGTAAAACTCGTATTCACCAGTATTAATATTTTTCAAAAATTAATAATGTATCAAGTAAATCAAATATATACTATTAAATCTTAGTATTTACTCTATTCTTTTGAAAATTGTCAATTTATGGACTAAATCAAGTATTACAATATTATACTAATGTGTATTTACTAGTAAATAAAAGGATTTACAAGGATTAATGCTTATTTATTTTACATAGATATATTGCATTTATTTCTTTCAAAATTGTCTATTTTATCAATTAATAATTACTTATACGAATTTATCAACAAAAAAAAAAAACCCCCTTAAACTTTTAAAAATTTTCAAAACCCTAAATCTAGTTCTAAATATGCACTAACAACGCTGCTAGGGACATTGACGGTGCTCAAAGAAAGAGGTCGCGTGTCGCTGGAGACATTGTCAGACCTTGTCGAAGATGGAGATTGTGACGGAGATGGAGATTGCGTGTCGTTGAAGACCTTGCTAGATCTCGTTGAAGATGGAGATCACGATCTCCAAAGCTTCGCAATCACAATCATCGGAACTCGTTGACAAAGTTCGCACCCTAAGCCCAGCACCGTCATCATCCACTGTTGAAGATTCGAGGTTGTCATCATTGCAGAAGCTCAACCGTCATTTTGTTCACCATTACTCATGAGTTTTCCAGAGCTAAGAAGCTTGTAACAACCTATCCGTAGCCAACACGTCGCCGAGATCCTCCGTCGCAGTTGCAAAAACCACCAAAACAACAGCCGTCGTCGATGTAATAACCGAAAATTTCTACGGACTCATGATTTCCTTATACATGAGGAATTTAAGTCCGTATTATGTGTTTATGTAATGTTTTATGAAAGTTATGAATATCAATATAAAACTCATAATTTTATCAGAAAATGTTTGAGTTATCATTTAATTAGCTATGAGACTCAATAAGTAAGTTGCTTAGTCAAGCATGTGATCTTTTGAGCAAAAAGGGAAGAAAACTCTATGATTTTATGTTGGTCAAAGTTTGACCAAAAAAGTCAAAGGTTAACCCGAAAGGTCAAAGGTATGACGGTACTGTTATGTGATTACGGACAAGATAGCAAGGATAAGATTTAAAACCACCATAGAAAAATCAAGCACACCAAGTAGGAAATTAAGGGCAAAAGGGCTTCAAGAAATAAGAAAAATTTTTATACAGTTCATTTTTACACAGATAAAATTTGGACTGCAGTTCAGTGTAAAATACTATTATTAGTTAATAACAGTATTGAAAATATCTGTGTTAGCATAAAAGTGGACTGCATATTAAGGAAAAAGCCAAACAAGGCATTGGGATGATGACATCATATCACCATGGAATTATGACATCATTTCTTGAATTAATGAAAATTGGAAAGAAATATGGATGGTTTTAGAGCATGATGTGGCCGGCCACCTAGGGGACTTTTTGTGCAAATTATTGTTTCTTCAAGAACTTTTTGGCAATTTAGAGAAGTTTTAAAACACCTATAAATAGGTGAGAGGTGTGGACCATTTTGTTCACAAAATTTGAGAAAGCTAGCCAAACTATGCCCAATTTTTCTCTCAAAAACCGAACCTAAGGAAGAAAGGGAGAAGAGAGAAGAAAATTAAAAACTCAAAGAGGAAGCCTTAGGGGGTGGTCGGATTTAGCTAGAACTAAGTCAAGGTTTGAAAAAAAATTTTGATACCCACTAGGCTTGGAGGCCAGTTGTGAGAAGGAAAAAAAGGGGAAAAGGAAAAAGTGAAGAAAGGAAGTTGTTGGGAGGGTGGCCGGACTTGTGAGGAATCAACCAAGTGACCGGAAAAATTTTGGAATCCCATTGGTAGGGGAAGGCCGGTTGTGGAGTGCCAAGGAGAAAGGGAGAGAAAGTGGACCAAACCCTAACCAAGTCTTGCCTTGAATCAAGGTAAATCTCCCTTGGCCCTAAACTTGTTAAATTGAGCTTCAATTTGAAATTTAAGTGTATTTCAAGTTGAATTTATAAGAGCATAAGCTCAATTTAATTTTATGCCCTAGCTTAGAAATTTTAGGATTGGTACTTGATTTAGGTATTAGGTGGTTTATTTTGCTAAGATATGCATGATTTTATACTTATGCTTGCATGATTATTAGGGTTTGCATGTTTGATGTTTAATAAGGTTGTATGTTCCCATATGTTAAGAATGTTGTATGGTTATGTGAATGATGGGATGGTACGTTAGAAAAGTGCCGCATGTGTGACCTTAGGCTCCCGCGGTGGCTGGTTGAGTTAGATTCCACGAATTAGGACGTAAAGCGAATTTAAGCAAGAAAACTACCAGTTCGGGAAAAACTGGCTAGTTTTCTGGGAATCAGGTTTTGAGGCCCTTAAAGGCCGAATTTGAGAAAACGTAAACATGAAAATTGTAGACAAGGGTTTTTCCTAGTAGGCAGCATAAACCGTTTTTGAAAATAAGGCTCCAATGGCCTTGATTTTTACAAAAATCCGAGCCTAACCGTGCCCAGACTTCATGCACGGCCAGACAGGTTCAATAGGAGATTTGAGTAGGATAGAGTCCAAACTGGGTTTTGTATAAAACATGAAAGTTGTAGGAATTTTCAAGGTCTAAAACTTTCATGCAGACAACTTTTTCAAATTCAACCTAGATTTTAAAATAAAAATTAGATTCCAAAAACTGTGCAGGAAACATTAAATTCCTGCACATGATTTTCTAAAACAGTGCAGGAAAATGACATTCCTGCACATACACTGATAATTGGCAGTATCTACACATACACTGATAATTGGCAGTAGGAAACTATTCCAAAAGCAGTTTCCAACAGTTGATAATTTTTACAAACCCTACTCCAAGAATTATAATTTTTCAAGTTGAACAAGGGTTTTTATACAAAAAGTCCTAAGTTTTTCCAAAGCAAAGAAAAACACGTTTTGGACCCCAAGATGTTTTAAAGTTTGGTAATAAGACGATGACAGACGGTAACCGAGAAGGATACCCGAGTTACTGGGTTTGGCTCAAAGCCCAAGTTGACCCCATAGGATGTTGACTTTAATTGACCAAGTTGGTTCACATCAAGGGTTACCCAATGTAACCCAACAAGATACCAAGTTTAATAATGGGCTAAGACCTAGGGTTACTTGTAATAACCCAATAGATTATGGACTAAGGATGTTAAAGTATAGGCCCAAAGATAGGATGGTAACCTTGTAAGACCCGAAATTTTGTAGACTTGTAATCTCCTTGTTCATAAGGAATTAGAGTATAATTTATGTGTTTATGATGTGTTATATGAAAAATTATGAATAATAATGAGAAATTCATAATTTTATTTAAACAATGTTCGAGTCCTCATTAAATGATTATGAGGCTCAATTAATGATTTATGAGCCAAGAATGAGGTTTTTAAAGGAAAAAGAACGAAAAATGATGAAATTTTACGAAAGTCAACTTTGACCGAAAAAGTCAAAGGTTTGACCAAAAAGTCAAAGGGTTGACCGAGAAAGTCAAAGTTTGACCAAGACGGGTCGCAACGTTGACTTCACAAGTACGATGAAGGAAAACGGAAAGAATCTCCAAAAATGAAGTTTTATGATCAAGAAAGCACAAATAAGCCATAAATCCACCCTAGAAAAATCAAGCACACCGAAATTGAATTAAAGACAAAAAGGTCCCCGAAAAATTTGAGAAAGAGAGTTTTCGGTCCAAATTTACATGGAAGAATTTTTGGACCAAAATATAAAATGAGAATGCTCATCACAGTATTGGAAATAACCGTGGAGCGCGAAATGAGCTGTGAAAAAGCTAAATGGCCAAACAAGTGTTGGAAAAATCGGATCCGGTATTGGAGTTACGGCGCAGCGGAAGTTTTAAAATTTTATGCCGTTTCCGGAGAAAAAGCTCATGATGCATATAACAATAAATTAATTCATGATCAAGCGTACCTTATTTATTAGATTCCGGAATTGCTAGAGCGTTTGACCAACGTGTCTTCTCTACTATTCTCGAGTTCCACGTCTCAAAGTGTGTGTGGGCACACATTCTATGAATCCAAGCGACCGGTAATACTTTCCGAAGTCTAGATCCCTCCTTCTCAATTCCGATGATCCTCGTTGAGAATTTGATCCAACTTCTTTCTTCAAAACTACAAAACAAGAACCGGTTAACCTCCTATAAAAAATTATCACTCGGTTTAACCTTTCTCGCAGTTTTGATTCAATGGAATTTTCTTTCTTTTTCTCTCTCACAAGAAAGCTGATTTTTTGATGTGGAATAAAAACAAAATTTTTTTTTATTATTAAAAAACGTTTTTCTCCTTAAAAAAAAATCAAAAATTAGTTTTTCAAGAACTCCTAGCCTTTATATAGTATTCCAATCCTTTTCAAAATTTATCTCCTACTTGAAAAATAATTAATAATTATTTTCCGGATAAATCTTGAACCAAAAGATCATACAACTTTAGGGCTAGATTCATTGAACATAAAAATAATTTTCAAGAGGAAATCCCCTTTAAAATTCGGCCACAAAGTGAGAGAAATCTTGATTAGTGGTTTAAATTTTAAATCAAGAATCTAGACTAGTCAAAAGATCCTAGTCCTATCTAGATTCAAACTTCTTTTAAACCTTTTCGAATTTAAATAGGATTCACATATTTGAATAAATATTTTACATAAACATTATCCATATTAATTAGTTTAAATTAATGAAATATTTCAAATTTTCTTTCCTCACAAAAACCATGCACCTATTTAATTAGGAAAGAAAAATTCATGAAATAATCTCCATTATTTAAACCAATTAATAATTAAATGTTAGGAATATATTTAAATAATTTGAAACAAAATTTTCTTCCCTCCATACAATTAAAAAACGTGCACCACTTTTAATTAGGAGAGAAAAATTTTGTTTTCCAAAATTCAAACACAATCTTATTTTCAAAATTCAAATTAACCAATCACATGTTGACAAATCATTTGTCTACAAATTTCACATGTCTAATCCTTTCTGGATTGCATGTTAGAAAGTACCATGTCTTAATAGACATTACAAAATTCCATTTACAATTTACCGATCTCATTAGGAACAAATCCAGAGACGCTTCGTGGAACTATATGAGCTAATAGAGGGACCCGATGGAAATATGTAAAGAGGCTCCTATAATTGGGAAAAATTAATCCCAGATTAATTATCCATCAATTATCAACTTCAAAACTATTCCACTAAAAGTTTGAAGCTGAACTCCTGTTTACATACCGTATTACGAAAGCTCTCTCACATAGTGCTTCTTCCATGATTTATTCATCGCTTGCTTAATCCCCATATGTTATCCATGATTGAATTAAGGACTTTTTCCGTTTTACCTTTTCAATCATTTTAACTTAAAGTTCAATTATTCTCCATTGAAAGAACCGCCAATTGTAAAACCATACAATTGGAAAACCACGAGAGAACACAAAGTAAACCGATGGCCAAGATCTTGTTATACTATCTTTCAATCCCCGAATAATACCTTTAAGTAGATAACATTTACTATCATTAAGATAGCTATGGATTCCGTATCTATGAATCTTGATTTCTCCATCCATAAGTCATGCACCCAAAACACAAGCATGTTGACCATGAATTAACAGTGTCTCACCTTTAGTGCATCAAAGTACATAAGTCATGGATGCGAACTCAAGTAATCATTTCAGGATTAAGATTAATGCAGGATGATAATCAAAGTATCATTGATTCTTATAAACGGAATTATTAAACCGAATCAATTAACACTTTAGGTCCAGTCCAATGTCATACCTCAATACTGGTATATATTAAAGTTTCTACTCGGAACCTATCCGATGGTCAAGATAAACCATCCCTCCAAGGAAGTAGACAACCTTTACAATCTTATCATGAGTAAGATCCCCAAATCTTATTCCGTTGATTGCGGACTATTTATTTAGACTGTTATCAAATTACCACATCTTCTATGCATACCCCGTATACATATGGTAATTCGATATATTACCAACAGCCTAGGAGTATTTTATGTTTGCTCAAAATAATTATACAATTAACAAATGAAAGTAAATAGGACACAACTTATTAAACATGAATAATTTCCTCTTATTAATATCAAAATGTCATATTTACAGAAAATCCCTGAGATTTTCTATCCTTAGGGCACCTATAGATCCTAACAATCTCCCACTTGCTCTAAGCGAGTAAATGTGACATATTACGCATCCCCATGCCTTCGACATGTTCTTCGAATCTTCTGGCCACCAAAGTCTTCGTGAACGGGTCAGCAAGATTGTCCTCCGATGCGATTTTGCAAACCGTCACATTTCCACTTTCAACAAAGCCTCTGATAATGTGATATTTTCTGTCAATGTGCTTACTCCTCTTATGATGCCTAGGATCCTTGGTATTAGCTACTGCTGCACTGTTGTCACAGTAGAGCACCATAGCTTTATCCATACCAGGAACGACCTCAAGGTCACTAAGGAACCTGCGGAGCCAAACCGCTTCCTTTGATGCCTCACTGGCTGCCACATACTCGGCTTCCATGGTTGAGTCAGCAATACAAGATTGCTTAACACTCCTCCACACAACGGCACCACCTCCAAGGGTGAAGACAGATCCTGAAGTCGATTTCCTTGAATCCTGATCTGATTGAAAATCAGAATCTGTATATCCTATAGGAACAAGGTCCTGACCGGAATACACTAGCATATAATCCCTCGTTCTCCGTAGATACTTGAGTATATGCTTGACCGCAGCCCAATGGTTCGGTCCCGGATTCGACTGATATCGACTTACCATACCAACCGCAAAACAAATGTCAGGCCTAGTGCATAACATAGCGTACATAAGACTACCTACCGCTGATGCATAAGGTACATTTTTCATACGCTTCCTTTCTTCCGATGTCTTGGGACAGTCATCTTTAGAAAGTTTGATTCCAATCCTGAAAGGTTGAGCACCTTTCTTGGAATCCTTCATAGAAAACCTCTCAAGTACTTTATCAATGTATAAAGCTTGGGAGAGTGCTATCGTTTTGTTCTTTCTATCTCTAAAGAGTTGAATACCAAGAACATAACTAGCTTCTCCTAAGTCCTTCATGTCAAACTGTTTGGCTAACCAAACTTTGACAGATGATAGTATTGCCACATCGTTTCCAATAAGCAATATATCATCCACATAGAGTACAAGGAACACCACTTTCTCGTTCTTGATACATTTATAAACACATGGTTCATCAATGTTTTGTTCGAATCCATAAGTTTTGATCGCTTGATCAAACCTAATATTCCAAGAACGAGATGCTTGCTTTAATCCATAAATGGATTTAAGCAACTTGCATACTTTGTCTTCTTGGCCTTTTGCCTTGAATCCGTCTGGTTGTATCATATAGATATCTTCCTCAAGAGAGCCATTTAAGAAAGCTGTCTTGACATCCATTTGCCAGATCTCATAATCGAGAACAGCCGCAATGGATAAAAGAATGCGGATTGACTTAAGCATTGCTACAGGCGAGAAGGTTTCTTCATAGTCGATTGCTTCTTTCTGTGTATAGCCCTTCACTACAAGTCTTGCCTTGAAAGTTTCCACTTTCCCATACACACCTCTCTTCCTCTTGTATACCCACTTACACCCAATCGGTTTTATGCCTTGGGGTAAGTCTACAAGTTTCCAGACTCCATTGGAATCCATAGATTCCATCTCGGCGTTTATAGCCTTTTGCCAAAGACTAGAATCAACATCCTCCATAGCTTCCTTGTACGTAGCTGGATCATCAATATGTTCTATGGATTCTGCTTCATAAACTTCACCACTGAACATGTACCTTTCAGGTTCCCTGATAATCCTCCCACTACGATGAAGCTCCTGTGGTTGTTGATTCTTTAGTGATTTTTCCGCAGGGTTTTCTGTGACTTTAGGAACATCCAAACCCGAAGTCATCTCCTCAAGCACTACTTTGCTACGAGGTTTAAAGTCTTCCATGTAACTTTCCTCAAGGAATGTTGCATGTGTTGAAACAAAGACTTTATTTTGCTTTGAATTATAGAACAGACCACCTTTTGTCCCTTTTGGATAGCCAACAAACAAGCACACTTCTGATCGTGACTCCAATTTCTTCGCTTCCTTATCCAGGACGTGTGCCGGACAACCCCAAATTCGAATATGATTCAAATTAGGTTTCCTACTCGTCCATAACTCATAAGGAGTTTTAGGAACCAATTTGGAGGGAACGTTATTCAGAAGATAGCATGCAGTTTGTATGGCGTGCCCCCAAAATGATAAAGGTAAAGTGGAATAACTCATCATAGACCGGACCATATCCAATAGGGTCCTATTCCTTCTCTCAGCTACACCATTCTGTTGAGGAATACCAGGTGCAGTCAACTGGGATTGTATCCCATTCTCTATCAAATATCCTAAGAACTCATCCGATAGGTATTCCCCACCTCGATCTGATCGAAGTGTCTTAATGGACTTGCCTAATTGTTTCTCCGCTTCAGCCCGAAACTCTTTGAACTTGTCAAAGGCTTCGCTTTTGCGGGTCATTAAATAGAAATATCCATACCTTGAGTAATCATCAATAAAAGTGATATAATACTCATACCCACCACGTGCTTCTATGTTCATGGGACCACAAACATCTGTATGCACAAGTTCTAAAAGTTTCTCGGCACGACCATCCTTGGCAGCAAAGTGCCGTTTAGTCATCTTGCCCTCCAAACAGGATTCGCATTGTGGCCAAGGTTTAACCTCGTACAAGTCGAGACATTCATCTTTTACCATCCTTTGAATTCTGTTAAGGCTTATGTGACCAAGTCGTAAATGCCAAAGATATGATTTGTTAGAGTGAGAAGACTTATGTCTTTTAGAGTTCTTTTCCAATTCTGTATCAAGCAGTGAGTGCATCTTAGGTTTGATAAAATAAAGATTTCCATGCATCCATCCATTACAGATAAGAGAATTGTTTTTCCTAATAACAACTGTATTATTAAAAGAAACTGAATAAGAATCTTTAATTAAACAAGCTACCGAAATTAGGTTCCTCTTAAAATTAGGAACATAAAAACAATGTCTCAAAACAATAAACCTAAATTCATCAAAATAAAGATGTACTTCTCCCACTGCTTCAGCTCGCACCAACGTCCCATCGCCGGTTCTTAACGTAAAGTCCTCCTCATGCAGACTTCTCGTTACCTTGAACCCCTGTAGAGAAATACAAACATGGTTAGTAGCTCCAGAATCTATAACCCAATTGTCCTTAGATTCTTCCACTAAACAACCCTCAAAATACAGGACATTGAAATTATCTTTCTGCTTTTGCAAAGCCAGGAAATCTCGGCAATCTTTCTTGAAATGTCCTTTCTTCCTACAGTGAAAGCACTTAACCTTTTTGGGGTCTACCTTTTGCTTCTTAGTCTTGGTAGACTTCTTAGAAGCAGGTGCATTCACCGCAGGCTTATTCCCCTTGTTGTTCCCTTTTTCCTTCTTCCTTTTGGGATTAGGAACAGACGAACTAGGTTCAGCCAAATTTACCTCAGCCTTAGATCCAGAACCCTTAAAAATGTTCTCAAAGGCTTGCAACTCCTTCATCAATTCCGTTAAAGACATTTCCTTCCGATTCAGGTTGTAGGATGCCTGAAACAAATCGAAATCCTTGGATAAGGTTTGAAAAACCATAACCAGTTGAGTTGCAGCATCGATCTCAGCCCCATTTGCCTGAGCTTCAGACAAATAAGCCATGACTGTCATCATGTACTCCTTGATGGGAGTTCCAACCTTCTGCCTGCAGTTCATGAGACATTTGATAGCATCGGTCTTAGCCTGGATAGTTTGTTCACCAAACATTTCCTCCAGGTTATCCATGATCTGCCTAGCAGTTTGATGTTCCTCATGCTGTTTCTGGAGCACGTTAGACATGCTCGCCCGAATATAGCACATGGCACTAAGGTTGGAATTGTCCCAGCGCTCAAGCGCTACAAAATCCCTATCAGGAGCATCGATCGCAGGCGTAGGTGGTCGAGGTTGGGTTAGGACAAAACTGTGTTTCTCAAAGTTTAGGACGATTAGCAAGTTCCTTTTCCAGTCATTAAAATTCTCGCCAGTTAATTTGTTTTGCGTAAGTATCACAGATAAAGGGCTTGACATTTTGATCTATAATAAGAAAACATGTAATAAGTATGAGCAAATATCCTATCAGTTTATAAAATATGATTTTGTAATGAAACAAAAAGATCTATATGCAATCTAAATGTTCATGTGTAAAACCCTTAAAACACATACCTTACAACGACAATTCCTAGCTACCGCTTTCTAAGCTACCGAGGGGTAGTCATAGAATAACTAGCCAAGAGCACGGATTCCTTCCGATTAATACATATTCATCCATGGAACAAACTCCATTAAATATATATTAACTATCGTTTATTTGGCCACTACTTTACATAACAGAGCCTCGAGGGAGGGTTAATAAATAAAGTAGTATGAGTGTGTAACCATCGTTTCCAATTTTGAATCCATATTTTACATCCGCCATCGAGGGGTGATCTAAACATAAAATATGCCCAAAATTGTTATCCTTTCGGAAATCCAAATCAGTGTGCGCTCTAGGTAAGATACCTATCCGAAGGGAATTCCCGGATCGAAACCGAGTAGTAGGCACTACCATGCGTAACTATTGGACCAACGATGGAGGCCGTAGGTCTTAGTGTGTAAAACCTTCTCCCACTCAATTTCTTAAATTAGGGTTTTTATTTTTCATGCATAAACAATATTTATTGAGTGACACTCCATAGTCTATATGCCATGTTATCAATACATCATGAAATAGTATAACATATTCATATAGCAAGTCATCATCCATGGTTTGCATAATATGTAAATAGCCGTGGATCATGATTCCATCCTAGAGAAAAGAAAATTGCAAAAATTTACAAAAATTAACCGAAACATATATCGGCCTTCATTTGTAGATCCATGCCGTGTATCCTTCTTCAATGTGTCTTTCTTCTCCAATGTCACATCTTTTTAAATTTAAAATTAAATTTAAATTTCAAAAAAGATTATATGTGATTTTTAATTTTAATCAAAATTACAAAATATCAAAATTTAAATTAAAAATCCGGTTTATTAAATTTTAAAATTTAAAATTTGAAATTTCCAAATTTCAAATTTAAATCACAAAATTTTAAAATTCATAATAATATCCATTAAATTTAAATTTAAATTTTCAATTTTGATTTCCAAATTATCAAAATCACATATCATTGGAAATTAAATTTTCAAAAGATTCTTGTGATTTTTTTTTAATACAAAAAAAACGTTTTTTAATTAAAAAAAATTCCAAAAATAAAAAAAAATCACATCCATTGAAAATTTCCATACCTTCGTTCATCTTCAATCTCCTTAAATCCATTGTAGCCCGAATTTTACAAAAAAATTCCTATGCCGTTTCCGGCTTACAAAAATTCTAAGAATTGAAAGAACGACCTAGCGGTGATTATAGACCGCATCTATTACACTTGAAAAACCTAGATACAAATTCTAACCTCTATGGAATCATGACCGGCAAAATTGAACAAGCATCATATATTATCAAAATAATATAAAGCATTCATCCATACATCCATTCATAATATATTTAACATACTCAAAATAAAACCTAGAGTGCCAACTCTCTAAAATATTTCATTAATGCATAGAGAGAAATTTATTTGATCAAATAATTTATGTTATATGCATGATCATGAGTTGGCTCTGATACCAGTTGTTGGAAAAATCGGATCCGGTATTGGAGTTACGGCGCAGCGGAAGTTTTAAAATTTTATGCCGTTTCCGGAAAAGAAGCTCATGATGCATATAACAATAAATTAATTCATGATCAAGCGTACCTTATTTCTTGGATTCCGGAATTGCTAGAGCGTTTGACCAACGTGTCTTCTCTACTATTCTCGAGTTCCACGTCTCAGAGTGTGTGTGGGCATACGTTCTATGAATCCAAGCGACCGGTAATACTTTCCGAAGTCTAGATCCCTCCTTCTCAATTCCGATGATCCTCGTTGAGAATTTGATCCAACTTCTTTCTTCAAAACTACAAAACAAGAACCGGTTAACCTCCTATAAAAAATTATCACTCGGTTTAATCTTCCTCGCAGTTTTGATTCAATGGAATTTTCTTTCTTTTTCTCTCTCACAAGAAAGCCGAATTTTTGATGTGGAAGAAAAACAAAATTTTTTTTATTATTAAAAAACGTTTTTCTCCTTAAAAAAAAAATCAAAAATTGGTTTTTCAAGAACTCCTAGCCTTTATATAGTATTCCAATCCTTTTCAAAATTTATCTCATACTTGAAAAATAATTAATAATTATTTTCCGGATAAATCTTGAACCAAAAGATCATACAACTTTAGGGCTAGATTCATTGAACATAAAAAT